>BLSH010039086.1:513340-527574 GCA_018402905.1 Glandirana rugosa
CTACACCCGTTGTGGAATGTGTGTGTCTGCGGACAACCATATTTTCCATATGGTATGTAATTCTATAGTCGCTGGGTCACTGTGAGTCTATGTCCACCAAGAACGTCTTTTCATCTATCTAGAAAAACCTTAATGTCAATTTTGGAATGAGACATGAACTTCGAGTCTCTTTTAGATAAAGTTTTGTCCATGCCTTTTACGTTCGGGAACCACAGTATCTCTTTAGATCGTCACTCACCGGTTCAGGATATAACGAATAGAGATTTAACCTACCATCGGACTACAAAACGTTCTGGGTCGCTGATATCTTAATGTATGGTATACCTTTTATACCAACAGGCGTCTGTGTGTGTAAGGTGTTGCCCACATCCGAGCACCAAGTTGCAAGGGAAATGGGCTCAACTGGTAGTGGTAAACCATGCACAAGAAAGGGACACCAAGGAACAGTCCAAGCAGGTCTGCCCTGCACTTTTATTTAGCAAGGCAGCAAACAAACATACAGTATCTCACAAAAGTTAGTACACCCCTCACATTTTTGTAAATATTTTATTATATCTTTTCATGTGACAACACTGAAGAAATGATACTTTGCTACAATGTAAAGTAGTGAGTGTACAGCTTGTATAACGGTGTAAATTTGCTGTCCCCTCAAAACAACTCAACGCACAGCCATTAATGTCAAACCACTAGCAACAAAAGTGAATACACCCCTGAGTGAAAATGTCCAAATTGGGCCCAAAGTGTCAATATTTTGTGTGGTTACAATTATTTTCCAGCACTGCCTTAACCCTCTTGGGCATGGAGTTCATCAGAGATTCACAGGTTGCCAATGGAGTCCTCTTCCACTCCTCCATGATGACGTCACAGAGCTGGTGGATGTATGGAGACCTTGCGCTTCTCCACCTTCCGTTTGAGGATGCCCCACAGATGCTCAATAGGGTTTAGGTCTGGAGACATGCTTGGCCAGTCCATCACCTTTACCCTCAGCTTCTTTAGCAAGGCAGTGGTCATCTTAGAGGTGTGTTTGTGGTCGTTATCATGTTGGAATATTGCCCTGCAGCCCAGTCTCCGAAGGGGGGTGATCATGCTCTGCTTCAGTATGTCACAGTACATGTTGGCATTCATGGTTCCCTCAATGAACTGTAGCTCCCCAGTGCCAGCAGCACTCATGCAGCCCCAGACCATGACACTCCCACCACCATGCTTGACTGTAGGCAAGGCACACTTGTCTTTATAATCCTCACCTGGTTGCAGCCACATACGCTTGACACCATCTGAACCAAATAGATTTATCTTGGTCTCATCAGACCACAGGCCATAGTTCCAGTAATCCATGTCCTTAGTCTGCTTGTCTTCAGTAAACTGTTTGCAGGCTTTCTTGTTCATCATCTTTAGAAGAGGCTTCCTTCTGGAACGACAGCCATGCAGACCAATTTGATGCAGTGTGGGGCGTATGGTCTGAGCACTGACAGGCTGACCCCCCCCCCCACCCCTTCAACCTCTGCAGCAATGCTGGCAGCACTCATACGTCTATTTCCCAGACGACCTCTGGATATGACGCTGAGCACGTGCACTCAGCTTTGGTTCACCATGGTGAGGCCTGTCCTGAGTGGAACCTGTCTTGTTAAGCCACTGTATGGTCTTGGCCACTGTGCTACAGCTCAGTTTCAGGGTCTTGGCAATCTTCTTATAGCCTAGGCCATCTTTATGTAGAGCAACAATTCTTTTTTTCAGATCCTCAGATAGTTTTTTGCCATGAGGTGCCTTGTTGAACTTCCAGTGACCAGTATGAGAAAGTGAGAGCGAAAGCACCAAATTTAATACACCTGCTCCCCATTCACACCTGAGACATTGTAACACTAATGAGTCACATGAAACCGGGAGGGAAAATAGCTAATTGGGCCCAATTTGGACATTTTCACTTAGGGGTGTACTCACTTTTGTTGCCAGTGGTTTAGACATTAATGACTGTGTGTTGAGTTATTTTGAGGGGACAGAAAATTTACGCTGTACACTCACTACTTTACATTGTAGCAAAGTGTTATTTCTTCAGTGTTGTCACATGAAAAGATAAAATAAAATATTTACAAAAATGTGAGGGGTGTACTCTCTTTTGTAAGATAATGTATGATGACCTCTTTTCAAAAATGCTACATGCCTGGCCATCATGTTATTTTGATGGCTTCAATACTTTCTTGGTCACTGACATGGAACAACAAGTATGCAAATTGGGGGTTTAGACTTTGTGTCAGCGACTTAGGAGGTATTAAACTATACAGCCAGGGAAGTAGCAATTTCGCACTCTAGTCAGCATACAGATACACTATATTACCAAAAGTATTGTGACGCCTGCCTTTACACGCACATGAACTTTAATGGCATCCCAGTCTTAGTCCGTAGGGTTCAATGTTGAGTTGGCCCACCCTTTGCAGCTATAACAGCTTCAACTTTTCTGGGAAGGCTGTCCACAAGGTTTAGGAGTGTCTATGGGAATGTTTGACCATTCTTCCAGAACCGCATTTGTGAATTCAGCCACTGATATGGACGAGAAGTCCTGGCTCACAATCTAAGCTCTAATTCATCCCAAATGTGTTCTACCCGGTTAAGGTCAGGACTCTGTGCAGGCCAGTCAAGTTCCTCCACCCCAAACTCACTCATCCATGTCTTTATGGACCTTGCTTTGTGCACTGGTCCAAATCATTTGGCGGGGGTGTGGGGGGGGGATTATGGTGTGGGGTTGTTTTTCAGGGGTTGGGCTTGGCCCCTTAGTTCCAGTGAAGGGAAATCTTAAAGTGTCAGCATACCAAGACATTTTGGACAATTTCATGCTCCCAGCTTTGTGGGAACAGTTTGGAGATGGTCCCTTCCTGGTCCAACATGACTGTGCACCAGAGCACAAAACAAGGTCAATAATGGACATGGATGAGCAAGTTTGGGGTGGGGGAACTTGACTGGCCTGCACAGAGTCCTGACCTCAACCCGATAGAACACCTTTGGGATGAATTAGTGTGGAGACTACAAGCCAGGCCTTCTCGTTCACATCAGTGCCTGTGCTTCTGGAAGAATGGTCAAACATTCCCATAGACACTAAACCTTGTGGACAGCCTTCCCAGAATAGTTGAAGCTTTTATAACTGCTAACGGTGGGCCAACTCAATTTTGAACCCTACGGACTAAGACCGGGATACCATTAAAGTTCATGTGCGTGTAAAGGCAGGTGCCCCAATACTTTTGGTAATATAGTGTATCTCTCAGTGCAGGTTTCTTTAGGCCCCATTCACACCTTCAGGCCTCATTCACACAGTGCGACTATGCAGTGGGAAAAGCAAATATAATTCTAAGATACATCAGTAGAGGGATCACAGCAGGAGTAAGGATATCCTGATTCCCCTATATATATCTGTAGTGAGACCTCACTTAGAATACTGTGTCCAGTAAAGCAGGGATAAAACATATCAAGAGCGACTTCAGGAACTTAATATGTACAGTCTGGAGGAAAGAAGAGAAAAAGGGGAGACATGATTGAAACCTTTAAATACATCAAGGGGGTGAATAAAGTTCAGGGGGGCAGTTTTTTCAATATGAAGCCAGGATCAAGGGACCTGGCTTCAAACTAACTGGAGGAAAGTTCAATTCTAATCTTAGAAAGTATTATTTTACCGAAAGAGTAAAATAAAATAAAATAAAATAAGTGGCATGCTGATGGGCGCATTTTATGATAAGGGGCACTCTGATGGGCACAACAAAACGTGCCCAGTGTGTGCACCTTAACAGATTATACCCCACATACCTTGAGGGCAGGAGAGAGCACATTCGGCAAGCTGCAGGGGGGGTGGAAGCTGCGAGATATACCTTGCATGAGAGCCAGGAGTATGGAGCTGCGAGCAGCAGGGCCCGAACCGGGAGCCGAGATTGGCCGAGAGCCGCGGTGAGGATCAGGAGGCGGGGCACACACACGCGACATCACTGGCTGCTGGGAAACCCGCAGTCCCAGCAAACCAATGAATGATACTACGCTGGTGGTCCGGCAGAAGCGTTTAATGACGGCTGGTGTAGGTGGCGCGGACTGTGCGGTGTTAGCTGTGCCGCTGCCCACAGGTGTCACCCCTCTGGCGGGTGTCACCCGGGTACGACCCACATCCCCCAGCACCCCCCTAGCGATGCCACTGAGTCATAGAAGGGTCTGATGAACCAAAGCAACACAAAGATGAAAAAACAGAAACCCTGGATGGATGGGCATGCTGCCTGCATTATAGTGCTGGATTTTCTGTTTGACTGAAGTACCCCTTTAATGCATAAAGCGATTTTCCTTGTCACAGTTAAATAAATTGAACATGAAGTAATACAGAAAGGAGTTAGGAGCTCCATTTGCTGTTTTAGAGGAAACATGAATTAATGTTTGTTTTGGCTTTAGTACAAATTGAGTATGATTTAATACCTCATCACAAATACCATATGTGTTTTCTGTAATTTAGACCATCATTAGCAAAGTAGTTCTGCCACTGAAAAGGTTGAATGAATTCACTGCAGCTGTGATGAATGCTAACTGTTCCCCAAATAAAGATCAGCTAAGTTCATGTTTCCTAGTCTGATTGTTCTCTTCAATGAGAATTATACAGGAATTATAAAGGAATTCCAACTCTTCCATCAAGAATCACCATGTCCTTGGAGCAATCTAGGGAGGGAAGTATGGAGGGTGACGTTGCTGACCTCTCCTTCTATAAATGTTTGGCTGCCATGCTAATCCTACAGCTTCAATGCATTAGGAGTCACAGATTTAAAACAAGAGAGCAGATTGGAACTTTTGATTTCACTGGCTGCATGCTTATTCTACGCCAGTAACCTTTAAACAAGAAACCATGGGCTGTCAGGAAAAATGCATTTTTAGAAAATATTAGTTCTGGCAGCCTTCATATTTTTTTGAGTACAGGTTTCCTTAAAGTGTAAATAAACCCAGGACCATGCATTCACTTTTTCTGCTCTCCCACGGTACACAGAACATGTAAATGCAAGTATTGTAGTAAATATAAACTGCTAAATACCTTTTCTCATCAGCAGTATATAGCAGTCTTGTGATTTCTATCAGTGACTGGTTAAAGCTTGAAAGAGTTTTCATTCTACTCTGACTGTCCTATGAGGCTACAGGACCCCTGACCTTCTGTCTGAACAATGCTGATTGGCCCTGTGCTGTGCTTTCCCAAGAAAGAAAAAACTATCTAGCAACACACACCAATCTGAGAATGTGCAGAGTGCCCCCAAGGCTCTGTACTATCAACAGATAGATTGGGCACTGTGGGCAAAGGGGAGGATCAGAGAAGACAGGATCAAACAGACTTTTTATACAATGCACAGGATTAACCCCTTAGGTTTCACAGTGAGTATAACAAACATGCTTTACTGCATATACAGACTGATTTTACTGTTGTGGGTTTAGTAACACTTTAAAGCCAAAGCTTATTAAAAGGGATGGTATTTACATTGAATGACAAGTATCCCTTGTACTGATGGCTGCTCTCTTAGTTGAGTTAAACCTTTACCTCCCTATACCCCTGAAGCATTCAATTTCCTGTGCAGTGGGGGTTAATAAGAGAACCTGTCACTGGCACTCACCAAGAATGCTGACTATGACCTCCTCTTTACACCTCCCTTCTCCATTCACAGAAGCTGTACTATAGCTTCCAATACTGAAAATCATTCTATGAATGGAGGACAGGGATAGAGCATTTTATATTCCTAGTCTAAGGCCTGCAGGGATGAAGTATATTGCTTACCATTTTTGTAGATCCTGCAGGCTTCCTTAACTCCCACAGCATCCTCTCTAAGCAGCATTGGGCCTCAGTCACATGCTTGCTTCCTTGAGGATAATGCAGGGTTAATAGCCCTACACTGTGTGTGATGTCGCCAAGGGACCCCCCACAGTTCGAAGCTTGAGGACAGCACTGGAGCCTGTCTGACAAAGGGATACACTTAATTCCATACGCCCCCTAAACTCATTTAACTAATGAAGTGTGAGTGTGTGGGGGGGGGGGGGGGCCTATTGCAAGAGTAGATTTTTGTCTAATTCCCAGTGTTCAGCTTTAACCCATCAAGGCCACCAATATTTGAAGAGTAACAGCTTGATAATGATCAGCTGCTCTTGGGCACTTGGTCAGTGCTGTAGAAATTTGGCAAATTAATATTAAGTGATATATTAATACGGTGCTAAGGTGGTAAAAAATTGAGCTGCGCTACACCAACACCTATTGTGACAACATGTTGCAAAGTAATATAGCAAATAATCCAAAGTAAACAAAAGTGTGTATAAGTCCAACATAAATTGTTAATCATAATCCGTGAATCTCTCCAAATGTGTGTCCACCACCACAGGTAAAAGTGTACCCTCCACCATAAGAAATGCTGCCTTACCAGCTGATGGAGACCTCCTATTATGGAAGGTCACATTCGCATGTGGCTAATACCCAGCCAGGGCCTTTATACAATGGAAGGGATATCTCAATGGCACCTCTCACCACATTTATATTCAATTGACCGGTACATGGCTGTAATTGTATAAGGAACTGGATCCGGGAGCCTCCACAAAGTAATGATGGGTTCCTCCCTCTTGGTAAGAACACTCATAGATCCCCAAAAAAGAGAAAAGCTTGCCATGGTGTAAAACCTCAAAATGTATTAAAACAGCAAAATGTATTGCACTTACATCAAAGTCGTTAAAATTTGCATAGGATAAATAAGCTGTAACAAACAAACCGGGATCACATGTAGCGCAGTGACATCAGCACGTCACTCATCCCGACGCGTTTCATCACAAGCTGACGACGTCCTGGGGCACAATATATTAATATGCTTTGCTTTTTTACCATGAATAAACTATAGCACCTTGGAAAGTTGTGTCCAAGTGAACATCTCAGCCTCAATCCTGAGCTATAGACACTTTCCTCTTTAAAGTATTAGATTTTCTAATAAGGTGGAAATATTTGAAAGCCAAGATGTAGTGGCCAAAGCAATATAAAATCTGGTATAAGGACTGAAAATCAGCTACTGAGATGTACCAGCGTGATATATATCTGTTCTGGCTTTCCTGAGTTCCATGGAAGCCCACAAAACCGTAGGCATTCAAAATGCTAATGCCAGTTTCCAGCTTCAAAATGAGTGCGGTTACCCCCCTGCTACCACAGCCACCCCCATCCCAACCCAATTGCACCCCTTTGTACTATGTTCTGTGCTTCTCTTACCACCAGAGGGAGGTTCATTGCAGAAAGTTGATCTTAGCATACGAAGGGCTTGTGCTTAAAGGGCTTGTCAGAGCCACTCAGAATGCTTTTAAACAAAATAAGGCAAGGATATGGGTGAAGGGACCACATGACAGGGCAGAAGGGGTGTCAAGTGGTTAGAGGGTTAAAGGAATAGGGAAACAGATGAGGTACTCTTACCTCATTAGTGAATATTGTATCTGGGAGGTGGGATCTTCTGGGTCAATCTGTAGGGAGGAGTGGGGTTGGGGAATTCTCAAACTGATCAGCAGCTAAAGAGCTTCCCATTAGGTTCAGTTTTTGCCATCAATCTTTTGTTTTGACAGTCATGGCAGCAGGTTTGTGGTTTGGAGGTCTTTGGAAGGATTCCTTGTGTCAAAACGTAGGTGGGGTCCCATCTAAGGTATGGCAATCCTTTTCAGTGTGGTCTGGTTGTTGGGACCTGAGATGGACGTGTGGATTTATATTCTGCGGTAGGTTTCTATTACCATTCCCAAATCAGTGTAGTGCTACTGGAACCTATCACATAACAAAATTAGGGCCACTTATACAATTCTATGCTTGTATCTCTAATTTCTGGGGCCTTCAAAGACTGTCAACCCTTTTTTATTGTTATATATTGGTTGAAATTGGATTTTATTATAAAAGTCTGCTATGGCCATTAAAATCTACTGTAGTATAGTATGGTTTTATTATAGAGGAGGACAAGGTGGCAAAGGTGGATGTGGCCTGGTGGTAGTGTAGGCAGGCTCCCTCTGAATTACCTTTATAAAGATTAACCACATAAATAAAATACATAAAAGCCCCTTTCATCTTTTGCTTTTAAGTCCTTGGGGTAACTTTTCTATTTTATAGTTGTATCTCTGATAAAATGACAGCTTTGTTTTTTATCAGCTAGGAATTTTGCATGAAGAGATACATTTTTGCCAAAGATTTATCAGAGGAACCTTTCATTAAACTCTTTCCTGCACCTTAATTATCTTAATCTGGTTTAGGTTAATGCATTTCCCTGACACTGATTTTTCCATCCAGAAAAAGTGTGAAAGAAAAGCGCTGTTTTCCTCCCACGTACGGATTCTTTAGATTGACTAATGGCATTTAATTTGCACACATTTGTGCCTCTCACACCCACGTGTTTTCTGTTTGATGGATGGCCATATCACTGTACCATATGTTGTCTGTTTTCATTGGCTGAATCGTGAGCAGACACTCATCCTTTTCTGCGTTCCAGAGATCGCAAACCTTTGTTGTCATTGTACTATCTATGACTATTTCCTTGCTCTGGATTCTATCTTCCCTTTCCTAAGGGGCTGATAACTTTAAGCACATTCACGTCTAGGTAAAAACTGCCAGGTTGACCTTAACAGTAAATTGTAAGTATAGCAAGTTTGGGATAGCTTAGGTAAGGGTTAAACCAACCCTTTGCCAGTCTATTGCTTGCTGCCTGTGTCATGTTGGTGAGACGTCCCTTCCCTTTCTGTTCTGAAGATGAACGGGAAGTAAGAATAATCGCTACAAAATAATGGCTCTGGTGACAATTGTAGAATTTAGAATTATCCCACTTTTTGTTGCAGTGACAATCAGTGACAGCTGATGGGTTTTTTTCGGGGGGCGGCAAACAACCAGCCCCCCGGGCATCCGGCAGTGGCAATACCCCCCCATCCCCCCCCCATGTCACTGTCTGCTGTCTAGGTGGTGGGTGTCCTATCCTCCAGCACCACAGGCCCCATCTAGGTGGCGGGTGGTGGGCTGCGGCTCCAGTGTCCTCTTCTCCAACCACTGTGCATCTCCTCTCTCCTCCTCCTAGGGGTTAGGCATCCAATAGGATTGCCAGATGTTTTGGCCAATCAGAAAACGGGTCTCACAACCTGCTTCCTGATTGGCAGGGAGGAGATTTAGTGTAAAAATAGCAAATGTTCATTCACTATTGTCACACAACTGGGATCCTCTGGCTCTAATCACGTGCTTCAAAAAAAAAACACCCCCCCCCCCATTGGAATCCATAGTCCGGTGCCCTGTATGTAGATCAGGGGTACGGACGCATAGATAGGAGGGCCGACACTGGCAAGACAGCCAAGGGGAATCTTCCCAGTGGGGACCCAAACAGCATTACAAATTTGACAGAGGTTCTAACCCTTCCACACTCCCTCCAAACAGGCAAAAAAAAGGTTTGACTATACACACACTTTAATGGGTATCTGCCATTGATCATGAAAGAGCAAAGTGATGATAGTGCTGGAAAGTGGGGAGTGAAATTCGTTTTTACATTTCACCAAATTGTTCTCTGTGATGCAGGATATCTTTTACAATTTGTGCTGTCAAATGCCATTGAAGAGCCCCATTGGACAATGGGGTGGAAGGGGATGCACCAAACCTACATTTTAAAATCTGAGCACCCTAGATGTAGAGTGTGGCTCAGTACTGGAGGTCCTTGCTAGCACATTGGTTCAGGTCAATGGGCTTTGGTCCTGTGAATGCCATGCAGCTTGGTTTCAGGTGCATTCTTCTTGCATTTGAGATTAGTTTGAAAGGCCTCAGAGTTTGCATGTTCTTCTGTGGGTTTCCTTCAGGTATTTTGTGGTTCCTTCCACACTCCAAAGATATGCTGGTAGGTTGATTGGCTCCTGTCTATATTGCCCTAATATGTGTAGGTACACATGTGAGATAGGGACCTTAGATTGTAAGCTCCTTAAGGACAAGGACTGATGTGAATGCTCAGTATGTAAATTGTTGGTACTATATGAAACATAGCTCCCAACTTCTTGATATGGGAATGAGGGACACTTATTATGAAAAGTATGTAGGCATAGGACACACCCACCGACACACCCCCTTAAAGGAGAACTATACTCCAAAAAAAGATTAGTTAAAACCACACATATCTTCTTTTGCCACTACTATTCCTTTATACTGACTTTTGAAATTTACAAATGCAACAATCTAGAAATTGGATGAAAGTTTTAGCACTGGGAAACACTTTTTGCATGATAAATAGTGCATTTTATATACAGCTGTATAGATCAAACCGAAATGAGGGACAAATGAGGAGGAATGAGGGACAGAGGGACTTTGTTCCAAATCAGAGACAGTCCCCCGAAATCAAGGACAGTTGGGCACTATGTATAAATGCCTGTAATAATTACAATAATGACCACTGATTTGACCTGCAGTTGGCCTCTTAAGCTGCTTTTACATCGCTGTATACTTTTATGGAGAGAGAACCAGTTGTGACATTACCAAAGGCCTGTCAACGCAGGGCTTCAGATGTCTGCCCTTTAGAATTATGCTATTCTAGTGACAAGTTCATTGTAAACTCTCTACCATGAAAAGAAGTCTGGCAGCTAATAAGGGCCCCAACATATGCATGCACAGGCCAACTAAATCCAGACCATCAAACAATCAGGATACTTACAGTTAAAATGTAACATTTACTGTACCTATCAACATTTATTATCTGATGTTTTTCCAACCAAATTTTTAAACATACAATGTCACCTGCTCATTCAGGGCAAAGTTACAATGCCTACTGATAGCCCATGCCACTACCAAGGTCCACTTTCCAGTCTATGCTTCCTCCTCTTCTAGTTATTCCCACTTCTCATTTACCATCCCTTTTCCTGCATTGTGTCTCTGTGTGGGGGCAGCCATCTTGGTAGAGGCAGAGCTTTCCCTCTGATGACTGGTGATCTGATGACTGGTGAGACAATGATCAAGTGTCAGCAGGAGAGCTACAGAATGCACAGATCCATAGAATGGATGAATCAGAAGTAGGGAGATGTTTGCACTGCGGGTCCTCAGGTATATCTTCATCTTCAGCAAGAAGAACAGTGAGTAGCACAGTAGTGTCTTCACAAAGTCTCACTCCAAATCTCATAAGACTATCAGGCATGGGCACAGTGCTTTAGATCAGTGGTTCTCAACCCTGTCCCTAAGTACCCCCAATAGGCCATGTTTTGGCAATTTCTGTCAAACATACCAAGCCATTGACTCTGATTTAAAGCACCCGTGCAAGATAAAGGAAAACCCGCAAACGTGGCCTGTTGGGGGTATTTGAGAACAGGTTTGAGAACCACTGCTTTAGATGATCTCACGCTACAGATACACATCAGGGTGTTGGATTTGTTTTAATAGATTGCACCCAGGGGCCCCTGGGAACACTGCAAGTCATTAGGCAGTACATTTCAGTCACTTACTTTGTGTGGGCATTAACACCTCACAGGCAAGAAGCCACGTCTGCACTGTAGCCCCACACACTCACAGAAGGACTGCATGTCCTCTGCAGCCAACAGCTAGGTCAGTTCCTACCTTTCTCAACAATAGACTCCATAGCATCTACAGCAAGTAATACTGAGTATGTTCTTAACACCACCAACCTATCTCACATTTTCACTGAACACTTGTCTTGACACGTTACGCCTATGGGCACATGGCCATTATACTTGCATACCATACCCACAGGCCTGGTCCATAGGCAAGCACTGCAGCGGGCTCCAAGATGGACTCCCAGCCTCTAAGTGTAGAACATGAAGCACTAGATGTTCCCTCACCTTTGCTTCCCAACCATAAAGGTTGATTAGAATTTTTACTTTTAGGCACATAACCACAAAGGTTAAATTGGTCACACTTGTACTGCATGGCTGCTCTCCTACTTAACCCAGAGGGCTAAATTTAATTTCACTACTGATTCCCAGTTCTTCTGATACGCCATCACTACAAGTAATGGACACAGGCAACTTTTCCTTTGTCAGAATACTTCTTATTTTCTGAAAGGACTTGCACATAACATTGGAGGTACACTTCGAACAGAACATCAGATGCATTTACATAACAGAACATACAACTCGATTTTCAGTGCATTTTTTCTGGCTGTGCTGTTACAATGTGGTACTGCCAAATAATGGTGTTGTCCATACTTGGAATTTGGAAAGTCCTAGTGCAAAGTCCATGATCATGGTTGCCCTAAGCAATGGGTCCCATTGGAGGGGGGTGTGGTATTGGATATAATTACATTGAATCTGAGTACTCTCTACACAGCTCCCACATTGGACAGTCCCAGACTAAGTCAGTTCCCCTGTAGTCATGCCCTACACCACACGTGTCAAACACAAGACGCGCGGCCCAATTCTGGCCCTCCAGGCTATTCAATGTGGCCCTCATACCTCTCCTGCAGCTCCATCCACAGCTTCTTTCTTGCAGCAACACAAGGTTAGGGGGTGTACTGTGATGTAAGGGAGGGTGGAGGACTCTTCACTTCTGATGGTAGAGGGGCTCTTGACATCTGATGTAAGGGGGGGTGCGGTGCTCTGGACATCTGCCTTTAATTATTCTGAGAATAATACAATTCTATTCCAATTGAAAAGGTCACACCGCTGGTATCATCCACAAGAAACTTTATTGGAGACTGCTCAGACAGAACACCATGGCAGAACCAAGTTCTGTCTGAGAAGTCTCCAACAAAGTTTCTTGTGAATGATACTAGTGAGGCGCAACCCTCCTTTTTAGACTTGTATCATCTGCTATAGGACTGTAATTGATCTTTGTGCCGGATTGCACCTGCCCTTCACAGTCGATTTGCACAAAGCAGCCCGTATCCTCCACTTCTCGGGTCCCTCTTCTGTGATCCTGGCCCCTCTCTCCTGTTCAGTGCCCCCACAGCAAGCAGCTTGCTATGGGGGCACCACGCCGAGTCACAGCTCCCTGTGTCCATTCAGACACTGGGCCCCACCCCTCTCTCTCCTGATTTGCTAGCTGACTTTGATTGACAGCAGTGGCAGCCAATGGCGCCACTGCTGTGTCTCAGCCAATCAGGAGGGAAAATCTCGGATGGCTGAGATACTCGTGGACATCAGAGAGGGACCTCAGGTAAGTGTTAGGGGGGCTGAGGGGGGCTGCTGCATACAGAAGGTCTTCTATCTTAATGCATAGAATGCATTAAGATAAAAAAAAAACTTTCTGACTTTACAATCCCATTAAGTCTTAAGTTTATTACTAAAACCAGTAATAAAAGAGAACAGCAGCAATTATATAATATAATTAAGAGTAGATACATTTATAAACTCTATATAATCCAAAAGAGAGAGTGGCATGAACGAGGCACAGGTTCGTCTTCCTCAGGACGCCCTGTCTCAGGTCTTGAGGAAGACGAGCTTGTGCCTCATCGAAACGTTGAAATAAAACCTCCACTGTGCGTTCACCTTTCAAGACCCATGAGTGCCTCTCTCTTTTGGATTATATGTACTACAGTCTTTGTTGCACACTTGTGCCTATTTTTTTATCTCTGATATGTGGGCAGCGGCAACCATTGGTTATTTTATATAGTCTATAGATGCAACCAATCCTTTGAGGGCTACCATAATGCTGATGCAGTGAAATTGAGTTTGACACCCCCTGCCCTGCACAATGGGAAGTGACACAGTTACAGGGGAAACTATGTCACAACACATTAACCTCTGCTAGCACCAGCCACATATTAAAGGTAAATTACCAAAAACTTTTTTTTGTAATGTTATAAAAATAGAATTTGAGACATATATCACAGAACGTGGCACCACATCCAATTATTTGTGAGTAGTGTTGAGCGAACCCGGACTGTAACGTTCGGGTCCGTACCGAACTTTCGGGTGTCCGTGGCACGGACCCGGACATTTCAAAAATCGTTCGGGTTCGGTCCGGGGTTCTGCTATTTTACTCCACGTGTTGAGAAGCTGCAGGGCAGCCAATCAACAAGCGTTTCACTGGTTTGCCCTTAGAAGCCATCACAGCCATGCCTACTAATGGCATGGCTGTGATTGGCCGGTGCATCATGTGACCCAGCCTCTTTATAAGCTGGAGTCACAGTGCTGCAGTCACATGCTCCTTGGGTTAGTGTAGGGAAAGGTAGCTGACTGCGTGAGGGACAGATTTGAGACATTTTAAGACCTGATCCTGCATCCTGAGATAGATTACTTTACTACTGCTGTCTGTGCTGTTGCTCTGAGGACAGATA
>BLSH010039086.1:540801-573835 GCA_018402905.1 Glandirana rugosa
GATCTGTGATTTTTATTGGGACTGCGATATTGCAGCAGACATGTCAGACATTTTTGGGACCAATGACATTTATACAGCGATCAGAAATTTAAATATCCACTGATTACTGTATAAATGTCATTGGAAGTGAAGGGGTTAACACTAAGGGGGCAGTGAAGGGGTTAACTGTGTTCCCTCATTGTGTTCTAACTGTGTGGGGGGGGGCTGGCCAGGACATAACAGATCTCACTGATCCCGATCACAGGGATCAGTAGATCCGTTATGTCTGTTATGTCCACTTCACAGAACGGAGAACCGCTGTGTTTACATCGGTGGTTCCCCATTCTGCAACTCTGGCAGGTGATCGCGGGTCACGAGCGGACATCGAGTCCGCCCAACCCGCAGTCACGCCCACGCAGCGTGCGGCGGCCGCACGCGTGCGCCGCCGCTGCCTGTGAGTGTGCGCCGGGAGTGCGCACAGGGAACGACGTTCATGGACATCATCCCGGAAATTCAGATCCGCGCTGGAACCGTACTTCGGCAATAGTGCAGATCTGTAGAGGTTCATGGCCGTGCGTTGAGTTATTTTGAGGGGACAGCAAATTTACAGTTATACAAGCTGTACACTCACTACTTTACATTGTAGCTAAGTGTCATTTCTTCAGTGTTGTCACATGAAAAGATAGAATAAAATATTTACAATGTGAGGGGTGTATTCACTTTTGTGAGATACTGTATATATATATATATATATATATGTATACAGTATCTCACAAAAGTGAGTACACCCCTCACATTTTGGTCAATATTTTGTGTGGCCACCATTATTTTCCAGCACTGCCTTAACCCTCTTGGGCATGGAGTTCACCAGAGCTTCACAGGTTGCCACTGGAGGGGAAGAGGACTCCAGTGACAACCTGTGAAGCTCTGGTGAACTCCATGCCCAAGAGGGTTAAGGCAGTGCTGGAAAATAATGGTGGCCACACAAAATATTGATACTTTGGGCCCAATTTGGACATTTTCACTTAGGGGTGTACTCACTTTTGTTGCCAGCGGCTTAGACATTAATGGCTGTGTGTTGAGTTATTTTGAGGGGACAGCAAATTTACACTGTTATACAAGCTGTACACTCACTACTTTACCTTGTAGCAAAGTGTCATTTCTTCAGTGTTGTCACATGAAAAGATAGAATAAAATTATTTACAAAAATGTGAACTTTTGTGAGATACTATATATATATATATATATAAACATAACATATGTTATAATTTGACTGAGCAGTCTCATTCAAGATGGCCATACAATCTGATTGTACAATCTCCTTAGGATTTACTAAAACTGTGTAATAGGAAGACGCACCTAAACAATCCATTCAATTTGTATCACATCAGAGAGGTCCTTGCAGTTTGTAGTTGATCTAAATTAGATTGTAAAATAAAGCCTGGTACAACACACAATGAAATTATCGGACAAATTATCATCCATTTTTTTTTTTTTTGCAGGCCGATCTCCATATCAAAAATGAAGAGGTTACCAAAGTTACGAAAATTCTCGTACAACAGAATAAAAATTCTGAAGTGATGTAATGTATTGTATTTGTATTGTATTTTCAGCCAAAAACTGTACTGATTAAACTAAATTTGTACAATTTGGTATCGTAGGAGAATAATTTTTGTGCTTGTCCCATTGGATCATTTTGCAAGACCTGTCCTGATTGGCTCTCGAAAAGTGTGTACTAACAATCAGATTATCATACGATCGTCTCGAAGTCTGTATTTTTCGTACAATTTTCTAATCGTGTGTACAGGCCTTTACATTGTATAGTGAACTGTCACCTTAAAGCCCAAAACTGGAAAACTTTAAAAGAGGAGAGTAAAAGCACTTTTAACTGCCCAATCATCTGCTCCCCCAGCAGATGGTGCTCTCCTAGGTTCTGGTGGTGGGCTGTCCCTGGGCATCACCACATGCAGCGATGTCAGGACCTTAGCCTGCTGCAGCATGTGGGTGAATAGAGGGTGTGGGGACCGATCTAGCAGAGTGAAGGAGCAGAGGATTAAATAATGAACCACTTCCTTACTGGGCACTTAAACCTCCCTCCTGCCCGGACCAATTTTCAGTTTTCAGCGCTGTCACTCTTTGAATGACAATTGCGCGGTCGTGCAACATTGTACCCAAACAAAATTAACATCCTTTTTTTCCCACAAATAGGGCTTTCTTTTGGGGGTATTTGATCACCTCTGCGGTTTTTATTTTTTATGCTATAAACAAATAAAGAGCGACGATTTTGAAAAAAGAACATTTTTTTTTACTTTTTGCTATAATAAATATCCAAAAATAAAAAATAAAAAAACACATTTATTCATCAGTTTAGACCGACATATATGCTTCTACATATTTTTGGTCAAAAAAATCGCATTTGGCGTATATTGATTGGGTTGCGCAAAAGTTATAGCGTCTACAAAGTATGGACATTGGTTTATGTCGTTTTTATTTATTTTTATTCTTTTACTGGTAATGGCGGCGATCAGCGATTTTTATCGGGACTGCGATATTGCGGCGGACGTTGGGCGTTTTTGACACTTTTCTGGGACCAATGACATTTATACAGCGATCAGATCTAAAAATAGGCACTGATTACTGTATGAATGTCATTGGCAGGGAAGGGGTTAAAACTAATGGGGCAGTGAAGGAGTTAAATGTGTTCCCTGGGTGTGTTCTAACTGTGTGGGGGCGGGGTTGGCAGAGGCATGACAGATCTAACTGATCCCAGTGACAGGGATCAGTAGATCTGGCATGCCCCCCCCTCACAGAACGGGGAACCGCCGTGTTTACATCAACGGTTCCCCGTTCTGGCTCTCTGTGAGCCGATCGCGGATCTCCGGCGGACATCAGGTCCGTCCGACGCTCGGGCACGCTCAAGCGGTGTGTGGCGGCGAGAGCGCGCCCAGTACGAGCCAAAGGGGAGGATGTCTATTGATGGCCTCCCGGCATTTTAGAGGTGCGCTGTAGATGTTAATCGTCTATGGCGCGGATCTGAAGTAGTTAAATCTTCTTTGACAAGTTCCCTAGGAGCATTGGGTTTCGGAGGTTCCTGATATCCAAGGGGAGGATTGGGATGACATGTGGGATCATCCTTTCAAACGCCTTGTTTTCGGCTGATCCACTTTAAGTTCCTTCACAGAATTTACTATACACCGGCTAGAATAGCAAATGTATACACTTCCCGCTCTGCTAAGGGCTGTCGCTGTGTGTACTCACCTACAAATTTTTATCACATTTTTTGGAAATGCCAGGTTATCCAAAATTTTTGGTTGGAAGAAACCACTTGCACAGACGAGGAACTCACCACTCCTATTCCTATGTCATGTTCGGTTTGTCTCCTTGGTTTGGTGGAGGCGGTGGTGCCATCTAATGTCCATTGAACTCTACTTAATACCTTACTGTTTTACAGCTTTAAGGCTATTCTTTTGCATTGGATAAAGCTGATTGCCCCGATGGGGTACTTTTGGAAAGGCCTTGTGACTTCTATGATCCTATATTATAGAGCCACCTATCTCTCTCAGGGTTGCTCCAAAAAATTTGACAAAGTATGGCAAGCCTGGTTGGCTTCATCCTCCTCTACGGGGTGAGGTAGTTAAGAAGGCTCTTTGGTAAAAACCAAATGATAGTCTTATCGATATAGCTACTGCGGTATCATGGGCTTTTATATTGAGATTGCCTGCGTCCTGAGAGGTCCCTTCTTTATAGATGGGACCATATCAGGTTGTTCTTTCCTATGACAGGGAAGCTCCAATTGCCTCCCAGTTCCAATTTTTAATAGTGTTCTCCTTACATACTGGAAATTGTTAGCTAAATGGAAGCACTTTGCTTTAGGTGTACTTTATTATCCTGATTTCAAGTGACCTTTCGGATGATGGAGACGAGCTGGCAGGTGGGGGGGTGAATTTCAGGGTGTGTTGTTGTTTTTTAGCATAGATAGTTGATCTCTGTTACTTCTAGACAGTGGTGTAGTTACCATTGCTATGGTTTTAAGCGTAATAGTTCATGTTCGACCCCTAGCGGCCTACTGTAAGATGGCATTGTTTTTGCGGCTATCGCTACTGTGTATGGGCCCGTTATAATTTTTAATGAAAAGAATTAAAAAAAAAAAACAAAAAGCCCCCTAGATATAAATGAGCAATTAACCCTTGCAATGAGGGCCCAACTCCACGGCAAGGGATTATTTTCAAGTTTTCTTGAGTTGGGCTTTAATATTTACCACCAACTATGTAGTGCATGTGGTCAGGGCTGTTTTTAAGGCAGGGCAAAAAGGGCAGCTCTCCTGGGCCCCATCATTGTTGTGGGGCCCAAAGCAGCTGCCTCATACTTGCCAACTATCCTAGTTTAAATTCCCTTGTCCCTTGAATTTTTAGTCCCGTGCTATGTCCTGATAACCGGCATTGTTATGTAAATAGCAGCAGCATTCGCATTCATATGTAAATAGCTGCGGACCGCGGCATTGATATGTAAATAGGGGCGGCATTCATATGTATATCATGCCCCCCCCCCTTAGGCCATATCCACTATGACTTCTGCTGAATGCTGCACACTGGGGAGGTTAAGGGACATGCTTGAAATTCCTGCCTACAACTGTGGTCTGTAAGCCTAACATCAGCAACCAATCAGTGGGCAGTAATGATGTGCTCTAACCTCTAGCAAATAATTAGTGAGCCATAATGTGTGCTGTAACCACTAGCAGCCAGTCAGTGAACGGTAATGATAAACTGTAACCTCTGGCAACCAATCGCAATCGCAGCCTGATCTGATTCAGTAAACTGATTTTGAGTCTAGCTGCTATTTATTGTATGCCTCAGAGCAGGTGGAGAGCAAAATGGCATGGAAGGGTGGGGGGGCAAGAAAATGTTTGCCCAGTGTTCAGTCAGTATTAAAGACGGCCCTGTAAGTGGTAAAATGCAAATTTTACTGTGTGTTGTTATCCATATTACTAAAGAGTATGTTGAATATTATTCAGTCAAGATATATTATTAAGTGTAGATATATTATTTATTCTGGATATATATTTCAGTCTGGAAATAAAAATATAGGAAGAAAAAAGAAAAAAAAAATTTCCTAGCAGCACTCAATGACCATTACTGTAAGCAAGAGCGAGGACTTTGCTTCTGGCATCACAAAATAAACCGGTAAAATAGGAAAAGAGAATTATAAAAATTGTGTATGAAAAATATGAAACAAAGCCCTTGAAAAAAGATTTTAAACAAGAAAGAGAGAAAGCACATCGGCCGAGTGGAGTCATTTAACCACCTCAGGCCCTCTTCATATTATCAGGCCATTTTCCAGTTTTCAGTGCTGTGACAATTATTCAGCCATGCACCAATGTGCCCAAATTATTTTAAATATATATATTTTAGACAAATAGAGCTTTCTTTTGGTGGTATTTAACCACTTGCCGACCACCCGCCGCAGCGTGAAGATGGCTCGTTGTCGCGAACCACCGTCACAGGACGGCGGCCGCGATAATTAGCATTGTGCGCTCGCGCGCTCACTGTGTCCGGGGGGGGCGGGGAGCGGGTAAGACGGACTCGATCGCTGCCGGCTACCCGCCATGGGGGGCCCCCCCCCCCCGCTGTGAAAGAACGGAGGTCCGTGTAAGTAAACACGGATCTCTGTTCTGATAGAGGGGGAAGGTCTGTGATCACAGGCTTCATGTATATGGAAACCGTGATCACTCCCCTCCCCCTGCTAGCCCAGCACCAATACAGTTAGAACACACTGAGGGAACACAGTTAACCCTTAGAGCGCCCCCTCCAAGTAAACCCCTTCACTGCCAATGGCATTTACACAGTAATCAGTGCATTTTTATAGCACTGATCGCTGTATAAATGCCAATGGTCCCAAAAAAGTGTCAAAATGGTCCGACATGTCCGCTGCAATATCGCAGTACCGCTAAAAATCGCAGATCGCCGCCATTACTAGTAAAAAATAAAAAAACCCTAGAAATGAATTCTCATCATCCGTAAACATGGCCACTTTTGCGCAAACCAATCAATAAACGCCGATTGCAATTTAAATCAACCAAAAATATGAGGAAGAATATAAATCGGCCAAAACCGATGAAAAAAAAATTTTTTATATATTTTTTTGGATTTGTATTTAAGCAAAAAGTAAGAAAAACTGTTTCTTTTGCAAAATGGTCGCTCTTTTTTTATATATAGCGGCGATCAGAAATGACGCAGAGGTGATCAAATACCACCAAAAGAAAAGTCTATTTGTGGGGAAAAAAGGACACAAATTTTATTTGGGTACAACGTCCCGCAAAATCCTTCCGGAGCTGAAGTGGTTAAGGTAAGTCTTTCATAATGTGCTAGTATGTGGTGCATACTAGCACATTATGATATTAACTTGCAGGGTGAAACTTTTTTTTTTAATATAGATTTTACTACCCCTTTAATAATTGCTGTTTTATCATACAAGGAAAAAAGAGCTGACAATATACATGAGCAGCTCAGTGTATATTTTCAGCACACCTCTGCACCTGAATGAACTCCTGTGCACATGCATAGAAATGATGTAATTTCCCAGCCAGCCAATCAAAACAGCTGAAGAGCAGGCAAGGTGGAAGAAGCCGGAGAGGGACCTTGGGACATTACTTGATTGGATCCCGGGTGAAATATTTGCAGAGTTTAGCTCCATATTGAAGCAGAACTGAAGGTATGCTCTGTATGTCATACATGCTTCTCCCCATAGGTGTGTGCAGCCTATTGCATTAGAGTGTGCACCCCAAAGCTCAAACTGTGTTTACTATGCTTCCATTTGTGAATGAACACAGTGAGTGAGTGTATTCACCGGGTTCATTTACAAAAGGAAGGGGCTGGAAAATGACATATTGACTGGCCCTTTTCCCCACTCTCCATCTTGAAACATTCCCCCTGCAGCAGCTGAGGGGAGAGGACAGGAGAGGAGGGAAGCCAGCAGCACTGCGAGTGGGCAGGGGCAGTAGGGGCAGTCAGCACCACACAGAGTGATTAGTGTGTGCCCAGGCACACCTGGCACACCCCATGCTCACGCCTATGCTTCTCCCTATCTGTCAGCACATATTTTTCTCTAAGGGTACCTTTAACACATCTTTAATCCTGATTATAAAATGAAAGGAAGACTCTGATTCCTGGTTATAAAATGAAAGGAAGACTCTGATTGGCTGTAAAAAACAACTCGCACAGTGCTTATGCAAGCAGCCCAATCGGCCCAGCAATGCAGGTTGTGTATTATTCTGTATAACCTTGTGTTCTTTACAGTCAGGCACTATGTGAACTCAGAATTTCCACCTACTACATATGAGATTTGCAGAGCGCCCTGGGGGAACAAACATACACTATAAATCTTCCCATTTCTTCCCTTTACTACTCTTCCTGCAGAGAAATGTCAGATAGCTGTACCGACACCCCAACGCCAATAAAAGCTCACAGAAAACGAACGTTGAGGAAAAAAAAAAGAAGAAGGGATAGATTTAGAACATCTGCAGATGTTTTTAAATCATTTATTAAACCTTCACAACAAATGTAGCATTCCATAGAAGGCACTCCATATTTCACTGTTCGCAGAGTGAGTCTTACTAGGTCTGATTTTTAGTGGCTTATTGGAGGTGAGCCAGGGGGCAATGACTTTGAGGCATTCACAACCTCCCAAATTAGATTTCCCCTGATACGGTCCTTGTCTGTGCCACGGCTGATAGATGTCCACACGAGAAGTGACTTGGCAGAACACAAAACTCCACTCCTTCAAGGGGTTGTTCTGCCACCTGGGTCTTAGAATGGCAAAAATTCTTTTGACTGGCTGCTGTGACAATGACATTAGAGCGACCTTTTTCTTTTTTGTTCCTTATTGTGCTGTCACGCACACAAATCAGTGCTATTTGTTAAGCTGAATGATCTAATGAAACCGGTGATAACTGCACTTGTTATTAATGGTGGTTGCTTTGCCGTTGTTGGCCATTTTGAGTGAATCTGGAAAACAGAACTCAGTCATTGTGTCAGAAATGAGTCGCTGTGGTTCCACGTGGTTGTTGGATTATCTGTAACTGCCTTGCTACAGCGAGCTCCCTCTGTACCATAAGCAATGCACACAGTTTAGTTGTATATTTGTAGATGAGGACAAAACTACCTCTTCAGGCCCTGGAAGTTGTGCACAATTCACATTTTTTACAATTATATATCTTAAATTTTCCAAGCAGAATAGAGTGACCTGGACTGTTGAGTGAACTCCTGTGCTTCAACCAGTTTGTGAAATATCAGACCGATATGATGGTCGGTTATGGTGATCCACGCAGGGCCGGCTCTACCACTAGGCGGAGTAGGCGGCCGCCTAGGGTGCCATTACCACCAGGGGCGCCCATCCGCTATTTATCCATCACTGCTCTGCATAAATCACACATGTCAATAGAGAGCCGCCGCTGGCAGCACCCCAGGGCGGTAAAATGAGGCGGATCCAGGGGCACAGGTGCGGTCCTGTGGACCACGGCTAAATAAATGGGTAGAAAGGCTCTGCAAAAAATCTCCACCTCTGCCACCTCCATCGTATAAATTGACAGGGCAAAGGGGGTGGAGTCAGGGGTAGAGCCAAAGGGGGGTGGCAAAATGAGGTTTCGCCTAAGGTGTCAAAAATCCTTGCACCAGCCCTGGATCCACGTCACATAAATTTGCAACATTTTGCTGCCATGTTGAAGTCTATGGTGTCAATGGCATCCCCTTCCCTTTCCCTCTATTCCTAGCATTCCCTCTGACCTCAAGGTTTAACAATTAACCATAAGGTTCATATACAAGTGCATCGCAAAACATTCGAATATCATCAAAACTGTAATTTATTTCAGTAATTCTATTCAAAAAGTGAAACTCATATATTATATAGATTCATTACACACAGGGTGATATAATTCAAGCAGGTCTTTCTTCTAATTTTCATGATTATGCAGCTAGTGAAAACCCGAAATTCAGTATCTCAGAAAATTAGATTATCACACAAGACCAATAAAAAATTGATTTTTAATACAGCAATGTTGGCTTACTGAAAAGTCTGTCCATGTACAGTATAGGATGCACTCAATACTTGGTTGAGGCTCCTTTTGCATGAATTACTGCATCAATGTGGCCTGGCATGGAGGTGATCAGCCTGTGGCACTGCTGAGGTGTTATGAATATCCAGGTTGCTTAGAGAGCGGCCTTCAGCTCGTCTTCATTGTTGGGTCTGGTGTCTCTCATCTTCCTCTTGACAATACCCCACAGATTCTCCATGGGGTTTAGGTCAGACAAGTTTGCTGGCCAATCAAGCACAGTGATACCATGATCATTAAACCAGGTATTGGTACTTTTGGCAGTGTGGGCAGTGCCAGGTCCTGATGGAAAATTAACTCCGCGTCTCCATAAAGATGGTCAGCAGAGGGAAGCATGAAGTGCTCTAGAATTTCCTGGTAGAGGGCTGTCCTGACTTTGGACTTGCTAAAACACAGTGGTCACAGTGAAGTTCAGGCCAGCAAAAGAGAGTATGTTACAGATTTCTGAACTGTTAGAGTTGTACAGCTCTAATTAGATAGGATTGGCCCAGTATAGGGTTTAGGAGAAGTTGCTCTCTGCACTCATTGCTTGGTTTTACAGTATATTTCTTATCACTGTTCACCTATTTGCAATATATTCCTTCCAATAATGTAAATGCTGTATCAAAACTGTTTCCCCGTATCTCTTTTTAGCATTGGGGGTACTGCCTGTACATCTGCATGAATTATTCCCCATATAAGAAGAATAGACAAGATAAGATCATTGCTTTGGCTCTGAGGAAGAGGGTCCTCCCTCGAAACGCGTCAGCCATCACACATTGCCACCTGGTCCTCTGGTATTTTGGATTCCTACTTTGGACTTGAAAGAAACTGTTTGGTGTTGCTGTTTATTTGATATGCCTACTTTTCACGGTTGTATGTGAGTATAACCATTGTTGTTTTTATTCTATTAAATTATTTTTGGCAATGCACAAGGTTGGTGCATCCTCTTTTTCTTCTTATACGTTTCTGTTTCAAGAGCACCCATTGTTCTGAGGAGGGCAGCAAGACGATTGGCATTCCATTTATTGACTTGACTGCACCACAATATTTGAGACTGAGTACCTGAGGGCAGGAGATTTTTTATCTTTGAATTATTCCTCACCCAGCCAGGTGGTTGTCAGAGTGTGTGATGCCCTTTGCAGAGTGGTGGACACAGGAACAGGGGACCCAACGACCAACGCATCAAGCGGCTTCTTCTGGGGTAAGCACTACAATTGTATTTGAGTTATCTCATTACTCAGCTGGCTATCATAATCCTCAGACTGCCCTGAAGGTCTATAAACTACACCAGTTTTGTTGGTAGATCCCTCTCTGATTTGTAGGCAGACTCAGAAGGTTTCAAAGAGTTCATCTGTTCTCTTCATTTGTTGGCTTTGTTCTATTTTTGACATAAATTGCAACTCAACCTTCCTCATTCCCTACTCTGTCTTTCCTGTATAGTGTGTACCCTGGTATATGTAATTCCCAGATTTTTTTAACTGCATTAAAGTGATGCTAAACAGAGAAGTGTTAATTGCCATAATTCGTTCACATAAATCGTATATATCATGCCACTTTATTATTATTATTTTTAAACAGTACCTTATTCCTGCACCGGACACATGATCTATCCTGTTCGTTGGTGTCTGCAGAGAAAGGTCTTTGGGAGAGGCTTCTATTACTCTGCTGATGTATGCAGAGGCGGCTCTATAATTAGGCAAATTAGGCGGCCGCCTAAGGCCTCACACTCACAGGGGCCTCGCAACCACCTAATTTGACACTGACACCAGCACCGAGATAGAGAGTACTGACACCAGCACTTTAAAGCTCTTAATATATGCAATTTATAAAGTTAATTTTTTTATCGCTTGAATTATTTTTCCCATTATGGGCATGAGTGGGGCCTCATGTCTAGGTTTTGCCTAAGGCCTCACAAAGCCTAGAGCCGCTTTTAGATGTATGCCCTCTGCAGCGTGAGTCTGTGTCAGGTCAGCCCTGGTTTCAGAAGAGCGTTTCAAATTAGATTATAAATATCAAATAACTGTTCTACAGCTCCCTATCTTTATTAAATATTAGCCACTTCAGCCTCGGAAGGATTTCACACTTTAGGACAAGAGCACTTTTGCGATTCGGCACTGCGTCGCTTTAACTTACAATTGCGCGGTCGTGCGACGTTGTACCCAAATTAAATTTGCATCTTTTTTTCCCACAAATAGAGCTTTCTTTTGGTGGTATTTGATCACTGCTGCATCATTTCTGGTCGCCGCTATAAACAAAAGAAGAGCGACAATTTTGCAAAAAAACCCAAATTTCTTACTTTTTGCTAAAATACAAATCCAAAAAAAAATATAAAAAAACATTTTTTTTTCAACGGTTTTGGCCGATTTATATTCTTCCTCACATTTGTGATAAAAAAAATTGTAATCTGCGTTTATTGATTGGTTTGCACAAAAGTTGCCGCGTTTACGGATGATGAGAATTAATTTCTGGGGTTTTTATTTATTTATTTTTTTTTTACTAGTAATGGGGGCGATCTGCGATTTTTAGCGGTACTGCGATATTGCGGCGGACATGTCGGACCATTTCGACACTTTTTTGGGACCATTGGCATTTATACAGCGATCAGTGCTATAAAAATGCATTGATTACTGTGTAAATGCCATTGGCAGAGAAGGGGTTAACCTGGGGAGCTCTCTAAGGGTTAACTGTGTTCCCTGGGTGTGTTCTAATTGTCTTAGTGTTTCACTAGCAGGGGAAGGGGCCAGTGAAAATATAGAGGAAGGCTGTGATTACAGCCCTTCCCCCTCTCACAGAACGGAGATCTGTGTTTACATGCACGGATCTCCGTTCTTTCACTGCGGGGGGGCATCGCGGGTAGCCGGCGGAGATCGAGTCCGCCCTACCTGCTCCCTGGCCCCCCCGATCACAATGCACGATCTCACAGCCGCAGTCATATGACGGCGGTTTACGATATCGAGCCACCTTGTCGCCGTCAACCTGCAGTTGGCGGTCGGCAAGTGGTTAAATGTGTATTTTTGTGCATTAATATTGTGTAGGTGGAGTCAGAGATGACTGGCGCTAGCTTTCATTTTGTTCAGATGGCATCTGCATCCAAGGCTCTTTTTTTAACGTTTCAGGTATTAGCAATTACATTTGATATATTTAATACTGATTTATAGTAAGACTAAGCATTTTTGTGAGTTTGATGCACGTAATCAGCATACTATATCCCACCCCATAGTGTTTAGCAATAGGAGGACACGGAAAAGAAGGGAGAGAGGGGAGTGTCATTTACCACTGTGTATACTGCATGTGTTACTGTATATTCATGTGGATGGCACAGATAAGAAAAAGGAGGAAACTAAGAGCTTAGATGGGAACTGAAATTAAGTATGCTCCGTAGAGGACACCAGCTGATCTACAAAATTTCAGCCTGCAGTGGGGACACAGAGAAAATGGAAAGGACAGCTGAAGGCAGAATCAACCAGGTATATTTCACTCTACACAAAATAAATGTTTTAGCGGCATTGTGAGTATGAACATTCTGTTATAGAACATGCAATAAGAGGTTTTATAGTCTGGGTTTAATGACACTTTAACCACTTCAAGACGTATATACAGTATCTCAGAAAAGTGGATACACCCCTCACATTTTTGTAAATATTTTATTCTATCTTTTCATGTGACAACACTGAAGAAATGACACTTTGCTACAATGTAAAGTAGTGAGTGTACAGCTTGTATAACAGTGTAAATTTGCTGCCCCCTCAAAATGACTCAACACACAGCCATTAATGTGTAAGCCGCTGGCAACAAAAGTAAGTACACCCCTAAGTTAAAATGTCCAAATTTGGCGCAATTAGCCACTTTCCCTCCCTGGTGTCATGTGACTCGTTAGTGTCTCAGGTGTGTTAAATTTGTGTTATCACTCTCGCTCTCTCAAACTGGTCACTGGAAGTGCAACATGGCACCTCATGGCAAAGAACTCTCTGAGGATCTGAAAAAAAGAATTGTTGCTCTACATAAAGATGGCCTAGGCTATAAAAGGATTGCCAAGACCCTGAAACTGAGCTGCAGCACAATGGCCAAGACCATACAGCAGTTTAATAGCACAAGTTCCACTCAGAACAGGCCTCGACCAAAGAAGTTGAGTGCTCATGCTCAGCGTCATATCCAGAGGTTGTCTTTGGGAAATAGACGCATGAGTGCTGCCAGCATTGCTGTGGAGGTTGAAGGGATGGGGGGGTCAGCCTGTCAGTGCTCAGACCATACGCCGCACACTGCATCAAATTTGTCTGCATGGCTGTCGTCCCAGAAGGAAGCCTCTTCTAAAGATGATGCACAAGAAAGCCGCAGTTTGCTGAAGACAAGCAGACTAAGGACATGGATTACTGGAACCATGTCCTGTGGTCTGATGAGACCAAGATAAACTTATTTGGTTTAGATGGTGTCAAGCGTGTGTGGCAACCAGGTGAGGAGTACAAAGACAAGTGTGTCTTGCCTACAGTCAAGCATGGTGGTGGGAGTGTCATGTACACAAACGATTTGCCTTGCATTTCTATTTTAAACTGAACGGGTTGTTTTACTATGTACGGGTTCACACGTGCAGTATTTTAACTACACCATCAGCCAAGTCCAAACAAGTTTGTTTTTATCTGCTGGGTTTTAAAGCCCAACTCTGGGCAAAAAAGAAGTTTTGCCACGTGGTGGGGCTGTGCACGCACTGCACTGGTCAACTACTGGTTTTGTCTAGGGGTGAGGCGAAAGCTAATGCTCACTCGATCCTTCATGCTAACGGGAAACAGCGCCCCCACATGGTCCAACCGTGGACTGTTTCTGGTCTATGGAGCCTGCTCTGAGCTTGATGACGTCAGGAACAGTCCACACCTCAAGACCACTGGAGCACAGAGGTGCTGGTTTGGTCTTATGCTGGGGGGATTGGAGGATTAGGTAAGTATATCTCCTTTCTCCTCTCCCCTAGACAAAAATGAGCAGTGTCAGTCCCACTGAAAGCCCATCCCCAGGCAAAATAACGTTTTCCCGTGCAGGGAGGTTGTGCCTGCACTGCACAGGAAAGCTTTGTTTTTGCCTACAGATGGGCTTTCAGTGGAATTGGCACTACTTGACTATCTTCTGGAGCTAGCAAAAAGCAAATAAACCCCCTATATGGGACTGTAATAGGCAGCAAATCACCACAGTAATTGGTAAAAAAAGACAAAATTTTATTATATAATAATTAACTTTGGTTAATTGCTGTGAGCAGATATAAGAAAATGGTACATGTAATCAATATACATAACAGTTGTAAGTCAAATGTTAATAAGGCAGGTCATACAGTCCACCTCAGATGTTTGCTATGGGAATAATTGAACATAACTTGTATGGAAAAACGATCCGTTGTCTGAAGATGGAGAATGAGGTGGAAATTCGGTGCCCAACGTTCAACGTTTCGGGGTCCGGTTAAGGCCCTTCATCAGGGGATATATCAACGGAACAAGAAAAAATGTTTGCTGTTTTTTTCTTTTTTTACTCTGTTACGTATCTCAGCCGCATGTATGCAGTAAGAGAAAAACGTCCCGCTACCAAATGTGATGATGCAATCGTAGTTCAGTAATGTAGTAGAATGATGTCCCCAAAGGGGTATTTGTATGGAGGGCGTGTCTTACCGTTCTGTAGAGAGTGGCCCCTGGGGTGCGGTAGTGGACGTGGAACGGAGGCCTCCTCCTCACACTGTGGTGTAGAGAGAGCATGGATTGTGCACATCGCCCGGAGGACAGTGTGACTGCCTTGAAGACAGGCTCTGGATGGATGTATACACATCTCCCCACTCCTCTGCCTAACCGGTGGTAGATCCCCCCGGTTAAATCCACGCTCTCTCTACACCACAGTGCGAGGAGGAAGCCTCTGTTCCACGTCCACTACCGCACCCCAGGGGCCACTCTCTAAGACACACCGCCCATACAAATACCCCCTTTGGGGACATCATTCTACATTACTGAACTACGATTGCATCATCACATTTGGTAGCGGGACGTTTTTCTCTTACTGGATACATGCGGCTGAGATACGTAACAGAGTAAAAAAAGAAAAAAACAGCAAACATTTTTTCTTGTTCCGTTGATATATCCCCTGATGAAGGGCCGGACCCGAAACGTTGAACGTTGGGCACCGGATTTCCACCTCATTCTCCATCTTCAGGCAACGGATCGTTTTTTCCATACAAGTTATGTACAATTATTCCCATAGCAAACATCTGTGGTGGACTGTATGACCTGCCTTATTAACATTTGACTTACAACTGTTATGTATATTGATTGCATGTACCATTTTCTTATATCTGCTCACAGCAAGGGGCGAACCCTTCTTTGCTTTTTTAACCAAAGTAAATTTTTATATAATAAAATTTAGTATTTTTTTACCAATTACTGTGGTGATTTGCTGCCTATTACAGTCCCATACATGGGCGTCCGTAGATAGGGGCAAGGGGGGGCAATTGCCCCCCCTTAATCAGGGATCGGATCGGGGGTTGCCCACTAGGTCCTTATCCTCTTTGGCTATGTATGAAGTCTCTGATCGTCTTGTGTGCCATGTCCACAGTCTCAGACCATCTCCTGTACTATGTCTGCAGTCTCTGACGATCTCCTGTAGTATGTCTGCAGTCTCTGACGATCTCCTGTAGTATGTCTGCAGTGTCTGATCATCTCCTGTTCTATGTCCGCAGTCTCTGACTGTCTCTTGTACTATGTCCGCAGTGTCTGACCCTCTCCTGTACTATGTCTGCAGTCTCTGACCATCTCCTGTACTATGTCTGCAGTCTCTGACCATCTCCTGTACTATGTCTGCAGTCTCTGACCATCTCCTGTACTATGTCTTCAGTCTCTGACCATCTCCTGTAGTATGTCTGCAGTCTCTGACGATCTCCTGTAGTATGTCTGCAGTGTCTGATCATCTCTTGTTCTATGTCCGCAGTCTCTGACTGTCTCTTGTACTATGTCCGCAGTGTCTGACCGTCTCCTGTACTATGTCTGCAGTCTCTGACCATCTCCTCTACTATGTCTGCAGTCTCTGACCATCTCCTGTACTATGTCTGCAGTCTCTGACCGTGATAATGTCAAAAAGCGGCATAACATGGGTGACCTTAAAATGATGCCCCCTTCCTGAAAAAATTTCTGCGGACGCCCATGATCCCATATAGGGGGTTTATTTGCTTTTTGCTAAGACTAAGTAAGGGATGAGGCAGCCACCACTAAAAAGACCTCACTGACTGTGAAACTTCCCCATTGATCTTCTGGATCTAGGAAAGGGGAAGGTAGACAAGAAGCACTAGATGCCACAACAAGTTTTTCTTCTAATATCTCATTGAGCATCAGCTGGTGAAGGTGATTGATCTGATGGAGTAAAAGCAAGAACGAGGAAATCATAAAAAGGAGGATGAGAAGAAAAATGACTCGGTGAAGGAATAGGTTGAAGAAGGATTCTACATCTCCCTGCCTTTCCTATAGGATCTCATTTGATGGCATGGTCCTCTGTTCCTTTGGGGCCTGGTCAGCATACTATCTCCTAGCTCAAGGTCCAGCCAAGCCAGGAACGCTACTGTATTCAATACAACTGACAGTGGCCGGATCCAGAATTACTTGTCTTATCCCGAAGCCTCAGACTAGAATTCCCTCTCGTCTTCTTCACAGATCTGTCATCGGGGACTTCCATACATTAATGGCTCTTTTTGTAAACATAAATAAATAAATAACATATCGCTGTATTCCTCCTATCTGTTTATTATGATTATGCCGCGTACGGAGTTGAAAGAAACATTGAGGAATTCCATTATCTAATTACATAAAACTTTGCGGGTTCCCATGGAACTCATTTTGAAATGATGAAAAGCAGACAGCTCAGAAACAAATTTCCTGTGTGCTGCAGATAAGGTTCCACTTTTAATGTGTTCTCAATTTATTAGATCCAGCAGAAGGAAAGGTTTCAATTAATAAACATGATTAGATGTTTACTCCATTCATCGAGCACACATACTGTACAAATACTTGTTATTCCCCCATCGCTTTTATTACGTGGGTCGTATCCGCAATATCTCTGCTAAAAATTGTTTGGCAGCGCTATAAGACTTCCCACTTGACTCCTGGATCTTTTCACTTAGGCTCTTATCATTTTAAAACCTTTCACTAAAGGTAATGCTCAATATTGTTGCCTTGCTGAAGTTCCCTGATGCTCCTCTCGAACACTACAAATATTTGTCAATTAGGTTGTAAATTTCAAAATTCTGTATGTTCTTTATTATGCCGGCTCACATTTCCTGATTTTTTTTTTCTTAATGATAGAATTAAAAATTAATTCGATTGATTTTCTCAAACAAAAATCATCTGTCCTACTAGAACATTAGACATGTTACAATTCAAGTGAATCCAATTTTCCAACCTCATATTGATATTCCATTTGATCCAGCCAGGAAACTGTATAAAATCTGGTAAGAAACACCACACTTTGCAATCATCAAATGATGATTTAATTATTAATGAAAGCAGGAAGGTTTAGGATTGGATAATAACCATCATGGGAACTTAAAACTTGGAGAGAAGTTCCCAGAAAAGTAAAGAACTTCCCCACAATTTAGTTTTTTTGTTTACTTTCTTAAGGGAATAAAGATAAAGTCTGATTGGTTCCTATAGGCAAGTTGTAAAGAACTTTTTTTCACTCTAGTTTTTATAAATGGGCCTATAAGGGTACCTTTAGTAGGGCTGTAGTGATCTCTAAATCGGTGACTTGTAAGGTATCAGGTGATCTTTTAGTAGCCAAATCCTATATAACACAGATGTTGAATTGGACAACTGGTGGAAGGGGCGGCTGGTGGACTTTTTTTTGGGAGGTGGGGGCAGCAAACAATGCACCCCCCCGTGGGTTGGTCGGTCAGTTGCACCCCCCCGGTCAGTCTGTCAGTCGGCCCCGCACTTAAAGAGGAGGTCCGAGGGCTAAAAAAAAAATTAAAAGTCAGCAGCTACACATACAGTAGCTGCTGACTTTTAATATTAGGACACTTACCTGTCCTGGAGTCCAGCGATGTCGGCACCCGCCGGCGATCTTCGGATCGGGGGACGGGTGCAGCCGCCTCCATCGCGGGTAAGGGAACCCGGACGTGTAAGCAGTACAGCTTCACGCCGGGCACCTTACTGCGCATACGCGAGCTCTGCCGCGCTCTGCTACTGGCCAGGCGGCCAGAAGCAGAGCGAGCAGGGAGGAGGGAGCCGGGCTGCTGACGTCAGCGGCTGCGTCCACCGGCCAGAGCTCCCGGATGTGTGGAAAAGGACACCTGTCTAAAGACAGGTGTCCTCTTCCCCCTCCCCCCCGAAAGGTGCCAAATGTGACACCTGAGGGGGGGAGGAATCCAACCAGCGGAAGTTCCACTTTAGGGTGGAACTCCGCTTTAACACCATCAAGCAGGGAGCGCTTCCCTCTGAGCGACTGGCGGCTTCTCGTGCGTCTCCTCACGGCAGCCGTACCTCTCCTCCTCCTGGGCGGCTAATAGGATTGCCTGTCCTTTCAGCCAATCGGATGACGCGTCTCAGGACCCGCTTCTTGATTGGCCGGGAGGAGAATCAGTGTGACAACAGCAAATATTCTAGAGCAGAAAAAGGGGGAAGGGAAGATTTGTTTTAATTGTCCCTGGGCTCTCAGTAGCATGCCACCAGTGCATAGTCACCTTTGTAAGTACATATAGGAGGATGTGGATATTCCCTGCTCATACTCTTTTTTTCCTTGTCTATACTAAATTTTTTACATCTTTTTACTCTTCATTACAGACATAGATCATGCGCTTGCTCCTGATGAGTGACTGTAAGTCACGAAACATGTCAGGCTTTTACTTACATGCAGAAAGTGTGCAGAGCCTTTCGTAAATCAGCCCCAGCTGATCAACCCATATCAACCAAACACAGTTAAAGTGATATTAAAGGCTGATTTTTTTTTTTTTTTAAATACCAAACAAGTCCTACTTACCTGCTCTGCTCTGTGCAGTGAATTTGCACAGAGCAGCCCCGATCCTCCTCTTCTTGGGTGCCCCCGGCCCCTCCCTCCTACCCCCATTACAAGCAGCTTGCTATGGCAGCACCCGACTCCCGAGCTGCTGCTCTATCTGTCCATTCAGACACAGAGTGCGACTCGGACACGCTGCTGCTCTCTCCTCATTTACTCACTGGCTGTGATTGACAATAGCGGGAGCCAATGTCTCCCGCTGCACTCTCAGCCAATGAGGAAGCAGAGACCCTGAAGAGCCGCTTCTCTCATGCACATCACTGGATCAAGATGGGGTTCAGGTGAGTGTTAGGGGGGCTGCTGCAAATAGAATTTTTTTTTGCCTTCATGCATAGAATGCATGAAGGTAAAAAAAACCTTGAGCCTTTACAACTACTTCAAAGTGGTTGTAAAGGTAGAAGGACTTTTACCTTAAGGCATTCTATGTGTTAAGGTAAAAAAAACTTTCTGTGCGTATTCTAGCCCCTCTTACCTGAGCCTGTACTTGATCCATCACTGTGCACGAGAGCAGCTGCTCTCTTGGCTCTCTCCCTCCTCAATGGGCAGATTGATAGCAATGTGGGCAGTGGGTAATGCTGCTGTCAATCCAATCCTGTGAGAAGGGAACGGGGATGAGACACAATGCCTGTTTCAATAGATGCAGACTGGGAACCTTGGGAGCAAGCCTGCACGAGTGTCCTGAAAAAGCAGCTTTCAACACTTGACGGGGGGGTCTGCCAGAGGTGGGGGTCCCAAGAAAGAGGAGGTGCTGTGTTGATCTGTGCACAACCAATGCACATGCTATGTACCAGGTAGTGAGTCTGACAGCAGGGAATGACCTCCCCTACGACCCCGGTTCGAGAGACCGATGGGAGTGAGACAGCGGCCCCAGGAGCACGGGGAGGTAAGAGTGTCTGTGGTATTCCGGTAATGTCCACCAGCTGAAGGTCTGTTGGATTGTTGGAGATAGAGATGACCTGCGGGGCAACGGATGCAGCCAGGAAGTAGCAATCCGGAAGGACTGAAGCAGAGCTGTGGAGCTGGCAGTCACGGTGGTCTGGATGGCCACAGACAATGGAGAAGAGTCGGGTGCAGGCAGGGTTGGCAACTGGCTAGCGGTGCGGTACAAAGGGTGCAGGCAGAAGAATGGTCAAGTCCAAGCAGGTTCGTTAACAGACAGATGGCAGAAGTACAGAGGGACCAGGAAATCGGGTGGTCATAGGCAAGCCAGGGTCGGTGCAGGCAGAGATCAGACAGAGTCAGGACAGGCCAGGTCACAGGAACAAACACCAGGTTACGGGTCTCTCAGGAAACAGGTTACATGCTGTAGATCAGACAGCACTTGCTGCAGGGTTTGCTGAGCAGAAATAGAGCCGTTTGGCGCCGTTTCCGGTGCGGGCGCGTGCACATGAACGCTCGGGAGTGCTCAAATAGTCAAAAACAGTGCCCTTTTTGCAGGATCTTCTCTAACAGCACAGATCAAATAAGTATAACATGTTTGTTATTTTATTATTTTTTTTTAAAAAAGCAAGAGCTTAGGTTTACAATCACTTTAACGTTGCCTTAATAAGACCAGAACAGGGTCAAATCCATTTGTATGAGCTGAGTTACTCCACTTTACTCCTAGGCATGGCTAGGCAATAAGGATCACGTGACCTCTGACTGCCTGCCACTCCAGCTAAAGTAACTGAAGAAAGAAAAATCAGGCACAAAGCAGAGACCTTCAAATGTCATATGGTTTGGGTAACTCACATACAAAAAACATGAGGACTAAAGGAACCTTACGTATTGTGGAATATAACTAAGGTATAGGAAGAGGTGAACACTATTCCCAACTGCCAACAATCAGGAGGGGCAAAACCTTATGAGAAATAAAGGTAGAGAAAGATGAATGATTCGTAGCTCACAATTTCTTTATTTGATCATTGTATCTCAACCAATTAGCTGACAATGATCAGATGAACTCTAAGTTCTTGGCAGTCATGCTAAAGTCTCACCCCTTGGGCAAAGTAAATGAAGCCAAACAAGGTCTATATATGTCAGTTGTAAGTGTTACCGGTCTCAAACATGAATGAAGCCTGCACAGTTATCAATAAGTAAAAACTTTTTTGTTTAGAAAGAATGAGAAAGCGTTAAAACCCATGTCAGGTTTATTTGCTGTCTATGTCCCTGTTAGGGAGAATTAAGCCTCGTACACACAATGCAAATTTTGGACGACAGAACGTCCGTTTTTTGTTGGATGCTTGTCATGTTGAAAGTAAAGAACGTACTAATAATACAAAAATTTTCGTACGATCGAAAAAAGCTAATAGGCTGTCGAAAGGAGCATACTAATGGTAAGAATTTCGGACAACGGGCTGTCGAACGACAATTCCCGTCCGAATTTTGCATCGTGTGTATGGGCCTTTACCCCCTCTCTTTGTCCTGATGACCATTATCTCTGGTACAGAAAGTGATAGGAAATCCACAACTTTTTTAAAGTTGTCAAAGGTACAAGTAGTGAAGGTAAATCTTCACACCTGTTCCAATGACAACTGTCTACGGGGACATTGCCACTCTCTTTTAGGAGAATTCATCTTATACCCTGTTCTGTCTTTGGGACAGGATGTGAAAGGAAATCTCTTTTGTTTCTGGTACAGAAAGTGATGGGAAATCTCAAACTTTTTTAGAGTTGCCACAGGAACACCTAGTGAGGATAAATCTTCCAAGGGGATCATCTGTCCCAACTGTCTTAAGCTGTATTCACACTACAACAGAGAGTTGCCGGAGTGATTCATCTCTTCGACAGCTCTCCCTTGCCAGCTACAGTAGGGGGCAGTTTGGTGCATGATTCAGCGCATCACACGGATCCCTTTTTTTATATACAAACTTTATTTATAGTGTACAAAATGTACACTTTATTCATGGTTCAAGTCTGAACAGACCGCAAAACGAAACCCGCCCCATGGACATGTATAGCGATTTGTTGCCCTCTACTATCTGTAATTGTGCTCCTTACAGCTGTGCTTCTTACTGCAATAGAGTTCCTTCCTATGTACATCACTTCCTATCCCTGCTAGCTGGGTCAAAAACCCCAGATTGAAGGACTTTGATATCGTTATAAAGGGGAGTTTCCAGGAAGTAGACTGGGAGAGAACTGAGCCACATGTCCTGTCCATGAAATTGCTGCTGTTTTATTTTCACCCACACCAAAAGAGACAATTCTAAACAAATAAGGGGGGACTAAAGCGCAGAGTCCCATTCCAGCCTGGTCGGACAACAGTTGAAGGATACCCCTGCGACCACTGATCTTGTCTTCTGGTCTATGACACAAAGAAAGGCATCGCATCATGCTCAGGTGCCCCTGCAACTGGACTTTTCTGCAACATCTAAAATTCTCTATAATATAAACTGTGTATACCTGGGTATATTGGGCCCTTTGATGATAATATCTGTTTGTACATTGGATGTATATACTGTTATTAATGCTTGTATTATTTCTATACTGGTGTGCATCTATCTGCTTATGGTTAATGTTATATGCTGGTTGCAGTACTTCCTCTGCACCCAATTACTGTGATTAAATTACTGGTTCATTTCTCTGTAAGGGAACTCCTCTTTTTACAGAGGCCCTGTCCTGGGTGGAGGCAATGCTAACTTTATTATTAAACCCACTCTTCGAATTAGCAAAGGTTCTGGTTCCCTTATTTATCTACAGACTTAGCGCAGTATCCTGTTTCGGGAGGACCTTTTCTCATAACCCCCCCCCCCCCAAAACAGCACTACACCTGCGAACCAGGCAGTAAACATATACAGGCTAATAAGCCACATATTCTCACTAGGATTGAGAGACAGTGCAACATCACCACAGTGAATCACTGAGTAGACCCTGGGTTGATATATACTCTTTGGTCTATCCCCCTAGCACTCTTGACTATTGTTACTCTGTGTGCACCCAGTAGGGTCAATATATACAATCATTATTCACATAAGCACCAGTATATCTTGACGTCTCCTTCACCTCTTCTTGTGGGGGGGGAGTCCTGCACCATCAACTTTGGGGTCACCAAGCCAGTGGTGTTCTGCAGCTTTTAAACAACCAGAACTCCTTAAGAAGTTGACAGCAAAAGCAATGAAACACATCAAGTTTTGGCTCACTTTCAACTCCTTAACGTGATGTCTAATGTGGGATTTAGTCCCCTACCATAATTAAAACACATGGGCTAGTAGGTGGGGTGTCAACTGACAATTTTTTTAATTGGTTCTTGTATCCATTTAGTTTATATGGAATTTTTTAGAGTAAATGAAATATTTATATATAGACATACTGTATGTGTGTAACGCCCCCAGACTTTAAAGTAGACTTTAAAGTATCCACCGGTGCGGTGAGTGATGGTCCCTGGGACTGGAGGAGAAAGTGTTGGAGCAGGCTGGGAGAGGAATGGTGGACAGTCTGTGGGAGCCTTGGGAGCCAGTCAAGGGAAAGGAGAGTCACTGCAAGAGAGCAGGTCGATGGGACCTGGAAGAGGATGGGCTGGGAGTTGTAGTCCGTCAAAGGCCCAGTTAGCACTGAAGTACTTTACTGCACAATCAGGGGCTCGTGATCCCTGGCCTGTAATGGGTGTTCCTGAGGTCCTGCTGCAACAGGGTAGGCCTCAACACGTGCTAATCGTGGTGAAGAGAAAGGTATAGAGAAGCCTGATAAATTTCCCTTCAGGCTGGAAACTAAGTTCTGAGCTGGAGAGAAGCAAAGGAGTGGAAAGCTGTGAGTTCTGTGTAGTGAGAGAACTGTAAGAGAAATGGTCAGTCAATGAAGTGCTGGAGAGTTGAGAGGAGCAATAGTCTGCAGAGGGAGAGTCTGCAGTGAAGAGTGTATATACAGGATTGTATATGGAATCCTTGTACCATAATTCTTTGGGCATCCCACAGTTACCCCTTATCCCCATCCAAGTTATTTCCCCCAAATAAAACAACAAAAACAACAGCCGGTCTGGTCAGTGTCTCCGGATGTGTGATATATGGTGCGATTGAGGTCATCTAACAGGTGAACCACTACTACCAGCCACTCTCAAGGGAGCACATGGCTACATGTGTGTAGATTGGCATTGTTAAAATTTGTAAGGTAGGTAAATACCTCGATGAGGGAAAGAAAATGGCAGCACATCTAATGATTAAGCACAGCATCTTTGTGTGAAACGCATCTACGAACGTGGTTGCATTGCTGGTGCCTTTAGTGCCACTGTGGTGATCCATTAAAGCATTGAAAAATACCCTGGATGTGTTGCCGTTTTCTTTCACTCATCTTGATACAGTGGTAGCGAGCCGTGGCAGGCACTCCAGGGTTCATCTGATGCCAATTATCATTAGCACCTGGAGCGGCGGGTTCTTTTGCATAGGTAAATACCTCATTTTGGTTTCGTAGTTTGATTCAAAATATAGGACGATGGCACATTGACATAGGCTGAAATATCCAGGCACATATGCTTAATGTATATATGTCACAAACAAAAAAAAAGGTTTTAGCCTAATATACACTTTAACCTCCTACCATCCACGTGACACATATGTGGAAAAGAGGGTGGGCTATAATGCTCACACACTGCTCAGATGCGTCTATGGGTGGCATAGGTTTCTGTGCTGAGAACACGCTCACTATGTGCTCCCAGGCCAAAAGACTGAGCTGTCAAAGACAGGGATTGTTCTATACCACGGGTCTCCACACTTTCTAGACAAAGGGCCAGTTTACTGTCCCCCAGACTTTAGGGGGGCCAGACTGTTGCCAGTGGGAGTGAAAATTCCCCATCTTTGTAGTCAGTGGGAGGAAAGGTGCCACATCATTGGTGTCACTGGAAGAAAAGAAACAAACAACAAAAGATTCCTCTTAATCCAGCGCTGAGGGGGTGATGACTACAGCCTGCTGACAGCTTTCCATCTGCTCTACCACGCATCTGTGTTCCATCCTAAGGCTCGTTGCGGTGAGTCGGTTCGACATCGCTCTGTGTTGGTGACGTCACATCTAGCGTGCCATCCAACCACACCAGCTGCACAATCCGGTGGTTGGAGTCCTATGTCCGGTTCATTTGGGGGCCTCTCCCCATCACTGACCCTTATGGGTTTAACTAGTGGTCTGTCGTCCCTTCCATTGCGTGGGTGCCCATGCGACATCTGGCCCCTACACACCTTTTGGTTGCCCCCAGCACCAGTGTTGATATGCCTGAGTCAGCCTGCCGAGGTTTGGGAGAGATCAAGTTTCAAAATCAAGCATGATGTTTTATATTGATTGTCTGTCAGCCATGTTTTAACCCTTTCCTTTCTTGGAATCCTTTGACTTTGATTTTACAATATTTTTTTTTATCACAAACCATGGCATAGACATTTTTATGACTTTTCTGAGGTATGCCTCAAGTGGTTTGTAGCGCTGGATTAGGAGGAAACTTTTGTAGTTTGTTCTTTTTCACAATACCATCCCTGGTGTTTTGGTTCCCCTCTAGCTGCAGAGGGCTAACATTCCTTACACAGACTCCCATACGTTGGTTCTCCAAACAGCGCCTGAACTTTTTAGGAGTACATAATTGGAAGGAAAGGTGCTCCATACTTGGTGTCATTGGGTGGAAAGGTGCTCCATCATTGGTGTCATTGGAAGGAATTTTGCCCCATTGTTGGTGTCATTGGGAGGAATTGTGCCCTTTTGTTAGTGTCATTGGTAGGAATTGTGCTGTATCATTGGTTTCATTAGGTAGAAATGTGGCTCATCGTTGGTGACATTGAGAGGAAAGGTGCCCCATCATTGGGAGGAATTGTGTGCCTTTGTTGGTGTCAATGGGAGGAATAATGCCCCAAGAGCCAGATAAAAGCAAGCAACCAGCAGGGCTGGCTCCCGATCATGGCTGTGCCACAGTGGTTTAGGCGGAACTTCCGCTCCGCTAGATATAGTAGCCCAGTTTAACCGTTTCCTGACCGTGCACAGTGTGGACGTGTCTCGCGAACCGCCATAAATAGGCGGCAATTCTTGCATGCGCAGCTAGGGGGCGAGAGCGCACCGCTGGCGGCACGCTCTTGTGCCCAGCGCACTCTGGAGGCGAGCCGCAATGAGCTGCCAGAGGCAAAGAATGGGGAACCGCCGATGTAAACGCGGCGGTTCCTCGTTCTGACAGGTGGTGTATAAGAGATCTACTGATCCCTGTCACTGGGATCAGTTAGATCTCTTATGCCCATAGCAGCCCAGCCCCCCCACAGTTACAACACGCCTAGGGAACACAGTTAACCCCTTCTCTGCCCCCTGCAGGTTAACCCCTTCACTGCCAATGACATTTATACAGTAATCAGTGGATATTTAATTTTCTGATCGCTGTATAAATGTCATTGGTCCCAAAAAAGTGTCTAAAATGTCCGACATGTCCGCCCCAATATCAAACATAAACATTGCAGATTGCCACCATTACCAGTAAAAAAAAAATGTAAAACGCCTTAAATTAATTCTCATGGTTTGTAAACGTGTCAACTTTTGTGCAGACACAGATTGCGATTTTTTTTACCAAAAATATGAGGAAGAATATAAATTGGCCAAAACCGATGAATAAATTTGTTCTTTTATATTTTTTTTTGGATTTGTATTTTAACAAAAAATAAGAAATATTGTTTTTTTTTTTTGCAAAATTGTCGCTCTTTTTTTGTTTATAGCGGTGATCAGAAATGATGCAGAGGGGATCAAATACCACCAAAAGAAAGCTCTATTTGTGGGGAAAAAAGGACGCAAATTTCGTCTGGGTACAACGTCGCACGACTACGCAATTATCAGTTAAAGGGACGCAGTGCCGAATCGCAAAAAGTGCTCTGGTCCTACAATGGGAAATCCTTCCGGGGGTGAAGTGGTTAGGGATTCCGGAAAAGGGTTAACTATTGATTATTCAGGTTTCTGTATATCTATTTCTAGACAAATTTGTCTTTGATGTTTTTCACACTGAATCATGTATTTATGACTGATATGTTCTATACCTATAGATCATAAATCTATAGGTATAAATAGGGTTTATACTGATTATTCAGGTTTCTGTATAAGCCTAGCTTTGACTGGTTCTCTTTAAAGTCAACATCTGCTGTGTTTAGTAAAACTGTGGCAGGTTTCAACGGACAGTCCTTTATTTATCACTTTTAATAACAATCTGAAGCAACCTGCGTTCTCTTTAAAAGTAAATCTGCGTTTTTCATTCTGGTGCTAAGTACTGCTGTATCTAGAATATTTCACTGACAGCTCCCACAGTATGTTAAAAATACGGCACGCTAAGTAAAATACTGTAAATCCTCGAAACCCTAGTATTTTATATAATGTCACATTCTAGAATATCTTCTTCCTGTGCTAGTGATCCGGTGTCATAAAATTTATGTCGGAGGTAAATTCATATTCTCTGGCGCTGATTCTCCTAATAACCTGCACTGCAAACTTTTATTTTAAATCAAAGCTGCTGTTTTCAGTGCAGATGACTGTTGCCATCGGTACTTTAAATCACCGCGCTCTGGCTTAACAACCCTTAAAATTAAAAAATGTCTTTTGGAATAAGTTCGATGGCCGAGATGCTCGTCTACAAAATGACTTTAGGAACCTCTATATCATCTGGCAGGAACCTACCGGAGTCGCCATCAGAACAGAATGTATCAAAGGACTGCAGAGAACATCTGTACATGGTTTATTTGAAAAGTAAAGGGGGAAGTCTGCTATTCCTTCGAAAACCACAGGTTTCAATTTGAAGCAAAGCAATGCGCCTGTATTGAGTGATCCTAATATCCAGATGTGTTCTCATTGACAGTTAAACATTCCGTCACGGAACACTTTACAAATGAGTCATGTGACACAAGGTAAATGAATACCCTCCGCATAGAAGCTTCATTCTGCAGGCAGCATTGGGACAACAGCCAGAGAAGGACGTGTTACTGCAATGGGGCCCAGTGCTTCTGGTACATAATGGCTTATCCAGGCAGAAATAACAATAGGCTATTAAATTAGTATAAACTTTAACTACTTGCCCTCCGGAACATTTAACCCCCCTTTATGACCAGGTCATTTTTTGCGATACGGCACTGCTTTACTTTGACTGACAATTGCGCGGTCATACGACCCTGTACCCAAATAAAATGTATGTCCTTTTTTCCCTCAAATAGAGCTTTCTTTTGGTGGTATTTTATCACCTCTGTGGTTTTTATTTTTCGAGCTCTGAACAGTGGCAGCCAGTGGTATTTTTTTTGGGGGGGAGAAAACAATGAGCAGCCCCCCCCCCCCATTGGTCGGTCGCCTGGCCACAACACTTACCCTGGGCTTCCCTCCGGGCGACGGACGGCCAGCCTGCTAGCTTCCCCTGCGTCTCCTCTTGTCGCCTCCCTCCTCCTCCTCCTGGTGGCCAGCATAGCTTCTCCTTTCGGCCAATCGGGAAACGGGTCTCAGACCTGCTTCCTGATTGGCAGGGAGGAGAATTAGTGTGACACTAGCGAATATTCATTTGCTAGTGTCATACAACTGGGTGGGCTGGGGTGGGCCTATTTTGAATCCTATCTAATCTAATTTAATCATGCGCTTCATAAACACCCCCCCCCCCCGCCATTGGAATCCATGTATCAGGCGCCCTGCATGTAGATTAGGGGGCCGGACGCATGGGTGGGGGGGGGAGCAGCACCCGTGCGCCCCTTATGGATGGGCCGCCACTGGCTATAAATAAAAAAAAGACTGACAATTTTGAAAAACAAAATAGATTTTTTTACTTTCTTTATAAAACACATCCAATAAAAAAATATTTTTATTGTTTTATTTTTCATTTATTTATTTTTACTAGTAACGACGGAGATCTGCAACTTAAAGCGGTAGTAAACCCGCTGACAGAATTAAAAATAAAAAAAAATCCTGCAAGAAAATCGCATAATATGTTAGTATGCATCGCATACTAACATATTATGAAATACTTACCTTAGAACGAGGCCCCCGATGCCCGAGTCGGTCAGCGCTAAGGACGCTGACATGTTTGTCCTCTTCTGTCTTCCGGGTACGCGGCTCCGGCGCTGTGAGTGGCCGGAGCCGCGTGACGTCACTCCCGCGCATGCGCGCGGGAGCTCTTCGCACCGGCAGCCAGCTCTGAGATGCCGGCCGTCTCGGCCGGATCGTCAGAGCGCATGCGCCGCTAATGTCAGCGGCTGCATGCAGGGCGAATATCTCCTGAACCATGCAGGTTTAGGAGATATTCTTTTTACCTACAGGTAAGCCTTATTATAGGCTTACCTGTATGTAAAAATTGATTTTAGGGTTTACTACCGCTTTAAAGCGGGACTGCAATATTGCGGCAGACAAATTGGACACTAACTGACATTTTTGACATTTTCTGGGACCAGTGACACTAATACATGATCAGTGCTTAAAATATGCACTCACTGCACTAATGACACTGGGAAGGGGTTAACAGGGGCAATCAAAGGGTTAAATGTGTTCCTAGCCAGTGCTTCTGTACTGTGGGGGAGGTGCTTTTACTTAGGGAAGGCAAAGATGCGTGTCCCTGCTTTGCAGGAACACAGGATCAATGCCTTCCTCACTGAAAGAATGGTGTTGTTTACATAGACAGATCGCCATTCTGCCTGTGTAGTGAACAATCGGCAAGTGCCGGTGGACATCAAGTCCTGCGGTACCTGGCACTGGGCTCCGGCTATGTGTGATCACAGCAGGGGCGGGCAGCGTGTGAGCCCCAAACCCATAAGTGTCAGATCATGTGCTAGGTATGTAACCTGGCACAGAGTGGCCACCCTGCTGCAGTATATGTACGGTGGGCGGTACACAGGTGGTTAAAGTAACTTTGTGCTTTAAAGGTTCACTTAAAGTGTATTTAAACCCAAGAATAAAATTATAATATGTTGCAGCTTAAATAAGAAGCTCTTTTGACTCTGCCTCTCCTGTGGGTCATAGGAATGCCCTCTGTCAGTTAATGTCACCCAGCCAGTCCGGATTCTGGAGGGATCCTGACTATAATGTCGGGATCCACCCAAATGCCTGGGCAGACAGCTGGCTCAGCCTATCAGCATGCCGCTCACAGCCTGAGCCAGCCGCTCCCTCCACAACCCAGCACTCCAGTTAGCGCAGGGCAGCAATCCCACACTTCTCTTTTATCAGTCTTTAGATGTACTGTCACATTCGTTTTCTTTTTCAGGCTTTTCTCCTTTATTTTCATCTGATGATCCTGCCAGTAACACACATTCTGTCCTAGAGTGACAATGCTCACTTACTCTACTATACCTATGTAGCCAATGCCCATGGGAGTTGCTGAATGCTGTGGTTCACCTAATCACACTGCCCTCAATCACACTTCTTGCTGGCATCCGAAGTCAGAAAACAGGCTGGCTCTTTGTTTTTGTGTTTATTAGGGGGTTAAACTTGGATGGGGTAAGGGATGATTATGGAATGCCCAAAGATCAGCAGTTTTTTAATGGGACCTTTATATACATCTCAGTGTATACACTTTTCCTTCTTCACTCTAGCACAAACACTTGCTGCACAGTTTACACCTTGTTCCTCTCTCCTGCACAAACTTGGTTCCGGCCTAGCTAGCACATGGTGAGGCCTGCTGTAGTTTTAGCATGACCTCCCATTACAGGCAGGGACCCTTGGCCCCTTAAGTATAGCAAAGTACATGTGTGCTAGCTAGTCTGATGGATTATTGCTCCCAGCCCATCCTCTTCCAGGGCCTGCCAGCCCTTCCCGCTGCAACAGCCTTCTCCACTGCCACCATGACACCACAGTTCCAAACTGGCTCTTGCATCCTTTCCAGACTGTCTCTCACCCCAATCTGCTCTGGCATGTTTCCTCCAGCTTCCCAGGGTGTGTGCCACCTGTCACTTATTCTTTTCCTGAAGATCTCTCCGATAGTGCTCTCTCCCACTGTCCTTTCCCGCTCTCCTCCAGAATCTCACTCTCTCCTCCTGGCTGCACCCAAGCACTCCTAGGCCAAGGTCACACCCCCCTCCCCCCCCGCCCCCAGACTGGGAGTTCCCTCTAGGCCTCAAAATCCTCCACACTATTCCATCGCCAGCACTTCCACCTGAACTCTCCTCCCAGACTGGGCTGAGCCAAGGTATTTAAGTAGGCCTGCCCCCTGCCAATGCAGGTTGGGGATTGGTCAGATACCTCAGGCAGTTCCACCTCCTTTCCCCACCCTTTCTCCCAGAACATTCTGAGCTTGATTTACCAAGGGGTTTACCAAGGATTGTCACTACCTGCAGTCACCAGTCCTCCCTGGGCCACTCCCCTGCCCAGAATCAAAACAATCAAACGTCAGGCCTGACTAAATTTACCTCACCTAACACAAAAATCTCTCTCTAAGCACTTACCTATGGTAGAGGGTGGTACATCTATGGGGTGGCAGCGTCATCACCCTCGGCTGAAAGATGCAAAGCTTTGGGGCCTTGCAAGGTCCCTTTCTCAAGGATCATAGGCAAAACCCTTGGTTGCTCCCTCCTGATTTGGGTTTTCAGAGAGCCTTCCTCTCTCTTCGCCTCCATAACATGAGGGGAGGTATTCTGTAGTTCACAGTGGTGAACTGGGAAGGGCTGATAACCCTTCTTAAGATTTCAGTGCAGCACAGACAGACATCGGAAATTTTAGGCTCCCTGGATTTTTGGCAGGAGCAAAGGGGTGTTTGTGCACATATTGGACAAATATGACAATGATATATTTAACAAAGAAAAAAAGCAAAGGGTTAGGATTTACACAGACTTTAACCACTTCACCCCCGGAAGGATTTCCCCCTTTAGGACCAGAGCACTTTCGGCACTGCGTCGCTTTAACTGACAATTGTGCGGTCGTGTGACGTTGTACCCAAACAAATTTTGCGTCCTTTTTTTCCCATAAATAGAGCTTTTTTTGGTGGTATTTGATCACTTCTGCGTCATTTGTGATCGCCGCTATAAACAAAAAAAGAGCGTCAATTTTGCAAAAAAAACAGTTTTTCTTACTTTTTGCTAAAATACAAATCCAAAAAAAATATATATATATAAAACAACATTTTTTTTCATCGGTTTTGGCCGATTTATATTCTTCCTCATATTTTTGGTAAAAAAAATCGCAATCAGCATTTATTGATTGGTTTGCGCAAAAGTTGCCGTGTTTGCAGATGATGAGAATTAATTTCTGGGATTTTTATTTATTTATTTATTTTTTACTAGTAATGGAGGCGATCTGCAATTTTTAGTGTTACTGCAATATTGCAGCGGACATGTCGGACCATTTTGACACTTTTTTGGGACCATTGGCATTTTTACAGCGATTAGAAATTGAAATGTCCACTGATTACTGTTTAAATGTCATTGGCAGGGAACAGGTTAACCTGCAGGGGGCAGGGAAGGGGTTAACTATGTTCCCTAGGCGTGTTCTAATTGTGAGGGGGCTGAGCTGTTATGGGCATAAGAGATATAACTGATCCCAGTGACAGGGATCAGTAGATCTCCTATGCCCGCACTGACAGAGCGGGGAACCGCCGTGTTTACATCGGGTCTGCCCGAGCCGTGGGCACACACCTCCGGAGTTTGGTGGGCACGCACGCACCCCCCTAGTGGCCACTCCGCAAATCGCGTTTATTTACAGCGATTCGCGGGACCCGTCCACACTGCCGCAGTGAATAGGGAAGGAAGGGGTTAATCTTTGGCATTTGGGAGCAAAACAAAACAGTCGGTACTACTGGGTATTGAAAGCATGTGACTAAGGGCCCATTCACACATGTGGCAAGGACTGTGGCAAGGACTGCCTTGCTTCTGTAAAGTGATCAACAGTCAGATTACTTTTCAGAGATGTTTGAAAGATGGTGAGGAGTTGATGTCACCTCCTTATTACCTGTTTTAACCCCTGTAAATGCCACACCACCACATATTTGCAGTGCGGCCCCATTCACTTGAATGGTCCACAGTCCATATTCCCATCGCACACATTCTGGGAATGAGCTCTTTAACCGGTTTCCGACTGGCTCACGTACA
>BLSH010039086.1:574143-610687 GCA_018402905.1 Glandirana rugosa
ATAACAGGTTAAAGCTACTCGGACACGTATAACATAGGATGCAAAGGACATGATTCGACCGTCCTCACCGTGGACCACACCAGAAGACGACGACATCGGGTAGAGGAAGTTTCAAGTTACACAACACGTCAGTCTCTACCATAAGACGTATGGAACCAACATCTCACCAATACACTCAATGACAACGGAAAGATAGTAGAGTTTGGACAGACGGGTAAGAGGAGACTGTAGTTGCTCCGTAAAAACAAGTGTGTAGACGGCGAGTAACCTATAAAAGAGAAAAAAGAGGATTTAAGTGACTTTGAACATGGCATGGTTGTTGGTGCCAGATGGGCTGGTCTGAGTATTTCAAAAACAACACACAACCATCTCTAGGGTTTACAGAGAATGGTCTGAAAAAGAGAAAATATCCAATGAGCGGCAGATGTGTGAACAAAAATGCCTCGTTGATGTCAGAGGAGAATGGGCAGACAGGTTTGAGATGATAGAAAGGCAACAGTAACTCACATAACCACTCTACAACCAAGGTATGCAGAATACCATCTCTGACTGCACAACACATTGAACTTTGAAGGAGATGGGCTACAGCAGCAGAAGACCACACCAGGTGCCACTCCTGCCAGCTTAGTACAGGAAACGTAGGATACAATATGCACAGGCTCATCGAAATTGGACAATAGCAGATTGGAAAAACGTTGCCTGGTCTGATGAGTCTCGATTTCAGCTGCGACATTCAGATAGTAGGGTCAGAATTTGGCGCATGGATCCATCCTGCCTTGTATCAATGGTTCAGGCTGCTGCTGGTGGTGTAATGTGTGGGGGATATTTTCTTGGCACACTTTGGGCCCCTTAGTACCAATTGAGCATCGTTTAAACACCACGGCCCACCTGAGTATTGTTGCTGACCATGTCCACCCCTTTATGACTGCAGAGTCCCCATCTTCTGATGGCTCCTTCCAGCAGGATAATGCACCAAGTCACAAAGCTCCAATCATCTCACCACTGGACAATGAGGTCACTGCATTCCAATGGCCTCCACAGTCATCACATCTCATCCAATAGAGACCCTTTGGTATGTGGTGGAATGGGAGATTCTCATCAGCCGACAAATCTGCAGCAACTGCATGATGCTATCATATCACTATGGACCAAAATCTCTGAGCAATGTGTCCAAAATCTTTTTGAATTTATGCCATGAAGAATTAAAGCAGCTCTGAAGGCAAAAGGGGGTCCAACCCGGTACTAACAAGGTGTATCTAATAAAGTGGCCGGTGAATGTACATTCCCCCTTTTCATTCCCAGCTCTGTACATTCTGCTTACATTAGAGCAGCCTTTCTCAACCTTTTTAACACAGAGGAATGCTGGAATTTTACAATCTCAAGGAAACCCCTGCTAAAAATGACTATATCACAACTCAGGATACATTAGTGGGATGGTCAATGGGAAGAATGCTCCTTACATTTGTGGTCAATGGGAAGAATCCCCCCCTTACAGATAGATAAAAAGATCAATAGTGTCAGTGGGAATTTACCTGAGAGGAAGAGATTGATCATTGCTCAAGGAACCCCTAGCAACCTCTGGAGGAACCCTAGGGTCCCACGGAACCTCGGTTGAGAAACTCTGCATTAAAGCATCGCCATCTATACAAGGCCACCCAACAAAATAGTGTGGAATCTTTGCTGCATTGTCATAGACATAGGCTGATTAACTAAATGAGTTGAGAACTTTCACCCAATACATTGTGAGAATATTCAATTCAATTATCCAGTCATTTGAAAAGCAGATTCTTTGGATCATTTTGGATCATTGAAGTGAATATTCAAATAATGTATTGTGTTACGATTCTCAATTCCTTTTAGTAAATCCGCCTAAGCAGATTTGTGTTTTATCAAGAGTCTGTGGAGCCATTTGAGAACTAGATACAGTATCTCACAAAAGTAAGTACACCCCTCACATTTTTGTAAATATTTTATTCTATCTTTTCATGTGACAACACTGAAGAAATGACACTTTGCTACAAGGTAAAGTAGTGAGTGTACAGCTTGTATAACACTGTAAATGTGCTGTCCCCTCAAAATAACTCAACACACAGCCATTAATGTCTAAACCACTGGCAACAAAACTGAGTATACCCCTAAGTGAAAATGTCCAAATTGGGCCCAAAGTGTCAATATTTTGTGTGGCCACCATTATTTTTCAGCACTGCCTTAACCCTTTTGGGCATGGAGTTCACCAGAGCTTCACAGGTTGTCACTGGAGTTCTCTTCCACTCCTCCATGATGACATCACAGAGCTGGTGGATATTAGAGACCTTGCACTCCTCCACCTTCCACTTGAGGATGTCCCACAGATGCTCAATAGGGTTTAGGTCTGGAGACATGCTTGGCCAGTCCATCACTTTTACCCTCAGCTTCTTTAGCAAGGCAGTGGTCATCATGGAGGTGTGTTTGGGGTCGTTATCATGTTGGAATACTGCCCTGCGGCCCAGTATCTGAAGGGAGGGGACCATGCTCTGCTTCAGTATGTCACAGTACATGTTGGCATTCATGATTCCCTCAATGAACTGTAGCTCCTCAGTGCCGGCAGCACTCATGCAGCCCCAGCCATGACACTCCCACCACCATGCTTGACTGTAGGCAGACACACTTGTCTTTGTACTCCTCACCTAGTTGCTGCCACTCACTCTTGACACCATCTGAGCCAAATACGTTTATCTTGGTCTCATCAGACCACAGGACATGGTTCCAGTAATCAATGTCCTTAGTCTGCTTGTCTTCAGCAAACTGTTTGCGGGCTTTCTTGTGCATCATCTTTAGAAGAGGCTTCCTTCTGGGACGACAGCCATGCAGACCAATTTGATGCAGTGTGTCGCGTATGGTCTGAGTACTGACAGGCTGACCCCCCAACGCTTCCACCTCTGCAGCAATGCTGGCAGCACTCATACGTCTATTTCCCAAAAATAACCTCTGGATATGACACTGAGCATGGCACTCAACTTCTTTGGTCAACCATGGTGAGGCCTGTTCTGAGTGGAACCTATACTGTTAAACTGCTGTATGGTCTTGGCCACCATGCTGCAGCTCACTTTCAGGGTCTTGGCAATCTTCTTATAGCCTAGGCCATCTTTATGTAGAGCAACAATTCTTTTTTCAGATCCTCAGAGAGTTCTTTGCCATGAGGTGCCATGTTGAACTTCCAGTGACCAGTATGAGAGAGTAAGAGCGATAACACCAAATTTAATGCACCTGCTCCCCATTCACACCTAAGACCTAACGAGTCTTATGACACCGGGAAGGAAAAATGGCTAATTGAGTCCAATTTGGACATTTTCACTTAGGGATGTACTCACTTTTGTTGCCAGTGGTTTAGACATTAATGGCTGTGTGTTAAGTTATTTTGAGGGAACAGCAAATTTACACTGTTATACAAGCTGTACACTCACTACTTTACATTGTAGCAAAGTGTCATTTCTTCAGTGTTGTCACATGAAAAGATATAGTAAAATATTTACAAAAATGTGGGGGGTGTACTAACTTTTGTGAGATACTGTATCTATCACTATATTGTCATAAAATATAATATTGGTCAGAAAAATGTATCTGAGCCTTGATCAAGTAAGTCACACAACACAATCAAGTGCTAACAAACCTTTCAAAGGGGGGTCGTATAGATTGGTCCAAATAACACTGGTAAATTAAAAACGCTTCTTATGCCGGCAAATTGAATTATCACTTTGGTATAGTATGCAAAGGGGGCTTTAAACACGTGGATGAAGGTGGCTGGGTGCCCAAGGTTTTATTCACACCCAGATGGGTTGTTTTTATTTTTAAATATAATCATCAGACATTTAGAACCCTTGCCTTGTAGCCCCTATGACTGTGCGGGTGTCCAGTTTACTCCAACAACTTTAAAACACATTGAAAGGTCAATGATCTTCCTTTCCAATTGGCCATAGTTAATGTGTGACTGTGGACATTAGATAATGAGCTACTTTGCCAACGTAAATGATTTTATAGATCATGTAAAGTGCTGCACAACATGCTCACCGGGCATTGATGTTTGATGGTGGTTGGACATACCTTAGCACAAAATGTCCATTATTTTGACTCATTGGCTGTGACATTCACAGTTACAGTATATTGCACAAGCATGCATCTACGCAACCAGCTGTCACCCCCAATTTCCTGGAGAAATAATATCTTCTGTCCAGGCAAGGCCAACCCAGTAGTTTACCTTTTTCCCATAAGATCCTTCAGCTTCAGGGCTCTTTACTGTCCATAGACATCATGATCATAGCCTGAGCCTTCCGAAAGTGGCAGGATTAGGCGAGGGTTATAGAATGTCTATGGATATTTTAAAACAGCAATGAAAGGTAAAAAAAAAGATCTTACTTATCTTTTGATGAAATCATTAGGAACATTTAGGTGTTCACAAGCTCATCATGTGTGTAGTGAAATGACAGTTTCCTCAGAGCGAGCCTCCATTTGGACATGTTTCATTAAAGTGTTAGTCTCGATATTACAGATCAAAGCAATCCCGAGAGATCTAAGTGACCCCACTAATTGACTAGAACTCTGTGCTATGATGGTGCTAGTGCTCGCCTCTACGCTGACAAGACAGAGATTGTTTCTTCATCAAGAAGTCTTCTATCAAAATGGCATTTTGCCGTAGTCCGGTTTCTGCACAACTAGAACAGCTGGGGACTTGGCCTGTTCCTGGTGGACTGATTAGAGTTTTGAACATGTAACTTTTCTGAGATCAAGAAAAAAAATATATACATGATACTTTTGAACAATTTTGACATTTTGCTTTACCCTTTAAAACACTTGGGAACACCTTGCACATTAGATATATCAGCATTAAAAGTGTCAGGAACGATACCAAGTCCCATCATTCAAACCTGGCACTGAAAAGAGATGGAAAATGTAGCAGAAAAAGCGTTTTAACACCGTGACTTATTGAAATTGTTGTCAGACGAAATGCCACGTTCTGGAACTGGTCAAGAACAATGTCAGCGTGTTATACTTAAAAGTTGTATAGGATGTCGATATAAATTGTACTTTGTAAAATGGATAACTGAGAGTTTTAGGAGCATGATGTATCCTTTTTTTAAAGTTACAGTAGCCACCATTTTCTGCCAATTTCCTAACATTGTAGGTTCCCTGAGCAACATTTGTCCTACACCACTCTAGTCCTTAACGACTTTAAGATTTGAGATAGGAGAGAGTAGAAATCCTAAAAAAACTTCAACAAAGTTTCCAGGACGTATTACTTGTTTTCAGCTAATTTTCCCCTGTCGCCGCTTCCCCTTACTGCTACTATCAGAAAGGACCTTTAGTATCTCACAAAAGTGAGTACACCCCTCGCATTTTTGTAAATATTTTATTCTATCTTTTCATGTGACAACACTGAAAAAATTACACTTTGCTACAATGTAAAGTAGTGAGTGTACAGCTTGTATAACAGTGTAAATTTACTGTCCCCTCAAAATAACTCAACACACAGCCATTAATGTCTAAACCGCTGGCAACAAAAGTGAGTACACCCCTAAGTGAAATGTGCACATTTCGCCCAATTAGCCATTTTCCCTCCCCAGTGTGACTTGTTAGTGTTACAAGGTCTCAGATGTGAATGGGGAGCATGTGTGTTAAATTTGGTGTTATCCCTCTCACTCTCTCATACTGGTCACTGGAAGTTCAACATGGCACCTCATGGCAAAGAACTCTCTGAAGATCCGAAAAAAAGAATGGTTGCTCTACATAAAGATGACCTAGGCCAGTGATGGCGAACCTATGGCACACCGAGCTCTCTCTGTGGGCATGCCAGGATGCAGCAGTGCTTGAAGTGTCTGTGGCCGCCCCAGATTTTTTTTTATAATATTGAGTCTGATGACTCCGTTCGTCACTGCTGCTCAGTCTCTGCTAGGCTGTACGTGACAGTGTAGGTCCGGCCAGGGGGTGGCACCACCCACTCGTCCGGACTCCTGCAGTGCAGTGCGGAGTCATCTCTGAGGGAGGGGCTGGGAGTCCCTCTGTGGAGTGCCAGGCAGTGCAGGTCGCAGCAGGAGAAGAGGAGGAGACTCCAGGGGAACCGACTGGAAGGCAACTCGCTTCAAGCCCAAGGAGCCGACTGAGTCTGTCAGTGTCTGCTGAGAGTGAACGACGTACCTGGTGGAGATCGAGCTGTAGAGAGGGCTTCTCTTGCACCTCCTGCCCAACACCCCTGATAGAGATGACAAGGAGTGTAGGACACAGAGTGGCACGAGGGCCAATATAGCAGGTGGCACCTGTTGAGGCTTGACAAGGACCCGATGGCCGTGGATCACCAGGCAGGTAGCTGGAACTGGAACTCTGTGATGTAGGACTAGAAAGCAGGAGCGTAGCCGAAACATAAGCCAGGGGGTCATCAACAGCCGGGCAGTGCAGGTGCAGGAACATGAGGCTGAAGCAGGTACAGGATACATGCTGGGTCTGGTACACAATCGGGCAGCAAGGTACAGAAGCATGAGACGGGAGCAAAGTCAAATACAGGCCGAGGTCACAGGTAGGCAGGCGGAAGTCCAGAGGAGAGTTCTGTTAAAGCCGGGTCAAACACAGGTAGGCAGGAGACGTATCAGGGCACAGGAAAACAGGAACAAGCTGAAAGACCACTCAGCAATGTGTTTATGTCACTGCTGGGTTCAAATAGCCCGTTTGGCACCATTGCGTGCACGTGTGCGTGAGCCAGCTCACGCCCACGCGTGCTCGCGCATGCGCAAATGCTGTTCTCCTCTCATGCACACGCTAGTGTGCGTGTGCATCTGCTTGCAGGACTTCTCTTACAGAGTGAGACTGACTCTGAGACTGTGGAGCAGAGCAGAGTAAGTTAATTTTTAACAGTGTGGAGTCACTGGAGTGGACATAGCACCTCAGCAATAGCCAGGGACAGTCACAGGAGGGAGGGACTGGGGCCTGCTTGGGGTTCATTGCAGTGGCTGCCCCAGCACGGGAGAAAAAGCACAGAGCCGAGGAGGAGGAAACAAGGAAAAAAGGTGCTGCTGGCCTGGGTACCTACCTAGCTGGTTTAGCATTTGAGATAGATAATATTAATGATTGCATCTTCAATCATATCTGCAATCTGCATTCTGCAATCATCAGTACAGGCCAGGACCCTGCTAGTTGAACTGGTGATGAACTCATTCAGGAAAATATGGGCTGCTGCATCACTAGTGCAGATTTGCAGAAGCTGCAGGTTTGATTGATGCAGTGCCAAGCAAAGCAGTATGCCTGCGGTCTCTGATCCACTCTTGCAGTATGGCTACAGTCTCTGATCCGCTCTTGCAGTATACATAGAGAGACAAAATTGGAGACAATGGAGGACTTTCACAAAACGTAATAGACGTAAAGCAAAGTTCATAAAAAATAGAAATTTTATTAAATAATCAGCTAAAAAAACATACACCACCTCACAAAACGAGGAAAGTTAATTTACACAATGACATATACATGAGGTCACAAACAGGCTGAAATTGATTGGTGTAGAGTCATATTCATAGCCCCAAGAGAGGGGTTCTGATGTTACAATCATCCAGCATAGACTTTTACAGGTTTCGCGGAGGTCCGCTTCTTCTGAAAGTACAATTTCAGCATACAATATTTCTGCAAGAAAGGCAATACATAAGCAAGTATTTAATAATACAACATATAAAACCTGCTTTAGTTAACCCCAGAAAAACACTATAACTGGGGCCACACAGAGGAATACATATTAGAAATACAAGGTACAATGTATAATAGATATAAGGTGCCTTCCCCCAAGAAACCTCCCCACAACCATATATATAGGTCCCCCCAGGGGGAGAGGGTCCCCCACCAGGGTCTCAGACCCAAGGCTAGAGCGCCAGACGCCAGAGGGAACTGGCAGTTTCATGGGTGAGTGTGGGAGCCAGGAACAGTAACATTTGTAGAAAGATCATTGTAAATGTAGGGCTCAAAAAGGTTCACCATCACTGGCCTAGACCAGTGGTTCTCAAACTCAGTCCTCAAGTACCCCCAACAGGCCATGTTTTCAGGTTTTCCTTTATCTTGCACAGGTGCTTTAAATCAGAGTCAATGGCTTGGTATTTTGGACAGCTGTTTTATCTAAGAGAAATTCCCAAAACATGGCCTGTTGGGGGTTCTTGAGGGCCGAGGTTGAGAACCACTGGCCTAGACTATAAGAAGATTGCCAAGACCCTGAAACTGAGCTGCAGCACAATGGCTAAGACCATACAGCGGTTTAACAGGAAATGTTCCACTCAGAACAGGCCTCGTCATGGTCGACCAAAGCAGTTGAGTGCATGTACTCAGCATCATATCCAGAGGTTATCTTTGGGAAATAGACATATGAGTGCTACCAGCATTGCTGCAGAGGTTGAAGGGAGGTTGAAGGGGGGTTGAAGGGGTGGGGGGGGGGGGTCAGCCAAGCCCACAAACAGTTTGCTGAAGACAAGCAGACTAAGGACATGGATTACTGGAACAATGTCCTGTAGTCTGATGAGACCAAGATAAACGTATTTGGTTCAGATGGTGTCAAGAGTGAGTGGCAGCAACTAGGTGAGGAGTACAAAGACAAGCATGGTGGTGGGAGTGTCATGGTCTGGGGCTGCATGAGTGCTGCCGGCACTGGGGAGCTATAGTTCACTGAGTGAACCATGAATGCCAATATGTACTGTGACATACTGAAGCAGAGCATGATCGCAGGGCCGCAGGGCAGTATTCCTACATGATAACGACCCTAAACACACCTCCAAGGTGACCACTGCCTTGCTAAAGAAGCTGAGGGTAAAGGTGATGGACTGGCCAAGCATGTCTCCCGACCTAAACCCTATTGAGCATCTGTGGGGCATTCTCAAATGGAAGGTGGAGGAGCACAAGGTCTCTAACATCAACTCAGCTCCATGATGTCATCTGTCATCATGGAGGAGTGGAAGAGGACTCCAGTGGCAACCTGTAAAGCTCTGGTGAACTCCATGCCCAAGAGAAGTAAGGCAGTGCTGGAAAATAATGGTGGCCACACAAAATATTGACACTTTGGGCCCAATTTGGACATTTTCACTTAGGGGTGTATTCACTTTGGTTGTTAGCAGTTTAGACACTAATGGCTGTGTGTTGAGTTATTTTGAGAGGACAGCATATTTACACTGTTATATAAGCTGTACGCTCACTACTTTACATTGTAGCGAAGTGTCATTTCTTCAGTGTTGTCACATGAAAATATATAATAAAATATTTACAAAAATGTGAGGGGTGTACTCACTTTTGTGAGATATTGTATATCGCACTATATTACCAAAAGTATTGGGATGCCTGCCTTTACACGCACATGAACTTTAATTGCATGACAGTCTTAGTCCATAGGGTTCAATATTGACTTTGCCCACCGTTTGTAGCTATAACTGCTTCAACTCTTGTGGGAAAGCTGTCCACAAAGTATAGCAGTGTGTCTATAGGAATGTATGACCATTTTTCCAGAAGTGCATTTGTGAGGTCAGGCACTGATGTTGGAGAGAAGGCCTGGCTCACAATCTCTACTCTAATTCATCCCAAAGGTGTTCTATCAGGTTGAGGTCAGGACTGTGCAGGCCAGTCAAGTTCCTCCACCCCAAACTCGCTCATCCATGGTTTTATGGACCTTGCTTTGTGCAGTGGTGCGCAGTCATGTTGGAACAGGAAGGGCCAACCCCAAACTGTTCCCACAAAGTTGGGAGCATCAAATTGTCCAAAATGTCTTGGTATGCTGATGCCTTAATAGTTCCCTTTGTTGGAAAAGCAACAGCAATGTTACTATATGTACTGTGTGCATTGTACCTATCAATACCAGCAGGTGGCACTGCAGTATTATAGTGTATAGTGAATGTATTCTATGATATGAGAGGAAGTACCGTTTATCTTCTTTGTGTACTCGTTTGTTAATAAGCTCCTGTTTTATCACATGTAATATTCTCCAGAGAACGTATAGCATTTTCTGTATACAACAAGCTTCCAAAGCATGATTTCAATACTCAGCTAACAGGTTACAGGCCCAGCGCACCCAGCAGGCACCCAGGTACCCAGAGGCACTGTAAAGAGAGTTCTGCAACTCAGTGAGTACAGTGAGTCTGTGAGTACTGTATGCACGCTACTGAAAGATGACAAGTGGTTCAGATGTGAAAGTTGCAATAGTAAAGCTGAACAATGCCAATTACCAGCTGTGGAAATTTAAATTGGAAATGTTTCTTAGCAAGGATGACTTGTGGCAAGTACTGAATACAGACAGACCCACAGACAGAGAGAAGGAGACATGGGACTGAAAGGATAGACAGGCAAAAGCAATTATAAGCTTACTAGTGAAAGGTGACCAACTTATCCACATAAGAACAGAGAAAACGGCCAAAGGTATATGTACTTCATTACAAAAGCTGCATGAGCGTTCAAGTCTCAAAAGTAAGCTGTTTTTGCTATGAAAGCTGTATGGGATAAGACTAGAAGAAGGCAAGCAAATGTGTGACCACGAGAATGCTATGCTAGAGATCATAGAGCAGCTGCACACAATTGGAGAGGACAAAGATAACCATATTGTTGCCCTGCTCTTATGCAGCCTTCCAGAGACATATACTGCTCTTTTTAACGCATTAGAAACCAGACCCGAGCAGGAGCTGACACTGGAATATGTCAAAGGCAAGTTAATCGATGAATATGACAGAAGGAAAGACAATACGCACCATGATGACAAAGCTCTTAAGATGTACAAAGTCACAAAGCACAACAAAGAAAGCAGAGCCTGTTTTCGCTGTAAAAGGACCGGTCACTTAAAAAAGAACTGTTCTATCTGGAAAGCTGAGCAGTGAAAGCTAGAGCTATCCATAAAAGAAAGAGTCAAAACAGCCACAAAGGAAACTGCAGACACATCATGGAGTGTCACCTTTAAAGTGACACAGAGTGGCAAGCCACGCAGCTGCTGCATTGACTCATGGCACAACGAGCCACATGATTAGCAATGAGACCTTCTTCACAAACCTTGATTACAGTGCAAAAGACAAAGTTTTCCTAGCAGATGGGAAAAGCATCACATCAAAGTTAAAGGCCAGGGCTTCCTGAACTGCATTACACCACAAGGCAAGCACAGTATCCTGGTAAAGAAAGTGCTGTATGTTCCAGAACTAGAAGGCAACCTTCTATCAGTGAAAAGTCTTGCAAACAATGGGCAATAATAAGCAATTCCTTGCAAAAGGAAAACTGGATGATAACCTATGGGCTCATCACCAAATACCAGCAAGCCAATGTAGTCTCTAATGAGCTTCACAGCAAATGTGTTCAATTATGGCACAGATGTCTGGGGCACAGAAGTCCAGAAACTATACGGGACATTATAAAGAAAGGCTTATTAGAAGATTTGACAATAACGCCTTGCAAAGTGCTCATAAAATGCAAATTTTGTATAGAAGCAAAAGCCACACGCGCTCCCCTTCCACAGGCGTCTCAAAGAAAATCTACCCACCCCCTGCAGCTCATACACAGTGACGTATGCGGTCCAATGAAAACTCCCACGTCAGGTGGGAACAGATATCTACTGACTTTCATTTATGATTATTCCAGGTACACAACTACTTATCTGATGAAACACAAGAATGAAACATCAGAGAAACTTCAAGAGTTTGTTGCCATGTCAAGTGGCCTCATACCTGTAGAGACAAGGAATAGTACATCAGACAACCACACCATACACTCCTGAACAAAACAGTGTAGCAGAAAGGAAAAATCTCACTCTTATAGAAATGGCCAAGTGCATGTTGTCGGATGCAAACCTACCTCACAAGTACTGGGGAGAAGCAGTCATGACTGCAACCTACCTACAGGACAGACTACCCTCAAGAGCTATTAAAGAGCTATTAAAAGTACTCTGTTCAAAATGTGGCATGGATCAAAGCCTAGCATAGGGCACATCAAAGTGTTTGGATGTAAAGCATATGCCTATATTCCAAATGAAGAAGGGGATTACAATCAGATAGTTCACAAGCTGAAAGAAAATTTTGAAATCAAAGAGCTAGGGAACAGTAGCTACTATTTTGGAATCCAAATAGAGTGAGAAGAAGATGGAAGTTATCTTCTCAACCAATCTCAGAAAATCTCTGAAATCTTGGAACTATTCCATATGCAAGATGCAAAGGAAGTGAAAACTCCTATGAAACCAGGCTATCTAAAGAGCAATGAAGCAGAAAACTTGCTACCCAACAATGACACGTATCGCAGAGCAATCGGTACGCTGCTATATGTTGCCACTGTGACAAAACCAGACATAGCCGCAGCTGTGGGAATACTATGCAAGAAAATCTCACCTCCCTGCCAACGTGACTGGAAGGCAATAAAAAGAGTGATGCAGTACCTCAAGGGAACAATTCAAATGAAGTTAAGGTACCAGCAACATCAGATCCAAAACTTCAGGTATGTGGATGCTAATTGGGCCGGGGACTGCACAGACCGCTAATCCACAAGTGGATTCATCTTCCAGTATGAACAAGGAACCATAAGTTGGTCTAGTCGAAAGCAAGGAACTGTCGCTCTATCTTCAACTGAAGCAGAGTACTTCGCAGCAGCACATGCATGTCAAGAAGCAATATGGATTTATCAAATATTTGTGGACATTGGGATAGATATGTCAAAACCAATTCCCATTTTTGAAGACAACCAGAAATGTATAAAGCTTACACAATCAGAAAGGGTAAATCCTAGAAGCAAACACATTGACGTCAAGTATCACTTACTGAGGGACAATCAAGAGCAAGGTGTTATTGACATTCAATACTGCCCATCAGAGGAGATGACTGCTGATGCACTCACCAAGTCTTTGTTGAAGGAATGTCATAGTTATTTCCAGAAGAAGCTGAATATAATTTGACAAAGCACATGCTGTTGAGAAGGGGTGTTGGAAAAGCAACAGCAATGTTATTATATACTGTGAATTATATGTACTGTGTGCATTGTACCTATCTATACCAGCAGGTGGCACTGCATTATTATAGTGTATGGTGAATGTATTCTATTGTAGCCCTTAGGGGGGGCTGGTTGATGTGGTTCATCTGATCACACTTCCCTCAATCACATCCATACCGCATCCAGAGTCATTAAACAGGCTGGTACTTTGTTTTTGTTAGTTTATTGGGGGAATAACCTTGGATAGGGATTGGGGTGTTGTGGGATGCCCAGAGAATTAGTTCATTAAATGGGACCATCTATATACATCTTCAGTATATACACTCCTTCTTCCTCCAGCACATCACTTGCTGCACAAACTCCTCTTGCTCCCTCCTGCACATCACTTGCATGCACTTACAGCTGAGACCTGAAAGGATATTTATCAGATCTCAATCTACTCCTTTCCAGCCTAGCTAGCACATGTGAGGCCTACTGTAGATTATCACAGCCTCAGGACTGCCCATTACAGGCAGGGAAAGTTGATACTCAATTTGTAGGAAAAGTTCTACTGTGCTAGCTGGCCTGATGTACTACTGCTCTCAGCCCATCCTCTTCCAGACCCTGCCAGCCCTCCTGGCTGCAGCGGTCTTCTCCACTGCCACCATGATACTTCAGTCCCCTGCTGGCCTCTGCATCCTTCCCAGACTGTCTCTCACCCCAGCTCCGGCATGCCTCACCTCCAGCTTCCCAGGGGCTGCATCACTCACTGTGTCTTGTAGTTCCTCCCATAGATCTCCCCAATAGTGCTCTCTCTGCTGTACTTTCCACTCTGCCTTGTACTTGCCACCGAACTCTCACTCCATCCGGATGCACCTGAGTTCTCCCCAGCCTGATTCACCCCCCACCCCAGACTGGGGTCGCACTATCTTATCTCTGCTCTCTTGAACTCCACACCGAACTCCTTCGAACTCCTCCCCCCACTGGGCTGACCCCAAGCATTTCAGAAGGCCTGCCCCCTGCCAATCCAGATTTGGGATTGGTCAGGGCTCCCAATAACACTCCAGATGGCTACACCCCCCTCCCACCTCTCTTTCCAGAACTTTCCACCAGCCTCTGGAAAGAAGTGGGAGGACCTGGTGACCTCATCTGTTAACCAGTTCACCCCCAGTGCCGTAAATAGTTGGTGGCTAGTTTGAGGGGCTGTAGTGGGATATAGCCTGCAGCTGCAGGCTATATCCTGGTACCGTTTTTTAGAGCAGAACGTCGACTATCCGGGGATGACGACTGATCCGGCTCGGGAGCAGCTTGATCGTTATCCCAAGGGGCGGGAGGGGACATCCCCCCTCCCGCCACCTTCCTTCGCTCTTCTTCGGCCTCCCGTCCCACCGGGAGACCGGAGCTATGATCCAGCGCATTCCGCCGGCTCAGAGGAGACCTGATACAAGCTGGAATCGGCTCCTTCGGCAAATTCCGCAAAGCGACGTCAAAACGTCACTTCCGGTTTACTCGGCGGCTAACGGCACCAGTTTTTAAAAAAATTACAGTATTCAGAATCCACATTTTTGGCGATCTGAATACTGTGAAGTGTAAAGGAGGGATAGGGGGTCTTTTAGACCCCCCCCCAGCCCTCCATAAAGAGTACCTGTCACCATATATTACTATCACAAGGGATGTTTACATTCCTTGTGATAGCAATAAAAGTGATCAGATTTTTTTTTTTTTAAAGAAACAGTGTTAAAAATAAATAGAATTAAAAAAAATGTAAAGCGCCACCGTCCCCGCGATCTTGCGCAGCAAACAAAACGCATACGTAAGTCGCGCCCGCACATGAAAACGGTGTTCAAACCACACATGTGAGGTATCGCCGCGATCGCCAGAGTGTAAGCAATAATTCTAGCAAAAGACCTCCTCTGCACTTCTAATCTGGTTACCGTAAAAAAAATTTTAAAGCATCGCCTATGGAGATTTTTAAGTACCGGACTTTGTCACCATTCCGCGAGTGCGTGCAATTTTCAACTGTAACATGTATGGTATCTATTTACTCAGTGTAACATCACAATATATATAAAAAATTGGGCCCACTTTACTGTTCTCTTATTTTTTAACTCAAAAAAGTGAAATTAAAAAAAAAAATCGCGCTTGAAAGGCCGCTGCACAAATACCGTGTGACAAAAAGTATTGCAATGATTCCCATTTTATTCTCTAGGGTGTTAGCAAAAATATATATAATGTTTGGGGGTTCTAAGTAATTTTCTAGCAAAAAAAAATGTTTTTAACTTGTAACCAACAAATGTAAAAAAGGGCCCCGGTTGGTAAGTGGTTAATCATCCCAGTCCTACCTGAGCCACTCCCAACCCAGAAATCAAAACAACCAGGCCTGCAAACTCGCCAGGCCTGGCTAAATTTTCCTCAAGTAACTAAAATCCTGATTCCTAGCACCTACCTACAGTTGAGGACGCTACAATATGATATGAAAAGAAGTAATGTTTATTCTCTTTGTGTACTCTTGTGTTATTAAGTTCCTGTTTTCTGTTTCTCATGATGTAATATTCTCCAGAGAAAGTAAAGTGTTTGCTGTATACAACAAGCTACCAAAGCATGATTTCAATACTCAGTTAACACCCTTCACTGGAACTAAGGGGCCAAGCGAGTTTGAAGTGGAGGAGCTTAACTGGTCCTGACTTTAATCTGATGGAACACCTTTGGGATGGACACTGTGAACCAGGGCTTCTCGTCCAACATCAGTGCCTGACCTCACAAATGCGATTCTGGAAGAATGGTCAAACATTCCCATAGACACTCCTAAACCTTGTGGACAGCCTTCCCAGAAGAGTTGAAGCTGTTATAGCTGCAAAGGGTGGACCAATTCAATACTGAATCCTATGGACTAAGAGTGGGATGCCATTAAAGTTCATATGCGTGTAAAGGTCGGCATCCCAATACTTTTGGTAATATAGTGTATTTTACAGCCTGTGTAGCTGGCAAAATGTGGCCATTCCTGTGTAGTGACACTTGCAGGTAGCATTTATATGCAAAAAAAGTATGCTCTGATCTGCATATGACATCTGTTAAATAAAGGTTTATCTTATATGTTCAGTACAGGACACAGGCTTTAAATGATTGGACATTAGCAAAAGCTTCACTGGAAATGCCCTCTACTTCTTTAACCCCATTCCACTCCATGAGTTCTCCATTTTTTGCTTGTTTCTATACATGATGGACCTCTTCTCCCTTATGCCGAAGTTCTCTATACTTAACTAGTTTTCTTCATTTTATTTTAGATGCTTCAACCAACTGTTCAATAAAAACATTTTTTTAAAGCAATAAAAGTGATCGATGAATGAATGATGGGTGAATGATTGAAAGGTCCACCCCCTCCATTCGTAGATCGCTTTTCATTTGTAGAATCTGTAGTACCGGCTTCTATAAATGGAGAAGGGGGGAAGAATAATCAGGGATAGCTGGGCACTCTTGATGAAAGCCCGTGACAGCTTACACAGTTTTTTTTAATCCCTGCCACTCCAGAAAGTTATGGATGTGGGGATGGGGAAGGGGGCATCGATGGAGGATCATTGTACTTAACAGAAGAGGCCTTAAGGCAGTGGTTCTCAACTCCGGTCCTCGGGACCCACCAACAGGCCAGGTTTGCAGGATAACTGAAATGCATCACAGGTGATATCATTTGCTGCTCAGTGATTGCAGTATTCTAGTCTGCATCTCCCCAAGGTAATACTTAAAACCTGGCCTGTTAGTGGGTCCCGAGGACCGGAGTTGAGAACCACTGCCTTAAGGGATACATTCTTCAGACTGTAAGTTATGCCCCTTGTGATATTTGAGTTTTTTATTTTGACTGCACTAAAGTGATACTAAAGCTTATCTTTATTTTCTATTAATCACTTGCTGACCGCGGGACATCTAAAGATGTCCTTGTCTTTAAGTGGTGATATCTGAATGATGCCGGCACCTACAGGCATCATTCAGATATAATTTTTATCCGCCGGCGATTCTCTGCACCATAAGAACAATCATAGTGGCAGTTCAGCCGCTTAATCGTTCTTATCGGCAACGGGAGGGGACGCCGCCCTCCGGTGCTTCTCCCGGGCCGTCCGTGCCATCGGAGAACAGATCCGTCGCCGGCGGAAGTTGAGCGTAGAGATGACTGATGACCAGATGGTCACCAGTCATCTCTATGCGCCTCGGAGGCCCGGGCATGACGTATGACATCACGTCCGAGTCACGTGATGTAAACAATGCCCGTGAACTCGGCTGAAAAGACTGAGATCACTGGGTTTTTTTTCTGATCTCGGTCTTTCCAGCCTAGAGGAGAGATGCGAGGTCTTAGTGACCCCATATCTCCCCATAAAGAGGACCTGTCACGCAATATTCCTATTACAGGGGATGTTTACATTCCTTGTAATAGGAATAAAAGTGATAAAAAAAAAACATTTAAAGAGAAATGTAAAAATAAAAAAAAAGGTAAAATAAATAATAAAAAAAAAAATGTAAAGCGCCCCGTTCCCGCGAGCTCGTGCACAGAAGCGAACACACAAGTAAGTTGCGCCTGCATATGTAAACGTTGTTGAAATCACACATGTTAGGTATCGCCGCGTGCATTAGAGCGAGAGCAATAATTCTAGCCCAAGACCTCCTCTGTAACTCTAAACATGTAACCAGTAAAATTTTTTAAAACATCGCCTATGGAGATTTTTAAGTACCAAAGTTTGGCGCCATTTCCTGAGTGGGCGCAATTTTAAAGCGTGACATGTTGGGTATCTATTTACTCGGCATAACATCATCTTTCACAATATAGAAAGAATTGGGCTAACTTTACTGTTCTTTTTTTTTAATTCATTAAAAAATTTTTTCCCAAAAAAAAAGCGTTTAAAAAATTGCTGCGCAAATACCGCACAACATAAAAAGTTGAAATGACCACCATTTTATTCCCTAAGATCTCTGCTAAAAATATATATATAATGTTTAGGGGTTATGAGTAATTTTCTAGCAAAAAAATTATGATTATTACATGTAGGACAGAAATGTCAGAAGTAAAAATGAGGTTTACACTTACCTGCTCTGTGCAACCTTATTGCACATAGTGGTCCCTTACTTCTTTTTTAGCAGTCCCCTGCTGGTGTTGTCCACATCTTCCTTCTGCGGTGCTTCCAAAGTAAGTCAGCTTCTATGTGAGCACCAGTATGGGCACAAACCCGAGCTGAGCTGCGTACTTCCATAGACACTCCTCACAGGATTTGACTGACAGAAGCAAGAGCCGATGGCTCCCACTGCTGCCTGTGTCTCCTGCGAGAAGAAGAAGTAGAGGTAGAAGAGCTGCAGCCGGGATAGTGCTGGATCGATCAGAGAAGGCAGGTGAATGTTTAGGGCAAGGGGAGTACAAAAGATACTAAACATTTATCTTAATGCAGGGATTGCATTAAGGTAAAAAAGTTTAAGCAAGCCATAGATGATGCAATTTTCTTTCCTGCCACCATGGGTTGAATGACGGTGTTGATGGGGGGTATCCCTCCTGCAGCGATATTGTGTTCTGCTGGTGGGGAGTCTTCCCTGCCGGCAAAACGCAGTAATCACTGCTAGCGGCTATGGCTGGTTGTACTGAAGTCGATCAATGGATTAACTTTAGATCAATGAGCCTGCCCATAGATGGATGGATAGCACAGCACAGAGAACAGAGAGGGCTGAAGCTCAGAGCAGAGCAAGGAGGAGGGTGTTAGCCTTATGCGGTCTCTGAAAACAGGTCCAATTGCTGTATTAATTTGGAGCATGCCACTTCTGACAGTTTCCTTCTCCATTATAATGGCACAAAAAGCTTAGTTAGTTCCTCAGAATGTCTCTGCAACTCAGTAAGAACACCGGGTATAGTTACTATAAGGCTCTGTAACTACGGATGCTAGAGAATTAAGACTTTTCAGTAAACAGTACAGTACATAAACAGCTGCTTGTGCTCTGCCTCTGTGACAGCATCTCTCACAGTAAACTCCAAGGCAGGTCTGGGCACATGGGCAAACAGTTGAAGAGATCTCTAAGCTGGCACCACAGGCAAGCAGCTAAAGAAGTACCAGGGCTGGCAACTGGAGGTGCAGGGTCATCCCAGTTAAAACACAGAACTCAACTAACACTATACAGCCTGTGTGTCATTGGACTCCTGCCCAACTGCCTGCATGCCAGCACTAACAGTGGGCAACCCTACACTTGGCTGCAGATTACAAGGCCAGACACCTTTGCCTCATCAAGTGTGGTCCCTCAATGCTGCAGTGAGCAGGACATAGAAAAACAAACATTCCCTGGGCATATCCAGGAGCCCAGAGGCTTGAGGAAACCCAAGCGATTCTGGGAAAGGTAGTATAGTGACCCCCTGGGGGGAAAGGAAACCCCCGGCACCAGGGTGGGCTGACATTACCCCAGTGTGGATTCATGGTCATCCATGAAATAATGTTGGGTGCCAGTCACTCTTAGTTTTTTTCCAGATGTTTTATTTTGCTCCAGGAGTATAGTGGGAGAGGGTTAGGGCTTCAGATACCTCCAGCAACATGTTTTCCAGACTCTGCCACACTCCTGCTGCATAAAAAGAACATGGACCATGGTGTATTGCAAAAATAAGGACCATCACACAAATACCAGCAGCACTGTCTTCAGACTAGGCAGTGGGTACCTCCATGCAACCTTCTTCCAAGGGAGTTCCAGGAACCTCTGAGGGCAGAATCATTCCCCCTCCAGCAGGACCTCTTCCCCAGCTCTCCACCTTGGGTGCTGTAACCTCCTCGACCAGGCAAGTTAACTTGAGGATTCTGTGCTAGACTTAAATGGACCTCTGGTCTAGCAAGCACAAATTACTATACACACAGAATGGCATGTACCTGGTCTGAGGCCGATTTGATGAGAGTGATTCCCTTGCAGCTAAGTGGCAATTGCCCCTGAAGGTGAGAATAGGGAGTGCTAGGCTCAGAGATGCACGGGTGCTGTTTAGGTAGATCTCCTGCAAGCTGCTTGCAGTACAGCGGAACTGGATAGCTATCAACTGGTCTGTCAGGACAGATAGAAGGATCTTCGTAGCCCCGGAGATGTAGCGGAACCAGGGCGGTGACCACAGGCAAGATAAAACCCAAAGTAGAAGCAGAAACAGGCTGGCAGGACCAGACTGAAGAAGTGTAGTCAGGATGGGAGCCAAAGTAATACACAGGACAGCAGATGCATGGTCAAGAACAGAGCCAAGGTCATTCACAGGGATCCAGTGGAGCAAGCAGAAGGGTGTTCAAGAGCAAGCCAGGGTCATGCACAGTAAAGCAAGAGAAACCGTGTCTTTAGAGCAAGCTGGGGTCAAAACCAGGGATTAGGCAGCAGAGAAGTCCAGAGGCAAGCCAAGTCAGTAACAGGTAATCCAAAGAATACAGGAAACACAGGAGCAAGGAGTACTGGTAGCTGAAGGTAATCCAGCAAAGTCTAAGTGCAGCCAATGACCTTATATAGGGCGTTGGGGTCAGTTCTGGCAGAAGATGTGTGTGAACATGTGCCAGTGCACAAACGAGCATGACCATGTAAAGTATTAGAATTTTCTTCAGCTCACTCACACTTTTATTCTTCTGTCTCATTTTCAGTACATGCTCTTGTTTTCCGAATAGCACCCTCACACAGAAAGAGAGCTCACTAGGGAACACCCCAGATATTTATATTCCCCCAGCATGCACCATTGGTATCAAACCTCCTAGTGGTTGGCCGGGGGGAAGCAAACATTTTCAAAACTCAGCTTTACTGCAGCTCCTCTTTCTATTTCTAAAGGTGCCAATGACACCTACTGATAGCAGTTATGAACAACAGCAACACTGAACTTGGAGGAAAGCTAAGTGAGATACTATAAATTCATCTGGACATATTACCATTCAAACTAAATGTACTAGTAACTTATGCTTTTGGCAGAGTTGCTACAGTAGTAGATTCCGCACCTGATCTGAGCACGGTGAGTCAAAGGGGCACTCTGCTACATAACTACATGTAATACTTATTTATGGTACATTCCCATCAACCTCTGGACAGAAGCTGAAATGTTTACTAAAGTTGAAATAGGAACAAGTACAGTGATTGCACTAATTACAGTAGGCCTGGTTGACACCGATCCATATGCGGAGAAGGTATTTTGTAATTCTCATAGCTCATTCATAGGTCAGTATGATTGTTGAGGCAGAGTTGAGATTACCTAAAAAGCTAGAAAATGTGAGTCCTCGACTTTAGAATAAAGCTTTTATGTCACATGAGGGACACTTATGGAAATAAAGGCATAAAATAAAATATACAGATAGTCAGCTGCCAGTATAACTTCTTGAAATGCAGTATTTATTCCTGAATGGATGGTCTTATTAAACCATTGTTTCCAGATTTATACACAATGGCTATAAATACTGCATGTTATTAAACTGTTTACAACAAAGATACAGCATAATGAAAGAAAAAGAATGTACACTAGGCCTCTAATATTATGACCTCATCTCCAGGGGATTGCAAGGCAAAAAAGGCACAAAAATACAAGTGTATTCTTAAGAAGCATATTATATTTGTTAGATACTGAATTCCTTTTGATATGTTTGAATAGATCCAGACTCATTGATAGCCGTTTGTCACTTCCCCCTGGTCACAGAGAGTTCTACAGCAAGGGGTCTGGGAAATGAGCAATTATTTCAGTCTATTGCACATCTAATCAAGGAGTGTGAAATCTTTCAAACTCCTTTCCTAGTGCCTAATAAATGCATCATGGCAGTATCATTATATCCAAGAAAGTCAGAGGATGAATAGATTATGATATCAGCCAATTATTATGACCTTATGCAATGTATTTTTAAAGGCATGCTTGTAACAAACAGAACAGAGAACAGCTTGGGTAGAAATATGATGCAAATTAATTTTCACATTCAAGTGGCTTTGTGAAAAAAAAATAAGCTTAAATATGAAGCAATTTATTTGGCTTAAACCATAGTTCAAAGTAGGGAATATATCTGAGGCTGTTTATAGACCATAGATTGGGATGTGGTGCCTATGAGCCAGAGTGCTGTCATATTAACTTATTTTTTTTTAGAGACATCAAATTAATAAAGTGAGTTAAATGGGAACATAGTCTAGCTGTCGAGTGCCTTTCATTTTCAGCCTGGGTCTGATCCTCTGCACCTATTACCTAAATAATTACAGTTACAGTTACCAGTGTCCTGAAAGTAGAAGTCCACTAAAATACATTCTAAGCGACGATAGTGCTTCACTGGAGGAAGCCTTCGGCACCAACAGAGGCTTATTGGAGGCAGCTGGTTAACTCGCAGCTGCCTCTCTATAAGGCCACGTATAGCAGCAGAGGATGTCCGCGTAAATTTGACAAAATTTGGTCCAAGTGGCTAGAGAGAGATGACACAGCATAGTAGAATGCCACACGTCATTGGGATCAGAGTTGGGTGTGCGTTGGAGGAACTTCTCCCTGGATCATATAGGTATATGTACCCTTACATTGTTGGTTATATGCCTGTGATTTTTCTTATCCACTGTAGCTCGGAGTGCACCAGTTTGTAAGTCCAGACCAAATTAATGTATCAGTGCTATTGTATTTTTTATTTTTTTATTTTTTTTCTTCTTGTTATTTTTCCTTTCTTTTGGGGAGTTGTATTACGGGCGGTCTCTCCTGCGCGAGTTGACTAGCCGTGTGTGTGTTTTTCACTGTTAAAAGCAATAAAAAGTTTAAAAAAAAAAAAAAATACATTCTAAGCTCCCATCCCCATTCTAAGCCCTATTCTAACCACCCTGTAAAGCAGGGGTCTCCAAACATTTTAACTGCCCTTTAAACTTAAAAGAGGGCCAGACTGTGGCCAGTGGGAGTGGAATTCAACTCCACCAACATCAGGCCATGACGTAAAAGCTGAAGCCAGATCTGAAGTTACCCTTTCAGTGGGTCCTTCTCATACATTTAGAGAAAATCCTAAAAGTGCTGCGCAAAGAGAAAAACAAAAATGCAAATACACAGTAGCAGCCAGCCCACAGTACAGGATACTCTATACCAGGGGTCTGCAAACTTTCTAAACAAAGGGTCAGTTTACTGCCCTTCAAACTTTTGGGGTGGCCCGACTATGGCCATAGAAAACGTCAATGGAAAAAAAACAACGTCCCATTGTTGATGTCAGTGGAAGGGATTGTGTCCCATCATTGATTTCATTGGGAGAAGTTGTGCCCCATTGTTGTGTCAGTGGGAGGAACAGTCCCCCTTCATTGTTATCATTAGGGCCCATTGTTGATCAGTGGCAGCATTTATGCCTCATTTTCGGTATCCGTAGATGAAATAGTGTCCCAGGGGCCAGATAAAAGCAAGCAAAGGGCCACATCAGTTTGGAGACCGATGACAACTTGGGCATAAATAAAAAATGAGTAACAAACAATCAGTCCAAACTAACATAAACAGGTGATGTGAAAATCCATTGCACGAGAGAAAGAGTGAGGATCCTTTGGTTAACCCAAGACATAAGGTCCAAATCCTCAGTGAAACAAAAAACAAGCTCTGATAACACCACGCGCCCTTCACCAAGAATCACTCTGGCTTACCAGTGCCCGTGACCCTCGTGAGAGAAGTCAAACTCAGCATTTATTATGCTGAATTTTCCCCATCTCAGCAGCCCAAGGAATGTACTCTCCCCTCAGAGTTGTTCCTCCTTACAACACTCTCAGAATTCCGTTATTAATCATGTAAAAAATTTAAAATAAGACTTCTCATAGTGTAAATCCTGCAAATAAATTTATTAAAATCAGTTAAAACCACTTACAAATTCTTGCACTTGAAATAGGCATTAAAAAACAACATAACCCAGAGTTTCCAACAATGAATGCGCATGCGCAGTGATGTCGCAGCGTCCGTCTCCGCCCAATGCGTTTCGTCAGAAATGACATTGAATAGACAACAGTAGCCAGCTCCTGGGAGAGCAAAGGATAAAGCAAGTAATTCCCTTATTCATCATTCCAAGACAAACCAAGCAGTTAACCCTTACAGTGCAGCAGAGGAGGAAGCACCACAGGGGTATATTTGTCTCCAGCCCAGAGATCAGCTTTAAAATTACTTTTAGATGGGCGTAATCATCAAATATATAATTTTTTTACACTACATAATTTGACTTTATTATAACCCAGTATATGAAATATCTGTGGAGCTTAGAGTGAGATAATGTCCTCAAGAAGATTACTTTTCTGCAAAGTTGGCAGGTGCAGCTTTTTAAACAATAAAATCCTCTTGTATTGCAAAAAAGTATCAGAAAATGTAAAGAGAAAGGCGACTGCCCATGTCTAGGGTATAAATGACTTCAATAATAGTAAAATGTTACACTAAGTTATTGGCAACAAATAGCTATAGATTGGTCTAGCAGTAAAATTAGACTTAGAATTTAAGAGTGGGTTGTTATGCCAGGTCCTAGTTGTGATATCACCCAAACTGTGTCTCTTTTTTTAATGTGTTTTCTATATAGGTGGTCATACTTAGGGTATTTATATCCTTAAACCCTTCAGTTCATTCATTGCCAGTGAATTTTCAGTTCAAAGTTCAGAATAGGAGTTCATGCATACAGTCAGGTCCATAAATATTGGGACATCGACACAATTCTAATCTTTTTGGCTCCGAGGACCGTCTACACACCCCTACATGCATTCCAGCTGATTTGGAAATTCCTGTCCCTCCACTAATTTTGATGTGAGGTTCGGACTTTCAGTCTACACATAGTAATTGACATCTACAGAGGGATTGTCCTAAGCTTATTGTCCCTGATAAGAGGTAGTTGGCGGATGCACATCGCCCTCGCTCTCGGTGTGACGCCGTTGGGGGGCGGACGGCCTGGACTCAATTCCCGTGCACAGGTCTGGACAGTGGGAGATTTGCACAAGGAGTGTGTCTATGTTAGTCCCTGAGGAAGCCTTCACAGGCGAAACATGTTGGACTTCGACACAGATTACAAAATTACCGCAACTTTTCATTGTATCCTACTGTAAATCTGTTTAAACCATTTATACTGTGCAATGGTTTTAAAAGTGTAATACTTCAATAGTACAAATATGCACTATTTTTTAAGTATGGAACAATAAAATTTATCATTTTTATGGAAATTATCAATATTCAACCTCTTTTGTTTCAGATTGGTCTTGTATTTGATCATTTGCACCGCTATAGTCCCACCAACAACCCCTAACCCTTCTTCACTAGTATTTCCCCTTCCCCCGTGTGTTCCCCTCCTCCTCCGTCCACCCTTCCCCCTTCCATTCCAGTTTAATCTACAAGTATTAAAAAGTGAAAAATTTGATTTATGATTGTTAATCTGTCCCATTACTTGTGGTCCCTTAAAAAGTGGGAGGAACATATACAAACTGTTATAATTCCTACACCGATCACCTGATTTGGATATAAATACCCTCAAATTAAAGCTGAAAGTTTGCAGTTAAAGCACAAGTTGTTCATTTCATTTCAAATCCATTGTGGTGGTGTATAGAGCCAAAAAGATTAGAATTATGTCGATGTCCCAATATTTATGGACCTGACTGTATACATCCATGGTAGCATCTCTCTGCAGTTGGCAGTCAACGCGTTTCAGGAAAGCTTCTGTCCCCCTTCATCAGGTCACAAGGCACACATTAGTCACAGCCAAATCTAATTTGTTAGCTTGACCAAAATATGTATGTTGTATTCCTTTTGAGCTAGTTTCTTAAGAATAATGACACCTATGTACAGTATTTCACAAAAGTGAGTACACATCTCACATAAATATTTTATTCTATCTTTTCATGTGACAACACTGAAGAAGTCCTCTTCCCCTCCTCCATGATGACATCACAGAGCTGGTGGATGTTAGAGACCTTGCGCTCCTCCATCTTCCATTTGAGGATGCCCCACAGATACTCAATAGAGTTTAGGTCTGGAGACATGCATGGCCAGTCCATCACCTTTACCCTCAGCTTCTTTAGCAAGGCAGTGGTCATCTTGGAGGTGTGTTTGGGGTTGTTATCATGTTGGAATACTGCCCTGCAGCCCAGTCTCCGAAGGGAGGGGATCATGCTCTGCTTCAGTATGTCACAGTACATGCTGGCATTCATGGTTCCCTCAATGAACTGTAGCTCCCCAGTGCCGGCAGCACTCATGCAGCCCCAGATTATGACACTCCCACCACCATGCTTGACTGTAGGCAACACACAATTGTCTTTGTACTCCTCACCTGGTTGCCGCTACACACGCTTGACACCATCTGATCCACATAAGTTTATCTTAGTCTCATCAGACAAAGGACATGGTTCCAGTAATCCATGTCCTTAGTCTGCTTGTCTTCAAACTGTTTGTGGGCTTTCTTGTGCATCATCTTTAGAAGAGGCTTCCCTCTGGGACGACAGCCATGCAGACCAATTTGATGCAGTGTGCAGCGTATGGTCTGAGCATTGACAAGCTGACCCCCCACCCCTTCAACCTCTGCAGCAATGCTGGCAGCACTCATACATCTATTTTCAAAAGACAACCTCTGGATATGATGCTGAGCACGTGCACTCAACTTCTGTGGTTGACCATGGCAAGGCCTGTTCTGAGTGGAACCTGTCCTGTTAAACCACTGTATAGTCTTGGACACCATGCTGCAGCTCAGTTTCAGGGTCTTGGCAATCTTCCTATGGCCTAGGCCAGGGGTAGGCAACCTCGGCACTCCAGCTGTGGTGAAACTACAAATCCCATCATGTCTCTGCCTCTAGGAGTAATGACTGTGATTGTCAGTGTCTTGCAATGTCTCATGGGACTTGTAGTTTCACCTCAGCTGGAGGGCCAAGGTTGCCTACCCCTGGTCTAGGCCAACTTTATGTAGAGCAACAATTCTTTTTTTCAGATCCTCAGAGAGTTCTTTGCCATGAGGTGCCATGTTGAACTTCCAGTGACCAGTATGAGAGAGTGAAATCCATAATACCAAATTTAACACACCTGCTCCCCATTCACACCTGAGACCTTGTAACACTAACAAGTCACATGGCACTGGGAGGGAAAATGGCTAATTGGACCCAATTTGGACATTCTCACTTAGGGGTTTACTCACTTTTGTTGCCAGCGGTTTAGACATTAATGGTTGTGTGTTGAGTTATTTTGAGGGGACAGCAAATTTACACTGTTATACAAGCTGTACATTCACTACTTTACATTGTAGCAAAGTGCCATTTCTTCAGTGTTGTCACACGAATAGATATAATAGAATATTTACAAAAATGTGAGGGGTGTACTCATTTTTGTGAGATTCTGTATATAGGCCCCACCCTTTCTTCCCCAAACTTCTTAAATAATTATACAAAAATGTAACACAAATTGCATTGGTGTGCGCAGCCTATTGCATTAGGGTGTGCACCCCAGAACACAAATACACACGTGTGTATATATCAGCAGAGCAGAGGACAGTGTCAGTAGAGCAAAGATTGGTGTCAGTAGGGCAGTAATCATTTTTAATTTATTTTTTACAATATTTTTTATTGATTTTTTTACAGTTTTTTTTCAGGAGACCCGTTATGGGGCTTTGATGGAATATCAAGGGTCTAAACAGAGCCCTGATGTCTCACGTTTGAGACAGAGAAAGAAACTGAGGACAGAGATTCCCCAGTCCTTTTCTCTGCAGCCTGCAGTAAACATAGTTTAGTATGCTTCAGTTAAGAATAAAGACAGAAGAAATCAGTACAGATCACTCACTGTGCTCATTCAGAAAAGGAAGGCTGGTTAATGAAATATTTTCCAGCCCCTTTCCCACTCCTGAAAGGAGAGGAGGGAAGCTGGCAGCAGTACAGGGGGCAGACGGGAAGCAGGGGGAATCGGCACCGCACGGGGTGATTAGGGTGTGCCCAAGCATACCAGGCACACCTATGCAAATTTGATTGTTTGAAATAGCACAGAGGAACAAAGCATCCAAGAGGTACTGGGACTTTGATGTGAGTTCATACAAAGTTGTGAGAGGGCAAAAACATTGGAAGAGCTCACTGACAGGTTAGGCTGCTCACAACAGACAGGGCTACCCTCCAATGTGTACCCAACAGGTTACCAGAAAAAAAAAACATGCACCAATGGATGAAGTGCCAGACCAAATGATAAATAAGTCCAAATCAATTGTTTCCAAATGAGTCAATTGGTTCCAAATTGAGTCCAAATCAACTAAAAACATCAATAATGTTTCAGGAGCCAGAAAAAAAACTCATCCTTCATCAGGACTTCAGTTAAAATAAGAAACTCGAATGAACTCCAAATGGAGACTTTCCTGTGTGAATCTATGTAGGGAAGCTAATTTCTGGATTAGGAGAGTTACTAGCTAAATTTATGTGAGCAATCAAGGTCTTCTTTTATATAGTAAAAAATAAAAAAATAAATAGTTATTTAATATCACCAAAAAAACTTTATCTGTCTAAAAAAAGAAAAAAAAAAGTTATTGTAATTGTCAGTCAAACTATCACAACACGTACCAATAGGCTGCTACTTACGTGGTTTATAAAACTTACCAGATTTGCGATGTTATGTTCTCACAACTGTATGATTAAATCAAAATAAATTAATAACTCCATTCACCGGCATTGTAAGGACGTCACCTGCAATTCTGTTGCCAAGCGGTGAAATTCCAGTTGAGCCCGGAGATTGCCCTGTGTCAATTACCGCAGAAAACTTCCGCAGGATCTTAAGACATTCAGGAAAAATCATGCTTAATTACAGGAACATTTCAGTAATGTTAAATGATAAGATACATCATATCAAGAAGGAAGGGCAGAGAATTAGTTGATCATTGGACACAGTGTAGCGACGTAAATTAAGATTCACATTCAATTACAGGAATAATTGGTGTCAGATTGCTTAAGGTGCAACATGCATTCTATGCAATTAGTGATGTGCTGAGCGATGTGTGCTGGACATACACGCTGATCCAGGGATGCTGTCAGGAGAACCAGACTTAAAATTCACAATCACAGGGAAACAACTGGAAAAGTCTGTTGCATGCAACTTTCACACGGTTGCGATACTTGACATTCAAAACATCATATTTTATTAATGAAGAAGTCAGTTCATTTCAGGCCTGCTCCCTGACAGATACACATCCTGTACAGAGCGGCAGCAGTCATCCAGCCTTGCTTCTCATTTTCTGATATAAGTTGGAGGAATTAAAGTAGACCTAGCATCAGATATATTTTATCATGTTGTATCCCTGATATCCAACCGGCATCCCTTTGGCACTCATTGTGTGGCTCTTGGGACCCCTGTAGACCGTAATCTGACCTTTCCTATACTTAGGTACCTATTCCCAGCAAAGGTGTTCATTTCGTCAACCAAAATATTTTCATAGGTGAAATTAACACTATTTTAGTTGACTAAAATACGACTAAAACTAAAATAATTTACTTCCTCTTTGTTGCTTACAATTACCCTGCAATGTAAAAGCATAATAGGCTAGTATGCATCGCATACTAGCCTATTATGTGACACTTACCTGCATCGAAGGCCGCGTTGTCCCCGTCGTCCATCTTCACCCCTCTTCCTTCCGGGGCCGCGGACTCCGGCTCTGTGATTTGCCGGAGCCGCGTGACGTCACTCTCGCGCATGCGCACGGGAGCCGCCAATCGTGGCGCGATCTCAGTGAAGAAACGGCACGGAGGCCCCAAATTGCTGCGTCTGTTATTTTATACTTCAGCTGAATCATATTTTTATATATTTTTATCTTGCTTTCCAATAAATATACCTCATCAAGGAGGTTTTACACTATTGGAGCTTCTTTATCTCCTTTTTTGGATCTATACCCTCCACATTGGGAGTACTCGTGGAGAGTTAACCCTGGATGGTGGACGTCATCCTCCCCAATAATCCTATGGAATATGGAATGATATCTGGAGTCCTACAATCAACCGGTGTCCACTAGTCTTACAAGTAAGACCAACCCTCGCCTGGGTCGTCTTGGGATAGTGTGACGTGCGTTCCCTGGTCCCTGGACATCCGGAGTCCTATAGATGTATTTGGGCGCAAATATATCTTGCTTCTGGTAAGCCTCTTATTTATAAGTGTTTGGATCCAATCCAAGATTCCATATTTCCAACTCTATGGTTTGATATCATTTGTGGCCTACATCTGGTCGAACTCTGATGAATTTATATTTTATAACGAACTTGGATGAACTTTCTTCTTTTTTATAATATTTGAGTCATATATCACTATCTTTTTTCACATTATTATGAATTTTAGTGTTTTTTGCATTATGTCTATTATATCTCAGCACTGACTGCACGATTTTGCACTTTACGATGATTATGATTTTTGTTGATTATACTTAAGGTGTATAGTTTGCACAGTTTGGTTGAGTGCCATATTTTTTGTTTTACAGTGTGTTTATTATCAACAAGTTTAGTTGTAGTGTGGCAGCTCACCCTCTCTTCTTTTTTCAATTATTTGCCTATAGCGCAGTATTTCTCCATTAAAAGTTATTATAGGCTTACCTGTAGGTTAAAGAGGAAGTAAACCCTGATGGGGTTTATTTCCTCTATATTCCCCTGTAAAGTAGAAACATAATGGGCTACTATGCATCGCGTAGTAGCCCATTCTGTGTCACTTACCTGCAAACGAAGCCTGCGAGTCGCGTGACGTTACTCGCAGGCATGGGCGCGGGAGCCACCAGTCACTGCACAATCTCAGTGAAGAAACGGCACGGAGGCCGTTTCTTCACTGCACATGTGCTGAAATGACGTCGGCAACTGCAGTACACTGTATATCTGCTGAACCGTGCAAGTTTAGGAGATATGCAGGGCACCTACGGGTGAGCCTTATTATAGGCTCACCTGTAGGTTAAAGTGGTTGTCATGAGTTGACAACCACTTTAAAAGGACATTTTAGTCAAAAGGCTAAAACAAAATTGAAATTCAATGTCAAAATGAGCACTTGTTATACTGTATATCACACCAGCTAAATCTGTGTCTGTAGTAAAAAAAGTTCAACTTTTGTGACACATTGGGGGTTTCTTGGCTCAATGGAAGTGTCAACACAATGAGTTAACTCCACGCCAGATATAGTTTTCAGGGTTTTCCTGACTACTTTTATATGCAGGAACATCAAAACTTCACCCGGTATGTTTTCCCACGCAGGGGGTTCTCGCCATCAATGCAAAAACATAGCATTCAGCCTCCTGGCTCTCTTGTGGCAGCTTTACTGCTCCAAGTACCTCTTCAGCGTCCCTCCTGAACATTAGCACTTCTTTTGGTCCTCCTGACCATGAAACTCATCCTAGTGTTTGTGCACAGAAGCTGCACCTCAGCTCTGTGTCTTCCTTATGGCTTCCTAGCTGTTCTGTCCCTCATGGGCTCTCTCTACTGCTTTCTAGCTACTCTGTCCCGCATCGATTCTCTTTTAGGCTCGGGCTTTGGCCTGTCCTAACCTGGACAGTATGGTGCACACCGGCACTTCTCACAGCTCCCTGCACATACTGACTCCCTCTGGATGGTGGGGCTCTGAGCTCTCTCTTTGGCTCTAGCATAAACCCTGTGCCATTAGTGTGCTCGCTTCCTACAAAATCCGACGTAAGCCATCATTTTACCCAGTGACACGGTCTCACTCTGCTACAACTTAACCACTTGCCAACCGCGCACTGCCTTTTAACGGCGACAGTGTGGCGCTGTCTCGTGAATCGCCGTAAATAGGTGGCGATTCACGCATGTGCAGCTAGGGGGCGAGAGTGCGCCACCGACAGCGCGCTCTCATGCCCAGCGCACTCTAGAGGAGTGAGCCCGTGGCTCAGGCAGACCCGATGTCCGCCGGCGAGCCACGATGAGCTGCCAGAGGCAAAGAACAAGGAACTGCCCATGTAAACACGGCGGTTCCCCATTCTGACAGGTGGCATATAAGAGATCTACTGATCCCTGTCACTGGGATCAGTTAGATCTCTTATGCCCATAGTAGCCCAGCCCCCTCATAGTTAGAAGGGAACACAGTTAACCCCTTCCCTGACAATGACATTTATACAGTAATCAGTGGATATTTAAATTTCTCATTGCTGTAAAAATTCCATTGGTCCCAAAAAAGTGTCAAAAATGTCCGACATGTCCGCCCCAATATCAAAGTCCCGATAAAAATTGCAGATCACCGACATTACTAGTGAAAAAAAAATTGTAAAAACGCCATAAATTGATTCTCATGGTTTGTAAACGTGGCAACTTTTGTGCAAACGAATCAATAAACGCCGATTACAATTTTTTTTACCAAAAATATGAGGAAGAATATAAATCGGCCAAAACCTCTGAATACATTTGTTTTTTATATTTTTTTTTTTTGGATTTGTATTTTAGCAAAAAGTCAGAAATATTGTTTTTTTTGCAAAATTGTCACTCTTCTTTTGTTTATAGCGGTGATCAGAAATGACGCAGAGGCGATCAAATACCCCCAAAATAAAGCTCTATTTGTGGGGAAAAAAATGAAGCAAATTTTGTTTGGGTGTAATGTCACACGACCGCACAATTGTCAGTTAAAGCGATGCAGTGCCGAATCGCAAAAAAGTGCTCTGGTCCTACAGTGAGAAATCCTTCCGGGGGTGAAGTGGTTAAAGGTGTAGTCTACCTAAAAAATAAATTAGAAGGTATGATGTGGCACTTAACTTCCAATATGCCATCCCAAACAGAGAAGGAAAATAAAACCCAGCACAACCATGTTTGAAATGGTGCAAATAATATAAATGTATCTATCGATTTTGAGTTGTAAACAGACCCATGGGTACTATTCTATACACTGAATACATTTATGTTATTTGCACCATTTGAAACACAGTTTTGGCGTTTTGTTTTTTTTTTCTGTTTGGGATAGCATATTGGATGTTAAGCACCACATCATATCATGTAATTTATTTTTTGGGTGTGGGGCACATTGTGCGGATGTGAGCAGTCTTGTGTAAAGTCTTGTTTTAAAAAAAAAATTAAAATAAATAATAAACGTGTTATACTTACGTCCTCTGTGCAATTGGTTTTGCACAGAGCAGCCCGGATCCTCCTCTTCTGGGGTCCCTCTTTGATGCTCTTGGCCCCTCCCTCCTATCGAGTACCCCCACAGCCAGCAGCTTCCTATGTGGGCACCGGAGCCAAGTCAGAGCTCCATGTAGTCATTCAGACACGGAGCCCCGACCGCCCCCACTCTCCCTTGATTGGCTGGCTGACTTTTATTGACAGCCACAGGAGCCAATGGTGCCGCTGCTGTGTCCCAGCCAATTTAAGAGGATTGTCCTGGATGGCTTAGACACTCGTGGACATAGCTGGAGAGAGATGGGGCTCAGGTAAGTAATTAGGGGGTGCTGGGGAGGCTGCTACACACAGAAGGTTCTTTATCTTAATGCATAGAATTCATTAAGATAAAAAAAAAACCTTCTGCCTTTACAAATCCTTTAATACCATAAATAATGACATGTTATTAGATTTTTACTCCAGGAGCATATAATGAGTTTGGCAATTCTAGAGACATGCTTAAATAATGCATTACCGTTTAACTAAGCCTATTAGATTTTAGTTGACTAAAATTAGTTTAATATATAAAGAAAAAATGGCACAAAGAAAGTAGATACTTAATGCGACCACAAATGGTAATATGGTAAAAATATTCTTTATTAAAGTAGTTATAAACCCTTACATATACCCAGTGAAGTGAACAGCCCCAGGTGATATCCAGGGATTAAACCAATTCTCCTACTTGTTTATCTGCAGCCCTCCCTTCCCTTCACCCCTTCAAAAAGGTGTTAAAATCCTTCTGCATCTGTGAGAAGTGCAGAGGAGGGGGCGGAGAAGCTGCAGTTACAGTGTGTGAGAGCTGATTGGAGGAAAGGAACACCCCCCTCCCCCTCCACACAGCAGAAGAACTGTGCTGTTAATAGACAAGTCCAGATAGCAAGCAATTTTGCAACAAGTTTTGCAACAAGCTATTGCTAGACTTGCCAGGTTTCACACAATTGTTGCACAATTGCAGCAAAACGAAATTGCATGACTCCAGATCAACCTTCTTTGCAAACATTCTGCAAGTCTGCTGCAAGTTCTGGTTCAGTTATGTTGTGCAATAGTCATCCCACCACAGGGGGTCATTGTGGCTTAATTTTCAAGCTGTAGACTTGCAGAGTTCTTGCTGTAGACTCTCCACTGCAACTTTGCTCTTGCTAGAGATTTGCCAAATTAGAAAAGTGTAAACTAGAACTTGTGCTTCAAGTACTCTGCAAGTGTACAACCTGCCAGTGAAAATGTGCATCAAGTTAACAGACTTACAATTCAATGCTGTCACAAATGTGTGGCAAGTTATCCTTGCTATCTGGGAGCTGTTTGCTTATCTCCCTCCCCATCACAAATGTATCTCATGTGTCGGGAAAACTTCTCGGAAGTGGTTCATGCTGCTAACAGAGGAACAAAGCACCAGAGAGAAACGACACTTAGAGCTTTGGAGAGAGATAAGTAAACACTACACATATATATGCTTTGCTCAAATTTCATGACCAAAATTTACAGGCACTTTAAGTACTAAAAAATTTGAAAAAAGCATAGCAGTGCAATCTGCACATCTTTCGAAACTAAAAATGACAATGTTGTCAATCCTGAAAACGAGAGAGGGAGGGGTTTGAGGGTTCGAATGAGTGGAGGTATCTTCAGTTGAAGCACTTCTTTGACTCTCTCCCAAAACTACTTAGATCAGGAAAGGAGCTAAATTTGCTAGAAAAACTATGTGAACAGAGTACTAGCATTAAACATGGAATAGCGAAAATACAGTATACAGCCTAATCAAAGATAAGACTGCGACTGGGACACCTCAATTCATTAAAAAATGGGAAGAGGAGATAGGAACACGGGTGAATCAGATACAAGTAAGAAGAATTTTGAGAGCAGTGTTTGGCACTGACCCAGATATACACATGCAAGAAATGAATTATAAAAGCTTGGTACGATGGCACAGAACCCTGGTAATTAAATACAAGTATAAGAAAGACACTCCTCCCCTAATTTGGAGGGACTGTAATAATATCGGCACAACATGGTGAGAGTGCCCAATAATAAGAAAATATTGGCAAAAGATCCAAAAACATATAAAGGAGATTTTGGAGGTCGAAGTAGAGGACGACCCCTGGGTACGTTTATTCCATGGATCTGAACAACCCATAAAACAATATAAGCAATATAAGCAGTCTATACTTCCGTATTTAATTAATGCAGCAAAAAGCGAAATACCGAAGAAATGGAGAGACCTTGAAAGCCCCACACTGAGAGATTGGTATAGGAAAGTCGAATATATATATAAGATAGAAAATTTCAATAAGGAAGAGGAGGATCAAATAAAAGGTATAGAGTCAAAGTGGGGAAAGTGGGAAAAATTTAAAAATTCTAGTCCCTATAAGAAAATCCTACTCGGGGAAATAAAGTAATCTAGGAACATCATCAGATCAATCTCTGAGGAAGAGGAGCATAAGCCCCAAAAGTTAATAATAAGCAGGAGTTGGACAGAGGGGGGGTTGGGGGGAGTGGGAAAGATATTCAATTTGGGAGAGATATTAATGTCTGATGTGTATATTGATGAAGACAATGTTGATTCGGAAAATATTGAACATCGTTATTTTTATGCCTCCCATTTCTTTTTTGTATGTGAAAACAAATGATCAAAATCCAATAAAATTTTTTTTTAAAAAATCCTGAAAACAAAACCAGCGTCCAGATTAACCGCTTGACGGCTGATCGGCAATTGACGGCGACAGAGTGGCTCTGTAACGCGAATCGCCGTCATACGACGGCGGCCGCGATACAGAGCCACTGTGAGCGCGCGCCGCCGGAGGCGCGCGCGCTCACTGTGTTCGGGGGGGGGCAGAGAGCGGGTGCGGCGGCTTCGATTGCCGCCGGCCACCCGCGATGCCCCCCCCGGAGTGAAGGAGCGGAGGTCCGTGTAAGTAAACACGGACCTCGGCTCTGTGTGAGGGGGAAGGGCTGCGATCACAGCCTTCCTGTATACGAAGGCTGTGACCACTTCCCTTCCCCAGCTAGGCAGTCCCCCATACAGTTAGAACACGCCCAGGGAACATAGTTAACCCTTAGCGCGCCCCCTGCAGGTTAACCCCTTCACTGCCAATGGCATTTACACAGTAATCAGTGCATTTTTATAGCACTGATCGCTGTATAAATGCCAATGGTCCCAAAAAAGTGTCAAAACGTTCCGACATGTCCGCCCCAATATCGCAGTACCGCAAAAAAATCGCAGATCGCCGCCATTTTTAGTAAAAAATAAAAAAAAATTAAAAACCCCAAAAATGAATTCTCATCATCCGTAAACGCGACCACTTTTGCGCAAACCAATCAATAAACGCCGATTGCGATTTTTTTTATCGCAAATATGAGGAAGAATATAAATCGGCCAAAAACGGTGAAAAAAAATGTTTTTTTATATTTTTTTTTTGGATTTGTATTTTAGCAAAAAGTAAGAAATTTGGGTTTTTTTGCAAAATTGTCGCTCTTCTTTTGTTTATAGCGGTGATCAGAAATGACGCAGCGGTGATCAAATACCACCAAAAGAAAGCTCTATTTGTGGGAAAAAAAGGATGCAAATTTCGTTTGGGTACAACGTCGCACGACCGCGCAATTGTCAGTTAAAGCA
>BLSH010039086.1:638162-669251 GCA_018402905.1 Glandirana rugosa
CTTTCGAATTTTAACATGAAATTGGGGAAGGAATGGCCCGTGAATTTGGGGGGAGGACGGGTCTGGTTAAAAACCGAAAGTCGCGACAGCGTAAAACTTACTGTTAACGCGCCAGCACGCTGCAACATGGGTTTATTTTAAACGCAGGAAAAAAAGGGTGTTTATCTCGAAAGAAAACCACCATAAACTAGTGGAGACGCAGTAAAGACTAGCGGCGATATTTGTTTTTTACTCGCTGTTAAAACGTTTTTTCTTGTTATAAAAAATGAAAAACGATTTTATGTTTAACCGCGCAATTGTCATTCAAAATGCGACAGCGCTGAAAGCCAAAAATTGGTCTGGGCAGGAGGGGGGTTTAAGTGCCCGGTAAGGAAGGGGTTAAAGTACAATTTTAAGCTTTCAGGGCTATCGCATTTTTTAAACGACAATTGCGCAGTCATGCAACACTGTATCCTTATGACATTTTTATCATTTTTTTCACACAAATAGAGCTTTCGTTTTATGGTATTTAATCACCGCTGGGTTTTTTATTAAACAATCAAAAAAACAACGAATAGTTTGAAAAAACAAAAATTTTTAAGGCTGCATTCACACTACAGCGTTTTGAATCACGGGCAGATTTTCCACAAATCTGCCCGCAGCATTCGCGGCAACCCACAGCATGGGACGCATGTCGCCCGAAAATAGTTCAGGAGCTACTTTGGGGCGACAGGCGTCCTGCGATGTGGGTTGCCGCAAATGCAGCATGCTTTATCGCCCGACAATCGCAGCAGACCCGCACCACGATTTGAGGTTTCGTTCAAATGAACGGCATCTTAAATGAGAGTCCCGCGATTTGTCCTCCACATATTGGCGCTGCCAAATCGTGGGCAGATTCGCAGCAATTCTGCCTGCGATTCAAAATGCTGTAGTGTGAATGCAGCCTCATAGTTTATTATAGAATTTGCAAACAGGTAATTTTTCTCCATCGCTGATGTGTGCTGCACTGATGGGCACTGATGAGACATCACTAATAAGTGGCACTGATAGGCAGCACTGAAGAGCATTTATAGGTGGCACTGACAGGCGGCACTAATAGACGGCACTGATAGGCAGCAGTAATAGGTGACACTCGTAGGCACTGTTAAGCAGCACTGATGATGAGGCACCAATGGCCACTGATTGGCAGCACTGATGAGCACTGATTGGCAACACTGGCAGTCATAGAATGGCAGCACTGGTGGGACTGCACTAATAATCAGTGCCCTGATTATCAATGCAGATGTCGCTTTAACACAAGCCTTCCTCTTACCGTCAGCGTGAGGAAAGGAGTGCCGATAACTAGCTTGCGTTTACATTTGTGATCAGCTGTCATTGGACACCGCTGATCACGCAGTAAAGGGCCACTGTCTTTGGCCCTTTCCCCCGATCTGTGATCAGCTGTGTCTGAAGGACTGAGATTACAGAGCATGCCGCCTGTGTGGCGCTAGGGGCGCGCGGGCAGCACGATAATGGGAGAACGTCCATGGACAACCTCTCGGCAATGTAAGCATGCACTGTAAGCGCCTTACAGCTATAGCGCAGGTGGGAAGGGATTAAAGGGGTGTTAAACACAAAAGCAAACATTAATTATATTGCAGCTTACCAATTCTTAGATGTGATGGCTGTATTTGTTTTCTTTTTTAGGCTTTCTTTCCTTTATTTTCACCTGGTGATCCAGCCAGCAAGTCTGTTGTTTTTCAAAAGAACAAGGACTCCTGCAGATGGAACAAGTACAGAAATGAGACAAACCATTTACCACTGACAGGTTTGCTTACCATGGTCAGCCTTTATTTATTTATGTAAAAACCTTTATCCAAAAAAAAAATATTTGCTGTAACTGCTTACAAAGTATTAGCTGGAATTTAGCTTCAATTTGTTAGTGTATCTAAATCTGCTAGTACAGTGGTTCTCAACCTCAGTCCTCAAGTACCCCCAACAGGCCATGTTTTCAGGTTTTCCTTTACTTTGCACAGCTACTTTAAATCAATATCTATGGCATGGTATTGTTAATTGCTATTTTATCTAAGGGAAGTTCCCAAAACATGGCCCGTTGGGGGTACTTGAGGACTGAGTTTGAGAGCGACTGTGCTAATAACCCTCCCCTCCCCCAAGACTGATGCCAGCCATAGACAAATTGAATCTCGGCTGGTTCAGCAGGAACCAGCCGAGATTAGAACCATGTATGGGCAGGCTGAATGTACCAAGCTTATTGAACCAGCCTGCTGGATTTTACATGCGATTATTGCTGTTATAGCCACAAGCAGTAGTCACGGTGTGACTTACCCCACCGGGAGAACACAGTGGTTCGGTGAGAGGGATTTCCCTGTCAACACTGTCCGTATTTGCAGGAAATGGCCTGCCCGAGAATGCTGCTGTCCAAAAGTGCCTCCTGTGCTCCTTCATCCAGAGTGGGGACACTCATATACAGAAGCTGTGTTACTGGTCAGATCACCATATGAAAACAGAGGGGAAAAAGCCTAAAGAAAGAAAACTAATGCAGCCACCACATTTAATTATTGATAAGCGGAATTATATTACATTTTAGGTTTTGAGTTTAATTTCGCTTTAAAACTGCTCATTATTCAGAGAAAAACAAAATAAAAAAACAAAACCCTCAGTCTTATCTATCAATATATCATTTAAAGTGGATGTAAACCCTCACCTATACCCAGTGAAGTGAACGGCCTCAGATGATACACAGGGATGAAACAAACCTCCCTATATAAGTTTTACTTGTTTATCTGCAGTCTTCTCTTCCCTACACCCCTTCAAAAAGGTGGAAAAGTGTTACAATCTTTCTTCATCTGTCAGGAGCACAGGGGAGGGGGTGGAGAGCTGCAGTTACAGTGTGTGAGAGCTGATTGGAGGAAAGACACACCCCCTCCACACAACAGAAGAACTGTGTTATGAATAGACAAGCTGTGTGCTGAGCTCTCCCCCCCCCCCTTCCTGTCACAAATTTACTTCATGTGTAGTGACTCATGCTGAGCAGAGGAACGAAGCACCAGACAGATACCACACTTAGAGCTTTGAAGAGAGCTAAGTGAACACTGCAGATATACAGTATGTGCTTTGCTCAGATTCCATGACTGAAGTTTGCAATCACTTTAAGTGTGCTTAATCTAACTTTATATTATAGAGGAATTCTCCTCCTCTCCATCCCTTTTTTATATAACCTCCTAAATTTTTTGCAGGGTTATTTAAAAAAAAATGCTCACCTGCTCAACAAATCTTGCTTTGTCCTGCCTCTCTATTGCCACCACCATCTTCCATTTCTGTGTTATTGGCAGCCAGCTGTATTTTCTGGGTTCTTGCAGGTGGCCCCCAATCATGCACCCCCAAGCCTGCCCCCCCTGTGTGTCCCTGCTCCTGCAGCCTTCTAGGATATGTGATGTGCGTATCCCAGGAGCAAGAGCATGACCTTCTCTCCTAGCTCACCTAGGTGAGAATGGAGGTACTTGGCAGGCCATAGCAAAAAATGGAAACACACAAAAAAAGTTTGGATCTTTTTAAAATAGTGTAGGGCAGGGGGGTCTCCAAACTTCCTAAAGAAAGGGCCAGTTTACTGCCCTTTAGACTTTAGGGGGGCCGGACTGGGACTGTGGTCTTTGGTATTAGGGGGAGAAATAGTTGGTGTCGTTGCAAGGAATAGTGCCCCATCGTTGGTGTCAGTGGGAGGAATAATGCCCCATCATTGGTGTCAGTTGGAGGAATAGTTCCCCATCATTGGTATCAGTGGGAGGAATAGTGCCCCATTGTTGGTGTCAGTGGGAGGAATTGTGCCCCATCATTGGTGTCAGTGGGAGGAATAGTTCCCCATCATTGGTGTCAGTGGGAGGAATAGTTCCCCATCATTGGTGTCAGTGGGAGGAATAGTGCCCCATTGTTGGTGTCAGTGGGAGGAATAATGCCCCATCATTGGTGTCAGTGGGAGGAATAATGCCCTATCATTGGTGTCAGTGGGAGGAACCGTTCCCCATCATTGGTGTCAGTGGGAGGAACAGTTCCCCATCATTGGTGTCAGTGGGAGGAATAGGGCCCCATTGTTTGTGTCAGTGGAAGGAATAGTTCCCCATCATTGGTGTCAGTGGGAGGAATAGTGCCCCATTGTTGGTGTCATTGGCAGGAATTATGCCCCATTTTTGTTGTCAGTGGCAGACTGTACAGAAATACCTGTATATCTTTTTTATTAATAAAGTAAGAATAAAGCAGGAACTTTGATGTGATGGGAACATCTCTGATTAGAAGGGGGTGCTCTGATGTGAAGGAGGGATTCTACTGTGATGGGGGACCTTTGTTCTGATGGGGAGGAGGAACTCTAATGTTAAGGGGGCTTCTGATGTGAAGTTTATTCCATCAAGGCGGTTGGGTGCATTCTCCCGGGATGAGGTCTAACAGTTTGTCCATTTTAGACAAGGGTGTTTTGAGATTTGCCTACTTTTGAAGGGCGGGGGTGACTGGAAAAAGGTTGAGAAATGCTGGTAAAGAAAGTGGTACTACGTTGCACCACTCTCTACATTAGTGGTTCTCAACTCCGGTCCTCGGGACCCACTAACAGGCCTGGTTTGCAGGATAACTGAAATACATCACAGGTGATATAATTTGCTGCTCAGTGATTGCAGTATTCTAGTCTGCATCTCCCCAAGGTAATACTTAAAATCTGGCCTGTTGGGGGGGGGGGGGGGTCCTGAGGAGTTGAGAAGCACTGCACTACTGCATTTAGGCCCTGCCTACCACTGGAACAAAGAAACCCATGACGTTATGTGACTGAACCATAGGCTCCTGTATAAATAGTATGTATTCAATTCTTTTTAAAAAAGGAGCATTACAGGGGTGCTCAAAAGAGAATAAAGGGCTAGAGGTGTGGAACTGAATTTGGACTTGGTATTGCCCAGGTGAGCACCCATGAGGTTTATTCTCCCTTACTGGTTCATGGTTTTATTGATAGCAGTCATAGATGACCCCTCAATGTAAGTATTGTTATACTCAGACATGTCCCCTCCGACTTGTTGGGAGCAATCTCGGTGACCTGGTCACGTTGCGTCTACTATGAACCTTGATATGCTGTTATCATTTATATGTTTGTTAGTATTCTTCTTTTTATAAATTATTAAAGATACCATTTGGGTAATGCGCTAGGTTGGTGCGCCCTCTTTTCTTTGCTTTACAGTGATTCTAGTTAAGCTGCCAGTCCAGCCCCGCTCTTGTGCATGGGCAGCTATGGAAACTTTCAGTAGATTTCACATGTATTTCTAAATGTATTTTGGAGACGATATTTATGATAGTTGACATTTCAAACAAATGATAACCAAGCCTATGTTTACACCGCTTGCAAATGTACTCAAGGCCGGAGAAGACTATAAACAGCCAATATTTCTGTTGCACAAACTGGAAGGGCCTTGTGTTCTCTGCATTATCTAAACCTTTTGATCGATACGGGGAGATGACATCTTATGTATTATTTGATCAGCATCATCTGGTATAAATATGAAGGTAGTCTGCATCCTTTGGGAATGGATTACACAAGGTTCATGCACAGAGTGCAAGTTCTCCTTGCCTTGCTGCAAAGCACCATTCAGACGGCGTGAAGGATTCCAACTCTCGGAGGTATTTATTGGAAAACAAGCTGCAGATGAGGACTAAGACATGACTTGCCATAGATCTGTGTTCACCAGGCAGAAGAATCAATGATATTGAAGAGTAGGAGATATTTATCTGAGAACTGAGTCAAGGTTACTACAAAGTATCATCTACATTGTAAAGTGTACATGTCAAGTTGGTGTTTTTTTGTCACATGCAGGCTTCCTACGCCTTCCGTGTGTCTCTCTATAAGTTCAGGATTGTAAATTAAATGGCTTTTCTGTAGGTCATTAAGGCAATGATTCCTCGCTGCCATATTCTTCTCTTGCCTGGCTGATACATGCCCAGCATCCTATTACTTTAATATCATCATTTTTGTAGGTCAGCTGTTTCTTTGAGTTGTTGCTGATAGCTCAGGACTTGAACAGAATAATATCTGATGGGGAGGAGGTACAGATAACCTGCAGTCAGTGGGTAGCTACCCCCATAGTAGTCCATTAGGCTCCGGCGCCAGGAGAGCACAGCCAGCTATCTAGGGCAGCTTAAGGGACAACTTAATTTTAGTTGTGAAGTTGTCCACTAAAGCTGACCATAGATGGATCAAAACTCACCCAGTTCAGCAGGGACCAGACAAATTTTGATCCATCTATGGGCAGGCTGGTTGTACAGAAGTCAGTCTCTCAATCAACTTCCATACAACCAGCCTGTCAGGTTTTTTCAGTTGATCGGAGATCGGCAGACTATAGCCAGCAACATTGATCATTGTATTCTGTTGGCGGTCTCTCCCTGCTGTTAGAATACAATAGATCTGCAGGAGGGATTCCCCCATCAATACCAAGTGTGTTGATAATGGAACTGATTTTTTTTTTCTTTTTTCGTTCAACCTCCAAGATAGCAAACAACTGTGTTGCAAGTTTGAAAATGACTTGCCAAGCTATTGCTGGACTTGCCAGGCTTCACAAATGCAGCAAGTCCGCATTGCATGACTCCAGATCAACTTTCTTTGTAAACGTTCTGCAAGTCTGCAGCAAGTTCTGGTTCAGTTATGTTGTGCAATAGTCATCCCACCACAGGGGGCACTGTGGCTGAATTTTCATGCTGTAGACTTGCAGAGCTCTTGCTGTAGACTCATCACTGCAACTTTACTCTTGCTAGAGACTTGCCAGCAAATTTGCTACAAATTGGAAAAATGTCAACTAGAACGTGTGATTCAAGTGCTCTGCAAGTGTGCAACGTTTGCCAGTGAAAATGTGTAGCAAGTATCAGACTAACAATTCAACACTGCCACAAATTTGTGGCAAGCTATCCTATATCCCAATTTTTTTGAGGCAGCATTCACTTTCAATACAGAGATTTCCCTAGCAGTACTTCTATTTGCCACTGGATGTCCTTGGTCTGATGGCGAGCATCATTCAAACTGTTTCTTCTATACCCAGGTCATCCTGGACCCATCCCAGCCTGTGACTGAACAGTGGCATCTCTCTGTCACTCTGCTCTCTTCTCCAGTTTGTATACCTGGTCATATTTAGGTACTTATACTGCTTACATTTAAAAATACATTTAATTATGTATTCTTGATTGAAGAGTTGTATTTGTTTTTTTTATACTGGCCTTCAGTTTGGCTTTAAGAGGGTTTGAGAAACCAATCAGAACTGTACGGAATTCCCAGTTATTTAAACAGCCATTCAAATGGTTACAAAATGCTGAAGTGTTAGGGCAACCAATCAATACCTTTACACATTATTGCCTGGAACAGGGGTCTCCATACCTTCCAGAATGAGGGCCCCATCACATGTTCTACCAATATTCATGGGACACAAACAAAGAGTTTTATGAATGAACAAAATTTTACTTACAATTTGTTTTGTAGATAAACAGAAAAAAAACTTTAGCAAAACAAAGCAAAGGAGAGAGTTTCCTCATACATTAGAGTCCTGATAAGAGCCCCTTACATCAGAGTATCCATCAAACCCCCCCCCCTTGCATTGTATTCCCCCTTCCATCAGTTCCCCTTACATGAGCGTCCCATCAGAGGACCCTCTTAAATCAGAGTCCCCATCAGATTCCCCCCTTACATCAGAGTCTCCATCAGGGTCTCCTCTTACATTAGAGTCTCTATCATAGTCCTCCTTTACATTGGAATCTCCATCAGAATTCCCATTACATGAGCGTCACATCAGAGGACCCACTTATATCAGAGTCTCCATCAGATTTCCCCCTTACATTAAAGTCTCCATCAGATTCCCCCCCTACATCAGAGTCTCCATCAGATTCCCCCCTTTCATCAGAGTCTCCATCAGAGTTCCCCCTTACATTAGGGCCATCATCAGATTCCCCCATGGGCGTAGCAATAGGAGTCGCAGGAGTCGCCATGGTGACCCCCCTCATGCTCCAGGGGGCCCGGGAAGCAAGAGGAATGATCATTTCTGTAGCAGTTAAAAGTCTGCTGCTCCTCCTCCCCGCTGGTATTCAGCTACTGTGCAAGAATACAGCTGATGAGATTTAGTAAATGCCATCCCTCAGGGCTGGCCCAAGACTTTGTGCTGCCTGGGTCCAAATATTAAATACTGCCCCCCCCAAAAAAACACGCCCATCAAAAGGCCCTCACATCCATTATTTTATATCATGATAATTAAAACTACAATTACATTTATCAGGAAGTCAGATTTACATGCAACAGCACCTTGTCTATATGCAAAATTATATGACATACCATTATGTTCAATTCCAATGGGTGGGCTAGGGCAGTATATGGAGAGGCAAAGGTAATATACGGGGCAGACTAAGGCAGTATGGGGGCAGGCTAGGGCAGTATATAGACAGGCTAGTGTAGAATATAGACAGGCTAGGGTAGTACATTGACAGGCTAGGGTAGTATATGGACAGGCTAGGGCAGTATAGGGGCAGGCTGGGGTAGAATATAGACAGGCTAGGGTAGTATATAGACAGGCTAGGGCAGTATAGGGACAGGCTAGGGTAGTATAGAGACAGGTTAGGGTAAGATATGGACAGGCCAGGGTAGTATATGGACAGGCTAGGGTAGTATATAGACAGGCTAGTGTAGAATATAGACAGGCTAGGGTAGTACATTGACAGGCTAGGGTAGTATATGGACAGGCTAGGGCAGTATAGGGGCAGGCTGGGGTAGAATATAGACAGGCTAGGGTAGTATATAGACAGGCTAGGGCAGTATAGGGACAGGCTAGGGTAGTATAGAGACAGGTTAGGGTAAGATATGGACAGGCCAGGGTAGTATATGGACAGGCTAGGGTAGTATATAGACAGGCTAGGGCAGTATAGGTGCAGGCTAGGGTAGTATAGGGGCAGGTTAAGGTAGTATATGGACAGGCTAGGATAGTATATAAACAGGTTAGGGTAGTATAGGGGCAGGCTAGGGGAGTATAGGGGCAGGCTAGGGTAGTATATAAACAGTCTAGTATAGTACAGGGGTAGGCTAGGTTAGTATATAGAAAGGCTAGAGTAGTATACACATAGGCTAGGGTAGTTTATAGACAGGCTAGGGTAATATATAGACAGGTTAGGGCAGTATATAAACAGGCTAGGATAGTATATGGAGAGGCTAAGGCAGTATATGGGCAGGCTAGGGTAGTATATAGACGGTCTAGGGTAGTATAGGGGCAGACTAGGGTAGTATATGGACCGGCTAAGTCAGTATAGGAGCAGGCTAGGGTAGTATATAGACAGACTAGGGTAGTATGAGGGCAGGCTAGGGTAGCATATAAACAGCCTAGGGCAGTATATAGACAGGCTAGGGTACTATAGGGGCAGGCTAGGGTAGTATGTATACAGGTTAGGGTAGTATATAGACAGGCTAGGGTAGTATATAGGCAGGCTAAGATAGTATAGGGGCAAGCTAGGGTAGTATATGGACAGGCTAGGGTAGTATGAAGGCAAGCTAGGGTAGTATATAAACAGGTTAGGGCAGTATGTATACAGGCTAGGGTAGTATATGGACAGGCTAGGGTAGTATAGGGGCAGGCTAGGTTAGTATAGGGACATGTTAGGGTAGTATATGGACAGGCTACGGAAGTATGAGGGCAGGCTAGGGTAGTATATAAAGAGGCTAGGGTAGTATATAGACAGGCTAGGGTAGTATATGGGCCGGCTAGGGCAGTATAGGGACAGGCTAGGGTAGCATATTGACAGGCTAGGGTAGTATAGGGGCAGGCTATGGTAGTATATGAAAAGACTAAGGCAGGAAAGGGGCAGGCTAGGGTAGTATATAGAAAGGCTAGGGTAGTATGAGGGCAGGATATGGTAGTATATAGACAGGCTAGGGTAGTATATAGACAGGCTAGGGTAGTATAGGGGCAGGCTAGGGTAGTATATAGACAGGCTAAGGTAGTATATGGACAAGCTAGGGTAGTATAGGGGCAGGCTTGGGTAGTATATACATGGGCTAGGGTAGTATATAGACAGGCTAGTGTAGTATAGGGGCAGGCTAGGGTAGTATATAGACAGGCTAGGGTAGTATATAGACAGGCTAGGGTAGTATAGGGGCAGGCTAGGTTAGTATATGGACAGGCTAAGGAAGTAAAGGGGCAGGCTAGGCTAGTATATAGACAGGCTAGAGTAGTATGAGGGCAGGCTATGGTAGTATATAGATGCCTAGGGTAGTAAATAGACAGGCTAGGGTAGTATGAGGGCAGGCTAGGGTAGTATATGGAAAGGCTAAGGCAGTATAGAGGGAGGCTAGGGTAGTATATAAACAGGCTAGGGCAGTGTATAGACAGGCTAGGGTAGAATAGGGGCCAGCTAGGGTAGTATATAGACAGGCAAGGGTAGTATATGGACAGGCTAGGGTAGTATAGGGGCAGACTCGGGTAGTATATACACGTGCTAGGGTAGTATATAGACAAGCTAGGGTAGTATAGTGGAGGCTAGGGTAGTATATAGACAGGCTAGGGTAGTATGAGGGCAGGTTAGGGTAGTATATAAACAGGCTAGGGCAGTAAATAGACACTAAGGTAGTATGGGGCAGGCTAGGGTAGTATATGGACAGGCTAAGGTAGTATATGGACAGGCTAGGGTAGTATGAGGGCAGGTTAGGGTAGTATATAAACGGGCTAGGGTACTATATGGACAGGCTAGGGTAGTATAGGGGCAGGCTAATACAGTATATAGACAGGCTAGGGTAGTACGGGGCAGGCTAGGGTAGTATGTGGACAGGCTAGGGTAGTATATGGACAGGCTAGGGTAGTATGAGGGCAGGTTAGGGTAGTATATAAACAGGCTAGGGTACTATATAGACAGGCTAGGGTAGTATAGGGGCAGGCTAGGGCAGTATATAGACAGGCTAGGGTAGTATATAGACAGGCTAGGGTAGTATATGGACAGGCTAAGGCAGTATAGGGGCAGGGTAGGGTAGCATATAGAAAGGCTAGGGTAGTAAGAGGGCAGGCTAGGATAGTATATAAACAGTCTAGGGCAGAATATAGACAGGCTAGGGTAGTATAGGGGCAGGCTAGGGCAGTATATAGAAGGGCTAAGGTAGTATATGTACAGGCAAGGGTAGTATAGGGGCTGGCTTGGGTAGTATATAGAAAGGCTAGGATAGTGTATAGACAGGCTAGGGCAGTATGAGGGTGGGCTAGGGTAGTATAGGGACAGGCTACGGTAGTATATATAGAGAGGCTAGGGTAGTAAATAGACAGGCTAGGGTAGTATATAGACAGGCTAGGCTAGTATATGGACAGGCTAAGATAGTATGAGGTCAGGCTAGGTTAGTATATAAACAGGCTAGGGGAGGATATAGACAGGCTAAAGTAGTATAGGGGCAGCCTAGGGTAGTATATGGACAGGCTAGGGTAGTATATTGACATGCTAAGGCAGTATAGGGGCAGGCTATAGTAGTATAGAGGCAGGCTAGGGCAGTATAGGGACAGGCTAGGGTAGCATATAAACAGGCTAGGGTAGTATAGGGGCAGGCTAGGGTAGTATACAGACAGGCTAGGGTAGTATATAGACAGACTAGGGTGGTATAGGGGCAGGCTAGTGTAGTATATGGACAGGAATAAGGCAGTATAGGGGAAGGCTAGGATAGTATATAGACAGGCTAGGGTAGTATGAGGGCAGGCTAGGGTAGTATATAGACAGGCTAGGGTAGTATATAGACAGGCTAGGGTAGTATAGGGGCAGGCTAGGGTAGTATCGGGCCGGCTAGGGTAGTATATAGACAGGCTAGGGTAGTATATGAACAGGCTAGGGTAGTATAGGGGCAGGCTTGGGTAGTATATACACGGGCTAGGGTAATATATAGACAGGCTAGGGTAGTATAGTGGAGGCTAGGGTAGTATATGGAAAGGCTAGGGTAGTATATAGACAGGCTAGGGTAGTATATGGACAGGCTAAGGCAGTATAAGGACAGGCTAGGGTAGTATAGGGGCTGGCTTGGGTAGTGTATAGACAGGATATGGTAGTGTATAGACAGGCTAGGCCAGTATGAGGGTGAGCTAGGGTAGTATAGGGGCAGGCTACGGTAGTATATAGACAGGCTAGGGTAGTAAATAGACAGGCTAGGGTAGTATATAGACAAGCTAGGGTAGTATATGGACAGGCTAAGGTAGTGTGAGGGCAGGCTAGGGTAGTAGGAGGGCAGGCAAGGGTAGTATATAGACAGGCTAGGGTAGAATATAGACAGGCCAGGGCAGTATGAGGGCGGGTTAGGGTAGTATAGGGGCAGGCTAGGGTAGTATATAGACAAGCTAGGATAGTATATAGAAAGGCTAGGGTAGTATATGGACAGGCTAGAGTAGTATGAGGGCAGGCTAGGGTAGTATATAAACAGGCTAGGGCAGTATATAGACAGGCTAGGGTAGTATATGGACAAGCTAGGGTAGTATGAGGGCAGACTAGGGTGGTATATAAAAAGGCTAGAGCAGTATATAGACAGGCTAGGGTAGTATAGGAGCAGGCTTGGGTAGTATACAGACAGGCTCGGGTAGTATATAGACAGGCTAGGGCAGCATATAGACAGGATAGGGTAGTATATAGACAGGCTATGGTAGTAAATAGACAGGCTAGGGTAGTATATGGACACACTAGGGCAGCATATAGTCAGGCTAGGGTAGTATAGGGCAGGCTTTGGTAGTATATAGATAGGCTAGGGTAGTATATAGACAGGCTATAGTAGTATATAGAAAGGCTAGGGTAGTATAGGGCAGGCTAGGGTAGCATATAAACAGGCTAGGGTAGTATAGGGGCAGGCTAGGGTGGTATACAGACAGGCTAGGGTAGTATATAGACAGGCTAGGGTGGTATAGGGGCAGGCTAGGGTAGTATATGGACAGGCTAAGGCAGTATAGGGGAAGGCTAGGATAGTATATAGACAGGCTAGGGTAGTATGAGGGCAGGCTAGGGTAGTATATAGACAGGCTAGGGTAGTATATAGACAGGCTAGAGTAGTATAGGGGCAGGCTAGGGTAGTATCGGGCCGGCTAGGGTAGCATATAGACAGGCTAGGGTAGTATATAGACAGGCTAGGGTAGAATATAGACAGGCCAGGGCAGTATGAGGGCGGGTTAGGGTAGTATAGGGGCAGGCTAGGGTAGTATATAGACAAGCTAGGATAGTATATAGAAAGGCTAGGGTAGTATATGGACAGGCTAGAGTAGTATGAGGGCAGGCTAGGGTAGTATATAAACAGGCTAGGGCAGTATATAGACAGGCTAGGGTAGTATATGGACAAGCTAGGGTAGTATGAGGGCATACTAGGGTGTTATATAAAAAGGCTAGAGCAGTATATAGACAGACTAGGGTAGTATAGGAGCAGGCTTGGGTAGTATATACACGGGCTAGGGTAATATATAGACAGGCTAGGGTAGTATAGTTGAGGCTAGGGTAGTATATGGACAGGCTAGGGTAGTATATAGACAGGCTAGGGTCGTATATGGACAGGCTAAGGCAGTATATGGACAGGCTAGGGTAGTATAGGGGCTGGCTTGGGTAGTGTATAGACAGGCTATGGTAGTGTATAGACAGACTAGGGCAGTATGAGGGTGAGCTAGGGCAGTATAGGGGCAGACTACGGTAGTATATAGACAGGCTAGGGTAGTAAATAGACAGGCTAGGGTAGTATATAGACAGCCTAGGGTAGTATATGGACAGGCTAAGGTAGTGTGTGGGCAGGCTAGGGTAGTATGAGGGCAGGCAAGGGTAGTATATAGACAGGCTAGGGTAGAATATAGACAGGCCAGGGCAGCATGAGGGCGGGTTAGGGTAGTATAGGGGCAGGCTAGGGTAGTATATAGACAAGCTAGGATAGTATATAGAAAGGCTAGGGTAGTATATGGACAGGCTAGAGTAGTATGAGGGCAGGCTAGGGTAGTATATAAACAGGCTAGGGCAGTATATAGACAGGCTAGGGTAGTATATGGACAAGCTAGGGTAGTATGAGGGCAGACTAGGGTGGTATATAAAAAGGCTAGAGCAGTATATAAACAGGCTAGGGTAGTATAGGAGCAGGCTTGGGTAGTATACAGACAGGCTCGGGTAATATATAGACAGGCTAGGGCAGCATATAGACAGGATAGGGTAGTATATAGACAGGCTATGGTAGTAAATAGACAGGCTAGGGTAGTATATGGACACACTAGGGCAGCATATAGACAGGCTAGGGTAGTATAGGGCAGGCTTTGGTAGTATATAGACAGGCTAGGGTAGTATATAGACAGGCTATAGTAGTATATAGAAAGGCTAGAGTAGTATAGGGCAGGCTAGGAAAGTATAAGGGCAGGCTAGGGTAGTAGAGGGGCAGGCGGTGCAGCCCGGGGGGCAGCTGTCATCATGACACACAAAACTGCTAGAAATAAAGTCTTGGGTAAATAGAAAAGAAGGAGAGACGGCCGTGGTTCAATTTACTGCCCCTCTCAAAGTGCTGCCTGGGTCCGATGGACCCACTGGGACCCATGGTAAGGCTGGCCCTGCTGTCCCTACTCTCTGTTCTTCTTCTTGCCCGGGGCCCCCTATGTGCTCTCTTGGTCCCCCTTCCCCACAGTGCTGCTGGCTGGCCTGAGGTTACACAGTGAAGTAATCAAGGAGTCGAGCCAAAGGAATTCCTGAGAGAGCATTTAACTCCATAGGAGCCAGGTAACAACATTCCCTCCCATAACATGATTTATGGGAGGGATTCAGATGCATGGTAAGGTGACCACTGAGCAGGACACAGACTTTCATCCCAGGGGACACACAGGAATTCACAGCCATTCTATGTGAGCAAGAGCTTAGTGGCTGCACAAAATTAACCCCATAGTTGCTGGGGAGAGATGCACAACTTAAAGAACCCACTGATTAACTTAAAACGGACAAGAAAGAGGGTGGGGTTGTCAGTGGGGGAAAGGGCAGTTGTTGGATCAGGGGGTGTCAGTCCCCCGGACTGATACCCCCTCATCCTCAACTGCTGACCCCTGCCTACCACGTACAGATCCAAAACTACCAACCCCTGCCCCTCACTGACAGACCCCACCCAAACACTAAACTTCCCACTTCCCACACTAACTGCGCTACTGACACCGGCCACTGTTCTACTGACACTGAACACTGCCCTACTTACACCGACCACTGCTCTACTGACACCGACCACTGCTCTACTGACACGGAACACTGCTCTACTGACACAATCCACTGCCCTACTGACACTGTCCACTGCCCTACTGACACCGATCCACTGCTCCACTGACACTGTCCACTTCCCTACTGACATCATCCACTGCTCTACTGACACCATCCACTGCTCTACTGACACTATTCACTTCTCTACTGAAACCACCCACTGCTTTACTGACAGCGTCCACTGCTCTACTGACACAGTCCACTGCTGTACTGGCACCGACTACTGCTCCACTGACACCATCCACTTCCCTACTGACACCATCCACTGCTCTACTGAAACCATCCACTTCTCTACTGAAACCATCCACTGCTGTACTGACAGCGTCCACTGCTCTACTGACACCGTCCACTGCTGTACTGGCACTGACCACTGCTCCACTGACACCATCCACTTCCCTACTGACACCATCCACTGCTCTACTGACACATACCACTGCCCTACTGATACCGTCCACTGCTCTACTGACACTGTCCACTGCTCTACTGACACCATCCACTGCTCTACTGACACCGACCACTGCCCTAATGACACCATCCACTGCTCTACTGACACCGACCACTGCCCTACTGACACCATCAACTGCTATACTGATACCATACACTGCCCTACTGACACTGTCCACTGCTCTACTGGCACCAACCTAATCCCTACTGACACCATACACTGCCCTACTGACACCGACCACAGGTCTACTGACACCAATCCCTGCTCTACTGACACCGTTCCCTGCCCTATTGACACCATCCACTACCCTATTGACACCAACCACTGCTCTACTGACACTGACCATTGCTCTACTGACACCGACCACTGGTCTACTGACAACATCCACTACTCTACTGACAACATCCAGTGCCATATTGACACCATCCACTGCTCTACTGACACCATTCTCTACCCTACTGACACCATTTTTAACCCTACTGACATTGTCGACTGCTCTTCTGACACCATCCACAGCCCTACTGACACCGCCCACTGCCCTGCTGACACCAACCACTGCTCTACTGACACCGTCCACTGCTCTACTGACACCGTCCACTGCTCTACAGTCACTGACCACTGCTCTACTGACACCATCAACTGCTCTACAGACGCCGTCCACTGCTCTATTGATACCAACCTATGTTCTACTGACACAGACCACTGCCCTACTGACACCGACCACTGCCCTACTGACACCGACCACTGCCCTACTGGCACCAACCACTGCTCTACTGACACTGTCCACTGCTCTACTGACACTGTCCCCTGTTCTGCTGACACCGACCACTGCTCTACTGACACCATCCACTGCTCTAATGACACCAGCCTATGCCCTACTGACACTGTCCTCTGCTCTGACACCGACCAATGCTCTACTGACAACATCCACTGCTGTATTGATGCCATCTACTGCTCTACTGACACCATTCGCTACCCTACTGACACCATCCACTGCTCTACTGACACCGTCCACTGCTCTACTGACACTAACCTATGTCCTATTGACACCATTCACTGCCCTACTGATACTGGCCACTGCTCTACTGACACCATCCACTGCTCTATTAACACCATCCACTGCTCTACTGACACCAATCTCTACCCTACTGATAACATTCTCTACCCTACTGACATCGTCCACTGCTCTTGTGACATCATCCACTGTTCTACTGACATCAACCACGGCCCTACTGACAAGCCCATTGCTCTACTGACACCATCCACTGCTCTACTGACACCATCCACTGCCCTACTAATACCACCACATCTCTACTGACACCAACCATTGCCCTACTGATACCAACCACTGCTCTACTGACACCATCCACTGCTCTACTGACACGGACCACTACCCTACTGATATCATCCACTGCTTTATTGACACTGTTCACTGCTCTACTGACACCATCCACTGATCTACTGACACCGTCTACTGCTCTACTGACACAAACCTATGCCCTACTGAAACCATCCAATGCCCAACTGACACCGAACTCTGCCCTACTGACACCAACCACTGCCCTACTGACACCGACTACTGCTCTACTGACACCGACCACTGCTCTGCTGACAACGTCCACTGCTCTAGTGATACCATCCACTGCTCTACTAACACCGTCCACTGCTTTACTGACACCGACCACTGCTCTACTGGCACCATCCACTGTTCTACTGATACCATCCACTGCTCTACTGACACCGACCACTGCTCTACTGACACCGTCCACTGCTTTACTGATATAATCCACCACTCTACTGACTCCGAACACTGCTCTACTGACACCATAGACTGCTCTGCTGACACCATCCACTGCTCTACTGACACCGTCCACTGCTCTACTGATACCATCCACTGCTCTACTGACACTGTCCACTGATTTACTAATACTGTCCATTGCTCTAATGACACCAACCTATGCCCTACTGACACCATCCTCTGCTCTGACACTGACCACTGCTCTACTTACAATGTCCACTGTTCTACCAACACTGTCTACTGCTCTACTGACACCGCCCACTGCTCTAATGGCACCAAACTATTCCCTTCTGACACTGTTCACTGCTTGACTGACACGATCTACTGCTCTACTGACAATGTCCACTGCTCTACTAACACCGACCACTGCCCTACTGACACAATCCACTGCTCTTCTGACACTGTCCGCTGCTGTTCTGACTCCATCCACTGCTCTACTGACACCGCCCACTGCCCTTCTGACACTGTCCTCTGCTCTACTGATACCAATCTATGCCCTACTGACACCATCCGCTGCTCTACATACACCGACCTCTGCCTTACTGACACTAACCACTGCTCTACTGACACCGATCACTGCTCTACTGACAACGACCACTGCTCTACTGACACCATCCAGTGCACTACTGATACCGTCCTCATCTCTACTGACACCGACCACTGCTCTACTGACACCGACCACTGCTCTACTGTCACCGCTCAGTGCTTTCCTGATACCGTCCTCTGCTCTACTGACACCGACCACTGCTCTACTGATACCATCCACTGCTCTACTGACACCAACCTATGCCCTACTAACACCGTCCACTGCTCTACTGACACCAATCTTTGCTCTACCGACACCATCCACTGCCCTGCCGACATCATCCACTGCTCTACTGACACCATTCTCTACCCTACTGACACTGTCCACTGCTCTACTGACACCGACCACTGCCCTAATGACACCAAACTATGCCCCACTGACTCCGTCCACTGCTCTACTGACACCGACCACTGCTCTACCAACACCGTCCACTGCTCTACTGACACCGTCCACTGCTCTACTGACACCATCCACTGCCCTACTGACATTGACCTCTGACCTACTGAAACCAACCACTGCCCTATTGACACCGACCACTGCTCTACTGACACCGACCACTGCTCTACTGTCACCGCCCAGTGCTTTCCTGATACCGTCCTCTGCTCTACTGACACCGACCACTGCTCTACTGATACCATCCACTGCTCTACTGACACCGACCACTGCTCTACTGACACCGACCATTGCTCTACTGATACCATACACTGCTCTAATGTCAGCAACCTATGCCCTACTGACACTGTCCTCTGCTCTGACACCGACAGTTGCTCCACTGACAACGTCCACTGCTCTACTGACATTGTCCACTGCTCTACTGACACCGCCCACTGTTCTAATGGTGCCAACCTATGCCCTACTGACACCATCCTCTGCTCTACTGACACTGTCCACTGCTCTACTGACATCGACCACTGCTCTACTGACATCGACCCCTGCCCTACTGACACCGACAACTGCTCTACTGACACTGATCACTGCTCTACTGGCACCGACAACTGCTCTACTGACACTGTCCACTGCTCTACTGATACCGTCCGCTGCTCTAATGACACCAACCTATGCCCTACTGACACCATCCACTGCTCTACTGACACTGTCCACTGCTCTACTGATACCGTCCACTGCTCTAATTAAACCAACATTTGCCCTACTGACACCGTCCACTGCTCTACTGACACCGACAACTGCTCTACTGACACTGATCACTGCTCTACTGGCACCGACAACTGCTCTACTGACACCGACCCCTGCTCTACTGACACCGTCCACTGCTCTACTGACACCATTCTCTACCCTACTGACACTGTCCACTGCTCTACTGACACCAATTATTGCCCTGCCGACACCATCCACTGCCCTTCTGACATTATTCTCTACCCTACTAACACCATTCACCACCCTACTGACACTGCCCACTGCCCTACTGACACCAACCTATGCCCGAATGACACCATCCACTGCCCTACTGAGTGACACTGTCCACTTTTGAGGTAGACTAAGTTTTATATTTTTACAGTGACATTTGTTCTATTATATTTTTGTAGGTTTCCCTACTATTTTGTGAGGCCTTGCTAGTTAATTTCTTAAAAATAAAAGGAAAAGGACGCCGAACTCCAGTGAACTTTGATCTCTGTCATGTTGTTCAGGTAAATCTCCACCTCTCAAAGGTTGCCTACCCTTGCTCTAAACTGTGTTGCTGGGGAAAAGCGATTTCCGTGTACCTCCTGCATAGGTATTTCAGTAAACTCAGAGGGCCCAGGGCAAGTGTGCAGTAGAAGCGACAGGTGGTAGTAGGGGGGGCCCAAGTCAACATTTGCATTGGGGCCCACAAGCTTCAAGCTACTCCTCTGGATTCCCCCCTTTGCATCAAGGTCCCCCTTGTATTCCCTCTTACATCAGAGTTCCATCAGGGTCCACCTTTAAATCAGAGTCCTTATCAGAGTCCCCCCTTACATCAGAGTTCCCATCAGAGTCCCTCCTTACGTCAGAGTCCCCATTAGAGTCCCTCCTTACATCAGAGTCCCTATCAGAGTCCCCCCATATATCAGAGTTCCCATGGGAGTTCCTCCTTACATCAGAGTCCCCATCAGAGTCCCTCCTTACATCAGAGCCCCCCCTTACTTTAGAGTTCCCATCAGAGTCTCTCCTTACATCAGAGTTCCCATTAGAGTCCCTCCTTACATCAGAGTGCCCCCTTACATCTGAGTCCCCATCAGAGTCCCCCTTATACCAGAGTCCTGCTTTACATTAGGGTCCCCATCAGAGTCCCCCTTACATCAGGGTCCCCATTAGAGTCCCCCCCCCTACATCCAGGTCCCCATCAGAGCCCCCTGTTACATCAGAGGGCTGAGTAAAATCTTGCAGCGAGATACATTTTGGCCTAGAGAAAACTAAGAATGTTCACGATGGAAAGGTTGGAAATGTTAATAAAATACTATGCCAATTCAGAAACAACATTTACATAGCTATGAACTGAACTATTGACAGAGAGAAATAAAATAATGAATACTGTAATACAATGTATTTCCCATATAATGTAATAAAAACGTCCTCTTGTCTGGAATCCATTCACATTTCAGCTGCACAAACACTCATAGCCAATATTTATGCCCAAATCCAAGTGTGCGAATTGTAATCTTGTTCACAAGTATTGATCTCCTTATGATAATTATCAGTACTTTAGGAATAAAATGCAGTACCTTAATGTATCTAGACTTTAATTTTTAATCTCTCTCAAGTTACTCTGTATTGACTTTATTCCTGGCCTACGCTCGCTTGTGTAATGCCAGAAACCTTGACTTCTCACTTCATCATTTCCCTTGTCCTTAAAAAGCGCCGGGCGTATGTATATTGTCTAAAATAAATTATAATTTGATTTTACTGACCGTATAAATTATGGATGGTGTACACATTTTTGCCATTGGTTTACATTACAAGTGCTTTCGCAGAATTATCCCAATGGATCACACTCCTAAATCACCGGGAATGTGAAGTGTATTAATGCGTAGGACAACATTCTAAGCCTTATTTTTTATTAAGTGCACAACACGGATCAAAAGGATACAATCTGTTTTATTTATGACAGGTATTACTAAATTGTATAACGCCACGATATTCAAAAGCACAGAACAACAGTGCAGGGGGAAAAAAATCAGTCTGTCGTAAATAATATGCTGCTTCTGACGCTGAAAGGTTGAAATTTTAGCATATGTGCACTCAGTGAGCTAACTGTCTTTCTTGGTTTTCTGTGGAACCGAGTGCATAGGTTCATGGGATAAAATATATATTGCACCCAGAAAGAACCCTAGAACTTTTCATGGAAGGGCTCTAGAAGGAACCCCAGAACTGTCTCTGAAAGGGCCCTAGAAGGAAGCCTAGAACTGTTCCTTGAAGGGCCCGATAAGGAACCCCAGAACTGTTCCTGGAAGGGCCCTAGAAGGAACCCCAGAACTGTTCCTGGAAGAGCCCTAGAAGAAAGCCTAGAACTGTTCCTGGAAAGGCCCCAGAAGGAACCCTAGAGCTGTCCCTCAAAGGGCACCAGAAGGAGCCCTAGAACTGTCCTCGTAAGGGCCCCAGAAGGAGCCCTAGAGCTGTTCCTGGAAGCGCCTGAGAATGAACCCCAGAACTGTACCTGCAAGGGCCCCAGAAGGAACCCTAGAACTTTAGAGATGCATCAACTTTAAAGAGAACCTGTTGCCCCGCTAAATTTAAGAGGATTTGGGGAGGTTGGCTTGATGTACCAGGATTGGCCCCAGTAGACCTGATTATTGATAGGATATTGGAGTAGAATACAGTGGCGGCCTGTAATGCAGGGCGCCGGACGCATGGGTTTTAATGTTTTTTTTGAAGCACATGATTAGAGCCTGAGGCTTTAATTGGCTTCAAAAAAGGGTGGGCTCGGGGAGCAGAGCACTGCGCCCCAAGCCCACCCACTTTTGCGACACTAGCAAATTAACATTCACTATTGTCTTCCTCATTCTCCTCCTGGCTAATCAGGAAGCCCCGATTGGCAAGGGAGTCTTAGGACACACTTCCTGTTCCTGTTTGGCTGGGAGGAGAATGTCTCTCTTTTTTCTGCAGACGATGCTGGGAGAATCAGTCAGAGCAGTCCCAGCTCTTCCTTCCCCATGCCTCTATAACAGTAAGACATCCATCTCCCGCAGGGGGTGGAAACAGTGATCGCCGCCATCCATCTTCTGCGGGGGGTGGGGGTTGATCAGCGCCATCCGCCTCCCGTGCGGGGGGGTGGTGTTAGTTTGCCGTCACCCAAAAATATTGAGCACCAGCTGCCACTGATAGAATGCCTTTGATTACTTAATGGTGGTAACTACTATCTGACTTTGGAATGTGCCATAGTGGTGCTCTATTGGTACTGTCATTTCTGTTTTCAGCCACTAGGTGGCATTGTATGTTCTCTACAGTGAGCTGACGTCTGTACGTTGTTCTTTGAAGTTGGAAGCTGTTAGTGACTATTTGTTTTTGTATATTATAACTTTACATTCTTCTGTAAGTGTTTAAGGAGCATGTATGCTTGAATATATGCAAATAAAACTTTTATCAATTCCCTGGCACAGCCCCCCCCCCTTCCTTGTACATCATAACCCTATTCTCTTCTGGGAGTGTCTGTGCTGCCACAGCTTCTATACCCCTCCCTTTACCACCCTACATAACCTTTTATGTAGCTGCCAGGGGAGGAGTACTATAGAGCAGGGATATGCAATTAGCGGACCTCCAGATGTTGCAGAACTACAAGTGCCATGAGGCATGGCAAGACTCTGACAGTCACAAGCATGACACCCAGAGGCAGAGGCATGATGGGACTTGTAGTTTTGCAACAGGAGGTCCGCTAATTGCATATCCCTGCAGAGTCAGAGTATTTGGATGTCTATACAAGGGTGCCTTTTACAATGTAAATGCTTAAAATATATTAAATGCACATATAATGTTATGGGATTCTGACACTATTTTCTATGGCATGGCACTATAAAACAATAAACAGAGGGGGCACTGGCCTGGCACATTACCTTTATACACATTTTATTGATGAAAGAAACAAATTATATACTCACAGAGGCATAGGGGTTGATTTATTAAAGGCAAAGAGGCTGTGCACTTTGCAAAGTGCAGTTGCTCCAGAGCTTAGTAAATGAGGTAAAGCTTCACTTTGCAAAGAATATCCAATCACGTGCAAGGAATTAAAAAAACAAAAAACAGCATTTTAGCTTGCACATGATTGGATGATGGAAGTCAGCAGAGCTCCTGGTCATTTACTAAGCTTTGGAGCAACTGCACTTGCAGAGTGCAACTGCACTTTGCAAAGTGCACAGTCTATTTGCCTTTAGTAAATGAACCTAATAGCGTCAATAGGCATATCAGATAATCAAAATATACAGGTGAATCTCATAAAATTAAAATATCATCAAAAAGTTAATTTATTTCAGTAATTAAATTCAAAAAGTGAAATTCATACATGTTATTTAGATGCATTACACACAGAGTGATATATTTCAAACATTTCTTTCTCTTAATGTTGATGATTATGGCTTACAGCTAGTGAAAACCCAAAATTCAATATATCAGAAAATTAGAATATTGCATAAGGCCAGGGCTTGAGTCCTGTGGGAACGCATGGGAACGGAGTTCCTGCACTTTTTCCACAGCAGGAACTCCTGGGCACTGGTGAGGCCGAGTTGATGTGCACTGATCAGGCTGCATGGATGGGCACTGACCAGGCTGCATTAATGGGCACTGGTCAGGCTGCATAGATGGACACTGACCAGGCTGCATTGATGGGCACTGATCAGGCAGCATAGATGGGCACTGATCAGGCTGCCTTGATGGGCACTGGTAAGGCTGCATTGATGGGCACTGTTGAGGCTGAGCTGATGGGCACTGGTGAGGCTGCATTTGATGGGCACTAATAAGGCTGTATTGATGAGCACTGGTGAGGCTGAGCTGATGGGCACTGGTGACCCTGCATTTGATAGGTACTGATAAGGCTGTATTGATGGGCACTAATAAGGCTATAGTAATGAGTACTGGTGAGGCTGAGCTGATGGGCACTGGTGAGGCTGCATTGATGGGCACTGGTGGGGCTGTATTGATGGGCACTGGTGAGGCTGCATTGATGGGCACTGGTGAGGCTGTGCTGATGGGCACTGGTGAGGCTGCGCTGATGAGGCTGCATTGATCGGGCCTGTGAGGGACATTGCTGTAGATTAGGATACACTAGTGTTGCCCTCTGGAGAGTGAACCACAGTGGATTATTTTTCAGAGGGTGTTTGACAGGTGGCAAGGAAGCATTATATCGTCTCCTCACCATCTGATTTAATCCCTAAAAACCTGCACCACTTCACTGCAACTGCATTTGTTTTCGGGGGGTGCCAGATATAGGATCTGCGCCTGATATAGGATACTAGCCCTGATAATCTAAACGCCACCGTACAGTGTATCTTACGACCGCTCATTAGAGATGGAACGTTACTTCTAGCTGGGCTTGATGCAAAATGTGGTAGTAGTAGTGGTGGTGGGGGGGGGGGGTCTTGGATGAGTTCCCACACTTTTTTTCCCCCAGGACCTCACCCCTGCATAAGACCAATAAAAAAAAGGATTTTTAATACAGAAATGTTGGCTTACTGAAAAGTATGTCCATGTACAGTATAGGATGCACTCAATACTTGGTCGGGGCTCCTTTTGCATGAATTACTGCATCAATGCGGCCTGGTATGGAGGTGATCAGCCTGCTGAGGTGTTAGGGAAGCCCAGGTTGCATTGATAGTGGCCTTCAGCTCATCTGCATTGTTCAGTCTGGTGTCTCATCCTCCTCTTGACGATACCCAACAGATTCTCTATTTAGGTCAGGTGAGTGTGCTGGTCAACCAAGCACAGTGATACCATGATTATTAAACCAGGTATACTTTTGTCAGTGTGGGCAGTGCCAAATCCTGCTGTAAAATAAAATCAGTATCTCCATAAAGATGGTCAGCAGAGGGAAGCATGAAGTGACTTTGGACTTGATAAAATACAGCGGACCAACACCAGCAGATGACATGACTCCCCAAATCATTCCAGTGTGGTCAGGTCCAGTGTGAAGTTTCCACAGTCAGTGATGATTTGGGGAGCCATGTCACCTGCTGGTGTTGGTCCACTGTGTTTTTATCAAGTCCAAAGTCAGCACAGCCCTCTACCAGGACATTTTTTAATTGAATTGCTGAAATAAATTTACTTTTTGATGATATTCTAATTTTATGAGATGCACCTGTGACTGTTGCCAGATCCCGATGCTTGGCCTACAACACGGGAAGGTCCTGCAGCATTCAACATGGCTTACATGTTTCATGAGGCAGTCCCTCTTCTTCAGAGGTAATGCGCTAGGCTGGTGCATCCTCTGTTTGTTGTTTTATATATATGTATTTTTATAGCTTTATGCAAAGGGACATCCACAGACCAAGGAGGGCATCAAGGCATCACAGCACCAGACTATAGTCTTTGAAGAAGAAAACCTACCAATCTCTAAGCACAACATTCAAGGTCAGGAGATTGTTTTTACAGGCGGTCCCCGGGTTACAAACAAGATAGGGACTGTAGGTTTGTTCTTAAGTTGAATTTGTTTGTAAGTGGGAACAGGTAGATTTTTTATGTGTAGCTTTAGCCATAAAAACTATTTTTAAGCTTTTTGGATAGCATAGGGAAGGGGTAACACCCCTGTAATGTTTGTTTTGCTGTCTATGTTTCTGTTCAGAAGATTTTACCTCACTTCTGTCCCAATGATAATTGGATTTTGTAAATTTTGGGTTGTTGTGGAAACAAGGATTGGTGATAAAGCATCAGTGGAGACCCCTTTTCCTTACAGGAGTGAATTTGCCTTCCTAGGGGGAGATTTCCTCTCACTTCCTGTTGTCTCCCTCCACTTGTAAGTAGGGGTTGTTTGTAAGTCGGATGTTTTTAACTAGGTGACCGCCTGTACTGTACCATTTTCTGTGGTCCCGGGCTCCGCAGAGGAGCAGGAGAGTGTGGAAATCATGGCAGGGAGATTGCAACACCTTCATAGTACCATAATAGTGATTTTTTATTTTTTCATTGAACAATTTTTCTGCACTGAACCCTATACTATATTGCATGTTGTACAAATTTACAGTGCCTTGAAAAAGTATTCATATTTTCTCAAACTCTAACAGAGCTTGAGATATTTTGCAAAGAAGAATGGGCAAAAATATCCCCTCTAGATGTGCAAAGCTGGTAGAGACTTCCCCAAAAAGACTTGCAGCTGTAATTGCAGAGAAAGGCGGTTCTACAAAGTATTGACTCAGGGGGACTGAATACAAATGCACCCCACACTTTTCACAGATTTATTTGTAAAAAATTTTGAAAACCATTTATCATTTTCCTTCCACTTCACAATTATGAGCCACTTTGTGTTGGTCCATCGCATAAAATCCCAATAAAATACATTTACGTTTTTGGTTGTAACATGAAAAAATGTGGAAAATTTCAAAGGGTATGAATACTTTTTCAAGGCACTGTATTTCACAAAAATATATACTTTTATGCAATGATTGATTCATAAGTGTGATCTATATGATTTTATACGTTTTCTTAGGTATTTTGTCACTTTTATGAATGTATTGATTTATATATATAATGGCATAAACATGATAAAGGTATAGCGCCTAACTGAAAATATTAGCATAGGTGAATAATAACATAAACGTAGAATTTTAAATACAATTGTCCAGTGTGATATATTCCCAACACCAATAAATCTTCCAATGGAATTTTCCATAATCCTTCACCGCTTGTACTCAAAAAATGGATGTGCACTCACCAGAGGTGTTTGACCCCTTTTTACAGGTAGGTAAAAAAAGCGCTTTTCTTACTTTTTGCTAAAATACAAATCCAAAAAAATATATATAAAAAAACATTTTTTTTCATCAGTTTTGGCCGATTTATATTCTTCCTCATATTTTGGTTAAAAAAATTGCAATCTGTGTTTATTGATTGGTTTGCAGACACAGTGAGCGTGCGAGCGCGCCTCCGGTGGCGTGCACGCGCTCACAATGCTAGTTATCGCAGCCGCCATCAGGTGTCGGCAGTTTGCGATAACGAACCACTTTGCCGCCGGCACGCTGCGGCGTGCGGATGGCAATGTGGACGTAAACCCGAAAAACATTTTTTACTGAAACTTCTACCTTGTACAGGAGAAAATGTCATGCCATCTGTGCCCAGTCTTTCCACAAAGAGTTAATTCAGCTCTAAGTAATCCCTTTATCTTTTTTTCAGTAAGAGAAAGACCGACTACGGGGGGAATTGGAGACGTTTCATCCCAGTGCTGTGTGAGTGACAGGTAGTTTCCTTATTTCATGCACGGAGCAGAGAAAGCTTCACAATCCCCCTTCCTTTATCCTCCAGCTCTCCCAGGATTGTCTGCTCTACACCTCAGCATGATTGGACATGCTGAAGTCATGTGTTGTCTTTCCTGAGTTTTGACTAGATGTTTCTCAAGACTCAGGAATAGCAAAGTGTGAGAGTGTAGAGGTGGGTGGGGAGTCTTGTGACAACGCAACTCCACCCACCGAGCTCCAGCAAAGAGAGCCACCCAGTGATTCCAGTGTTTTGCAAGGCTGCTACTGCTGAAAGGGGTGACATTTGCAAGGTAGGGATACATGCAGGGGGCTTGCATGTACATATACATTAATACTGTGCCATTAGTTTATATTGGGTGAGTGGTGGATTTACATCCACTTTATTGTACATATACATACATTCACATGTAGTCTAAAATGAAAAGATAAATCATTAATTCTTGCCCTTCTAAACACCCTATAGCCTCCCACATTCATAATCCCATTGTAACTTTAATCAAGCCAAGTTTCTGTTATACTTGTTATATCAACATTTTCGTAACTCATCAAATTTTGTTTTTACTAATCATGTTTGGAAGACATATAGCATTTGCCAATATGCATTTTTTATATTTAATGTCACTTTTTTAGAGTGCACAAACCTCTTAAACCTGGATATACATGAACATATTTTTTTGTTCAGCTGGCATGCTCCCCCATCGACACAAGCAAGGTGGATGGAGGAATCCTCCCTGCTGTGTTATTGTACAGCAGGGACTGCTCTGGCATCAGAATACACTGATTAGTACTGCAGCCAATTGACTGCAACAGTTGATTGTATGAAGGTTTTTCAGCAGTCCCATCAGGAAGAAGTTGATCTACCGACAACTTCTGTTGAAAAGGGCAGGGCCACACACATATCAAAATTTAGCTGGTCTTAACTGAACTGGCCAACTTTCAATCCATGTGTACCCAGCTTTACTGCTCTTGGTATATCCATGCCTTGATTGTATCCTCAATTACCATTTTAGTTAAATAAAAACTACCTTGCCCCATTGCCACTCTGTAACTAATAACAGTCTGCTTAGCAGATTTAATTTATATCACAAAGCTTTCATGTGGTAGATTCCACATAATTACCATCCAGTTACGACAAAGCTTACAATGCTGTCATAAGCATATGCCAATTTTACTTGTGCTTTGTATCAACTTTTGTTTTTCTTGTTTTAGAAATGTGTACCATTGTATAAGTCAGACACAAGACGCCTATCAGGGATGGACTAGACATCAGTTATTGGCTTGCTCCCCATCAGGGTTTATGTTGTTCCATTCTAAAGCTGGATACACACTGTGCAACTTTCTGTAGATTTTTTCCTTAAGATTTACCAAAACCATATAATATGAGGTCAAACCTTCAGAGTTTCAGTTTGTATGCAATCCGGCAGGACTTTGCACTACATGGTTTAGGTAACTCTAATAGAAATCAGACAACAAAAGTGACTCCTCGCGTGAGAAGAGGAGAGCCGATAACTGGCAAATCCATACAGGGGACATCTACACTAATAAACAGTGTCTACCAGTGCTGTCAATCAATGTCTGACAGTGCCTATCAGTGTATCTATCAGTGCCCATCAGTGCCGCATATCAGTGCAGCCTCGTCAGTGCCTCTCAGTGCTGCCTCAATAGTGCCCATCAGTGAAGCCTATCAGTGCCCATCAGTGAAGGAGACTAAGAAAAAACTTTTTTTTTCAAAATGATTTTGTACTCCATTTGTTTAGCAGAAAATAAAAAAAAGTGGCGATTAAAGCGGAGTTCCACCCATTTAAAAGTCAGCAGCTACAAAAAGTGTAGCTGCTGACTCTTAATAAAAAGACACTCACCTGTCCCACGGTCCAACGATATGGCTGCCCGAAGGCTCGCTCCTCTCCCACTTCTCTCCGTGGCGCCGGCAAGTGTGGGCGCTCGGCTGTGGCTTTACTGGCGGACGCGCACTGCGCATGCACGAGCTGCGGCATGCTATCTGAATGGCCAGGCAATCTTCTGGGACCTGTGACGTGTCCAAGAAGATTGCAGGGAGGGAGGGGGGAGAGGTGAACTTCCGTCCGGTGCCAAAGTGCTAGGGGCAGTAGTGGGAGCTGGGTACCTCTGAGAACTAGGTACCCGCTCCCCCCCCCAAAAAAAAATTGTGGCATGTCAGGGGGTCACCTACACTTAAAGCAGAGGTTCCCCTTTTGGGGGGAACTCCGCTTTAAATACCATCAAAAGAAAGCTCTCTCTGTCTAAAGAAAATGATAAAAATGTCATATTGGGAAAGTGTTGCATGACTGTGCAATTCTCATTCAAAGTGCGACAGCTGAAAGCTAAAAATTGACCCGGGCAAGAAGGGGGTGAAAGTGCCAAGTAGGCAAGTGGTTAATTTACATTGTCCCTTCTAATTCTGTATGCAGATGATGGCACTGTAATTATTTTAATAAAAAAAAACATCTAAATACCTTTTTCCTAATCGATATACAGCTGTCACATGACCTAGCTCTTTCCCAGCCCATCTGCAGGGAAACAGTGGCAGGAGGAGCTTCTAGTCCTCTGCTGTTGGTCACATGTTCAAAAAAAAACAGCTTCTGGAATACAGAGTAAAAATAATTAATTCATATCAATAAACTGTTTTAAATTGTCATACAAATATATATTTGAAATTGAATCTTTAATATTTTTAGGCAATAACATAGCGACCACAGATATTATTACATTCCGCATAAATCACAGGAAAGGAAGGCGGGGGGGGGGGAGTACAAGAATATATTAAAGAAATGTATCAGCGAATGCATTGCAAGGGTTAATAAATATAGAAGAACAAAGGTTATACCTGGGTGGCTGAAAAAAAACATAAAATGTCATATTAAGGACAAAAAAATGGCCTTTAAAAAGTACAAAGCGGAGGGGTCAGTGTCAGAATTCCAACAATACAAAGAATGCAATGTGAGGTGTAAGTAAGCAATCAGGGCGGCTAAAAAAAGACTACGAGAAACACATTGCGGATGAGAGTAAAAATAATCCCAAGAAGTTTTTATAAATATATTCATAGCAAAAAGGTGTACACATAGGCCCCATAAAGGACGAGGAAGGAAAGGTGGCTACAAATGACAAGGAGAAGGCAGCTGTGCTAAATCCTTTCTTCTCCCCAGTCTTCACACAGGAAAAGGAGGGGTATTCCAACCACGACAGTACTGTTAGCAACACGCCACAGGGTCTTTCTTGTGGCCAACAGATTCTGGAGTCCAGAAAGGATTAGAGAAGCTCATCATAAATAAATCACCAGAACCAGATGGCTTACACCCGAGAGTCCTCAAAGAACTCAGTCAGGTTATAGCCAGACCACTATTCCTAATCTCTATGGACAGCATACTGACAGGATTTGGTACCAGCTGATTGGCGAAAGGCCCACGTGGTACCAATATTCAAATAAGGGCAGATATCTATTCCTGGGAACTAGGGTTGTCCCGATACCACTTTTTTAAGACCGAGTACAAGTACCGATACTTTTTTTCAAGTACTCGCCGATACCGATTACCGATACTTTTTTTAAGGTCATGTGACAGTGGCACGAATATTTTTTTTTTTTTTTTTTTTTACAATTTTATTTTTTTATTATTTTTTACAATTTATTTACCTATTTATTTATTTTACAATG
>BLSH010039086.1:669850-691895 GCA_018402905.1 Glandirana rugosa
TAAATAGTGTTGGGAAACCTGTGTAGGGGCATCGGTCTAAAGATAGGTTCTTGTTTGGAATACCAGGTACGGATGTCCGGAATCGAACATCTAATTCGTAAACACCTCCTGAAATAGTTTACGAAAACGTTTTAGGTCTATGTGGTGTAGGTGACTGGAAGGAAAGAGATCTACCGTCGAGTGAAGGAGCGCCCAAGTATCGGGTGAGGCATCGGAGCATTTTGCCTGAGTACAAGTACTCGGGCAAATGCTCAGTATCGGCCCCGATACCGATACTAGTATCGGTATCGGGACAACCCTACTGGGAACTATAGGCCTGTCAGTCTAACGTTGGTAGTTTGTAGGGCTGGTAAGGGATCATATCCAAGAATTTGCTGACGCAAACAGTATAATTAGCAGTAATCAGCACGGGTTTACGAAAGGTTGCCAAACCAACCTATTAACTTCCTACGAGGAAGTGAGCTGCCATCTAGAGAAAGGAAGGTCAGTGGATGTGGTGTATCTGGATTTTGCAAAAGCATTTGATAAAGTCCTCCACAAATGCTTAATCTACAAGCTAAGGCCTGTAGGCATGGACCATAAGGTTTGTTCTTGGATAGAAATCTGGCTACGGGGATGTGTCCAAAGGGTTGTGATAAATAACATGTACTCAGAATGGTCTAGGGTGGTTAGTGGGGTTCCCCAAGGCTCTGTCCTTGGACCAATTCTGTTTAATTCATTTATAAATGATATAGAGGGTGGGATAAATAGCTCAATCTTAGTGTTTGCTGACGACACAAAAATATGCAGGGCAATAACAACACAGCAGGATATAGAAACTTTACAAGAGGACCTGGGCAAATGAATGGAGTGGGCTACTGCATGGCAAATGATGTTTAACATTGAAGAATGTAAGGTAATGAACATGGGGGGTAAAAATATAAATGCAAGTTACTCATTAGGGGGAGAACCCCTAGGGGCTTCCAGGATGGAGAAGGATCTAGGGGTCCTAGTAGAAGACAGACTGAGCAAAAGCATGCAGTGTCAAGCTACAGCTACCAAAGCCATCAGAATATTAGCATGCATTGAAATTGGAATTTACTCCAAGGATAAAACGATTATTCTACCACTTTACAAAACTCTGGTTCGGCAGCATATTATGTCCAGTTCTGGTCGCCAATCCACAGAAAGGATGTGTGCTGGAGATGGAGAGAGTCCAGAGAAGGGCAACTACAGTATCTCAAAAATGAGTACACCCCTCACATTTTTAAAAATATTTTACTATATCTTTTCATGAGACAACACTGAAGAAATTACACTTTACTGCAATGTAAAGTAGTGAGTGTACAGCTTGTATAACAGTGTAAATTTGCTGTCCCCTCAAAATAACTCAAAACACCGCCATTAATGTCTAAAGTGAAAATTTCCAAATTGGGCCCAAAGTGTCAATATTTTAAGTGGCCACCATTTTTTCCAGCACTACCTTACCCTCTTGGACATGGAGTTCACCAGAGTGTCACAGAGCTGGTGGATGTTAGAGACTTTGCGCTCCTCCACCAACCGTTTGAGGATACCCCACAGATGCTTAATAGGGTTTAGGTCTGGAGACATGCTTGGCCAGTCCATCACCTTTACCTTCAACTTCTTTAGCAAGGCAGTGGTTGATTTGGAGGTGTGTTTGGGGTCGTTATCATGTTGGAATACTGCCCTGCAGCCCAGGAGGGGATCATGCTCTGCTTCAGTATGTCACATTATGTTGGCATTCATGGTTCCCTCAATGAACTGTAGCTCCCCAGTGCCAGCAGCACTTATGCAGCCCCAGACCATGACACTCCCACCATCATGCTTGACACACTTGTCTTTGTACTCCTCACCTTGTTGCAGCCACACATGCTATGCTTTACACCATCTGAACCAAATACATTTATCTTGGTCTCATCAGACCACAGGACATGGTTTCAGTAATCCATGTCCTTAGTCTGCTTGTCTTCCATAGACTGTTTGCGGGAGAGTGAGAGCGATAACTCCAAATGTAACGCACCTGCTCCCCATTCACACCTGAGACCTTGTAACACTAACAAGTCATATGACACCAGGGAGGGAAAATGACTAATTCGTCCCAATCTGGACATTTTCACTTAAGGGTGTACTCACTTTTGTTGCCAGCGGTTTAGACATTAATGGCTGTGTGTTGAGTTATTTTGAGGGGGCAGCAAATTTACTCTGTTATACAAGCTGTACACTCACTACTTTACATTGTAGCAAAGTGTCATTTCTTCAGTGTTGTCACATGAAAAGATATAATAAAATATCTACAAAAATGTGAGGGGTGTACTCACTTTTGTGAAATACTGTAAATTAATATAGGGACTGGAGCACCTCAATGATGATACAAGCGCTAAAATTATTCTCCCTGGAGAAGAGACGCTTGAGAGGAGATATGATAGCAATTTACAAATATCTTAATGGTCATCCCAGCATACGTATGAAACTTTTCAGTCCCAGGGAGTGTAAGAGGACAAGGGGCCACACGATGAGACTGGAAGAGAAACGGTTTAACCTTAAGCTGTGCATGGGGGTTTTTCACTGTGAGGGTGGTAAGGATGTGGAACTCTCTTCCCCAGTTGGTGGTGTCGGCAGGAAGTATGGATAGTTTTAAAAGACTCTTGGATGGGCATCTTAGTGAAAACAATATATGGGGATATGGGAAATTATTTTTCTACACACACACCTACACAGGTTGAATTGGATGCACTGTTGTCTTTATTCAACCTTACCAACTATGTAACTATGTAACATGGTATGGATAGATTTCTGCCAGTATCAGGCTGTGTCACGCCCATCCAGCCTGTGTCTTAGAATAAAAGGGAGATGAAGCCTCCATCAATCTGCATGTAATATCCCACCCTTGTTGTGTTTAGTAGGCATGCAGGAGGATGGAGGGAGTGGGCTGTCATTTACCACTGTATATACCCCCACATGTGTGACTCTATAGTCACATGGGCTGCTCAGGTGTGATAGCGAGGAAATGCTCAGCATAGAAACTCACTGAAAACGAGGCATGTGCAGAGCTGCCAACACTGCTCTGAAAAATCCCTAGCTCAACTGGGGACTTGGACAGAAGGGGGAGATAGAGAGCAACAAGATCAGCCAGGTTTTTAGAAAACAAATGACTGAGTGAGTATGAACAGCATGTAATACACCATTTATTAATAGTTTTTCATGATGTGGGTTTAGTGACTCTTTAACCTTGACCGGTTCCCGAACAGCTCCTGTACCACTATTGCTGCAGAGTGGCAGCGTTCCACGAATTGCCGTCTATAAACGGCGGCTCACTCATGCCCGCCGCACTCTGCAGGAGTGTGGCCGCGGCTTGGGAGGACTCGATCTTCGCCGGCAAGCCGCGATTGCCTGGCAGAGAGGAAAACGGGGAACCGTCGATTACATTGGCGGTTTCCCGCTCTATCAGTGGGCATTTAAAAGGTCTACTGATCCCTGTCACTGATCTCTTATGCCCATGGCAGCCCAACCCCTTCACAGTTAGAACACACCTGGGGAACACAGTTAACCCCTAGATCTCCCCCTGCAGGTTAAACCCTTCCCTGCCAATGACATTTATACAGTAATCAGTGGATATTTCAATTTCTGATCGCTGTATAACTGTCAATGGTCCCAAAAAGGTGTCAAAAATGTCCGACATGTCCACCCCAATATCACAGTCCCGATAAAAATCGCAGATCGCCGTCATTACTAGTAAAAAAAAAAATTGGAAAAAATGCCAGAAATGAATTCTCATGGTTTGTAAATGTGACAATGTTTGCGCAAACCAATCAATAAAGGCCAGTTGCATTTTTCTTTTACCAAAAATATGAGGAAGAATATAAATCGGCCAAAACCGATGAATAAATTTGTTTTTGTATGGGTTTTTTTGGATTTGTATTTTAGCAAAAAGTAAGAAATATTTTTTTTTTGCAAAATTGTCGCTCTTTTTTTGTTTATAGCGGTAATCATCAATGATGCAGAGGTTTTCAAATATCACCAAAAGAAAGCTCTATTTGTGGGGAAAAAAAGGACGCAAATTTTGTTTGGGTACAACGTTGTACGACCGCGCAATTGTCAGTTAAAGCGACGCAGTGCCAAATCGCAAAAAGTGCTGTGGTCCTAACGTGGGAAATCCTTCCGGGGCTGAAGTAGTTAATGAACAAGTTGAAGCTCTGCTGACTTCTATCATTCAAGCATATGCAAGCGAAGATATTGGTTTTTTTTTTGGATATGGTTGGATATTCTTTTCAAAATGAACTTTAACCACATTAACTAAGCTAAGAGAAAATTCCCTTGCAAAGTGAATAGTCTATTTGCCTTTAGTAAATCAACCCTAATGGGTTTTTAAAGTGTTGCGTGATTCAAAACACCATTTTCTGGAAATGAATGCTTTAGTGTGGGGAAATTTCCGTTACCATCAGAAGTCATCCCAGTTATACTGTACTTTGTACTTCAATCAATTTGCTTTAGTGGTGTTTCACATTTTTCTGTTTTGGAGACCTCTTTTCAAGAGCTTAGCAATTATTTTTTACCAATACAAAATCACTTTAAAACCAGCCTCACAACTGCGCTCCACGATGCAGCAAAACATACTGGCATGCCTATCTTAAAAGTAGTCATTCTAATCAACTAACTGTATGAACTTCAGCTCCAAGGGACTGACAAGAGAGTTAGAAACAGCATTTAGCACTTTGCTGACCTTGAGTCCACCTTTCCAAAACTCCTCCTGGAACCAAGATATTTTCTAGCCATTTTCAAGTGATTTTCACTTCCTCCAGAGAATTAAACACTTGATTGACCATCAATGTTCAGCCAAACTCTTGCTGGAAGATATCTTGTTGACTGACTTCTGCAATAAATCAAACTCACAAACTATTTTTTTTCTAATTTCTAAAACTAATATGCACTTGTTTTCCGGGAATAAGAGTGTGTAGAAGATACCTCCAGTTACATTCAAAATAAATCTGCACAGATGATATATTGCAAATAATACCACAATCTGACATTTAAAAAAAAAATAATCCATCAAAAATAGAATTCACAATCTTGTACCATTTCCCTTTCAGTCAAAAATAAAATTCAAAATTATGTAATGCTTATTTTGCAATTATAAAAGATATAGTAGAAAGAAAAGAGAACTAAAGTGGGACTTTATAAGAGGTACGTGCGGCAATAGAAACGCGGTCAATAATAAAAAACACAATATTTATTGCTAAATAATAATTGCATAACATGTAAGAAAATTCATTCATAGGTTTGTGTCCATAATGACAACATGTAACAGACATTGTATGTAGAAAACTGGCATCAACAATAAATGATACATTGTATAATAAATAAATGACCGCTGCAAGATAATACATTGTAGGGTAAATATATAACAGCCATCCTAGCTGACACGGACCACCTCAGAAGGCTCTGATGAAGAGGGTACGCCATGGAAACGCGTCAGCCTTGCCTCACGGACACCACCCAGCCCCTCTGCTGAGGCTCTGTTCGTTTAATCCATTGGATGTGGTCCTTTCTTTCAAGCTCTATTATCAGCTCTGTTTGTGAGTATATGGATTTTATCTTTACGATTTTAATAAACTTTTTAATGGTATTGCACAAGGTCCGTGCGCCCTTCTTGTTTGTATCTCTCCACGGACCACCTCAGAAACAGTATAAAGATAAAATCTGTATATATAAAACTGGTTTAAACCATCCAATGAATATGCATCCAATAAACCCTACGCATTTCGTGGATTTATTCCACTCTTCAGGAGCAAATGCATTAAATATCTGTGAAAGAACGCAAATGTATAAAATAGAAAATAATATTGTATAAAGTAATCTAGCCAGGGTGCCTAATAAAAATGGATACTAACCAAAGGGAGAAGAATGCTTCTCCTCCTAGGGTACTTACATATGAGCTAAATATGGAGTGGTGAGAGTGCAACAAAAGTGCCGCTCATGGCGTCTCCCATGGGAGCTGCGGGACTGAGATCCAAGGAGTGGAGCAAGAGCATAAAAGGAACCTCCACGCCAAAGAGATGTCAAGAGGTGATGTATATAGGCTCCAATACTATCATTTAAAAAATTAATTGAGTGAGTGATTACACTTTTGTAAAATCGTGAATAAAAGTGAATGGAAACCTCCACCAAGGACAAATTAGAGATACAGGTAAAAAGAAAGTTAGAGGGAGGCATCGACGCCATGCCCACATGCCATGCACATGGCCCTGGCTAGATGTCTTGATGCAGGCATGTTTTCCACTCTATAGTAGATAGCAGCAAACAAACATTCTTATGCATTGGTGTGGTGCTCGGGTATTCTATTGTTCAAGGGAAGGTCTCTCGGGCTTTGTTACCCTCCAGGATAGGGGATATCTTAATATTGCCAAAAAACAAAGAAAAAGAGGGCGCACCAGCCTAGTGGATTATTCCAAGTATCTTTAACCACTTGCTGACCGCCCCCCATGGATTGACAGCGGCAACATGGCTCTCCTGCGCGAATTGCCATCACCTGACGGCGGGTGCAGGAGCGGGTATTGTGGGCGCACTCTCCTATCGTTTTCAGCTAAGGAAGCTGACATCTTAGCCTCTGTTTAATCTGCAACTGCCATGATGCTGCACATGTGATTCATTATGACACCACCCATTGGATGGTTTGCTAGTTTGGTTGAGAGCACAATCAAGGAGATGGCTAGCATTTGCGGCATGCCGGGAATATTAACTCTTCTTTGACACTATCAAATCGATGGGTAGACAACCGCGTTAACCCTTTGATCGCCCCCTAGTGTTAACCCCTTCCCTGCCAGTGAAATGTACACAGTAATCAGTGGCTCTGATTGCAGTATAAATGTCATTGGTCCCAAAAACGTGTCAAAAGTGTCCAATCTGTCCACCGCAATGTTGCAGTCCTGCTAAAAATTGCAGACCACCGCCATTACTAGTAAAAATAAAAAAATAAATAAAAGCGCTCATAGTTTGTAGATGCTATAACATTTGCGCAAACCAATCAATATACGCTTATTGCAATTTTTTACCAAAAATATGAGAAAGCATACATATCGGCCTAAACTGATGAATAAATTTGTTTTTTTATATTTCTTTTGGACATGTATTATAGCAAAAAGTTAAAAATATTGTTTTTTTTGTTCAAAATTGTCACTCTTTGTTTATAGAATTTTAGTTTAAAAAACTATTTTATAGTTTAAAAAATAAAAACCACAGAGGTGATCAAATACCACCAAAAGAAAGCTCTATTTGTGGGGAAAAAAGGACGACAATTTTGTTTGGGTACAATGTCGCGCAACCGCGCAATTGTCAGTTAATGCGATGCAGTAACGAATCGCAAAAAGTGCTCTGGTCAGGAAGGGGGTAAATCCTTTCGGGGCTGAAGTGGTTAATAATAAAAACAAGTAAAAAACGACTCACAAACATATGTAAGGTATTCGCTTGTAGTAGCCACTAATAGGTGGCAATCAGTCCTAAGACAGGCAGTCTTTTGGTAGTGCTTTCTTCTTCAGAGGCTTTGAAGAAGAAGGCGTCCCTTCCAAACGCGTCAGAGGCAGAGACCTTGATGCCCCCTCCGGGAATATCTGGAGACTGCCGATCTCAGGATTGATTGCCATCTATTAGTGGCTCCTACAAGCGAATACCTTACATATGTTTGTGAGTAGTTTTTTACTTGTTTTTATTATTAAAGATACTTGGGATAATGCGCTAGGTTGGTGCATTCTCTTTTTCTTTGTTTCATGTTTTCCACTGTGGCTGACTATAGGGAGATAGGTGATTGCAGCCCCTCTCTACAGTTGTAGCAGGGGCGCTTCCTCCTTCTCTCCACTCGTCAAGCCAGCGTGATGCTGGCCGGGACCCTGGGCTGGGCTTGGAGCATATAAGACTCTCACTTGTTTTCAGTCATACCTTCAGGGCCAGTTCACACCATAGAAACGCAGTCCGGATGCATTCCGGATGCTTTTCTGCATGCGCGTCTTTGACGCGTTTCCGGTCCCTTCTGGTGCGTTTTTGATGCAGTCCAGTGCAGTTTTTCCCCCTTTTCCAGTGCGTTTTTGGTGCATGTAGGTGCATTCCAGTGCATTTTTGGTGCATGTAGGTACGTTCCGGTGCGTTTTTTATGCGTTTTACCGCGTTCCAGTACAGTTCAGTGCATGAAAAATGCAGCATGTTCTACTTTTTTTTCTGGAGCTGGAACTGACTGGAACTGACTGCACTGGTGTGAACTATGCCATTGGAAACCATATAACCTACTTTCCATGCATTTTTGATGCAGAATAAAAACGTACTGGACTGCATGTGGTGTGAACTGGCCCTCAGGCATCACACATTGTGCACACTGCGCATACCCATCTGTATCATGCCTTCTTGTGCAAGTTCTTCTATCCCTGACTCTATTATAGTCTTTGAGCACACACACCTTCACCTACTCATGGGGGTTCTCTATTACTAGTATATCTGTCTCTGCTTTGATTCATTTAATCTCACCATGTGGCCTTGCCTCCCTCTAACTTTCTTTTCACCTGTATCTATAGCTTGTCCAATGGTGGAGGTTTCCATTGACTTTTATTCACAATTTTACAAAAGTATCACTCACTCAATTAATTTTTTAAATTATAATATTGGAGCTTATATACATCACCTCTGGACATTTCTTTTCCTTTTTCCTTTTATGCTCCACTCCTTGGGTCCCAGTACCTCTGCTCTCATGACAGACGCCTTGAGCGGCACTGTTGTTGCAACCTCACCACTTCATACTTAGCTCATAAGTAAGTGCCCAAGAGAGAGAAGCATTCTCCTCCCTTTGGTTAGTATTCTTTTTTGTCAGGCACCCTGGCTAGATTGCTTTACACAATATTACTTTCTATTTTATGTATTTGTGTTTTTTTCACAGATATTTAATGCATTTGCCCCTGAAGAGTTGAATAAATCCACGAAACGCGTAGGGCTTATTGGATGCATATTCATTGGATGGTTTAAACCAGTTTTATCTTTATAGTGTTTCTGAGGTGGTCCGTGTCAGCTAGAATGGCTGTTATATATTTACCCTACAATGTATTATCTTGCAGCAGTCATATATTTATTATACAATGCATCATTTATTGTTGTTGGCAGTTTTCTACATGCTATGTTTTTTACATGTTGTTATTATGGACACAAACCTATGAATGAATTTTCTTACATGTTATGCAATTATTATTTAGTAATAAATATTGTGTTTTTTATTATTGACCGCATTTCTATTGCCGCACGTACCTCTTATAAAGTCCCACTTTAGTTCTCTTTTGTTTCTACTATATCTTTTATAATTGCAAAATAAGCATTACATAATTTTGAATTTTATTTTTGACTGAAAGGGAAATGGTACAAGATTGTGAATTCTATTTTTGATGGATTTTTTTTTTTTAAATGTCAGATTGTGGTATTATTTGTAATATATCATCTGTGCAGATTTATTTTGAATGTAACCAGAGGTATCTTCTACACACTCTGTTTCCCAGAAAACAAGTGCATATTAGTTTTAGAAATTAAAAAAAAATAGTTTGTGAGTTTGATTTATTGCAGAAGTGTTTTTTTATTATTGACCGTGTTTCTATTGGCGCACGTACCTCTTATAAAGACCCACTTTTATTCTCTTTTGTTTCTGCTGAATCAGGGATGGATATGTGTTTCATATAAAGTCTCACCTAGTTGCCCCCCCCCCTTTTTCCATATAAAAGATATAGAGTGTAACAAAATCTGTTTTTGCACAATACTATCTTTAGATAGGATAAAAAATACAGTTTTTCCTTTGAAAATTTTTCAAATAAACTATCACATTTAAAAACTGTATTTTTATTTCTCCAGTAAGACTTACATACACTTCAACATAAATAAGATTTTGGCTCTTTACAAATGTATATAAAATTAACTTAAAAATAGTCATTTTTTTTAATTTGTCCTATGTGCCAGAACAAAGTTATATATATATTTATATATTTTTTTTTTTTTTGAAGACTGCCTAAAACTACTAATTGTTCAAAATTTTATTTCATTTTAACGCATATGCATTGTTAATTTCTCAGTAAATCACTTGACTCATCTTAATATCACTACTGGGTTCATAAATTCTCCCAAACAATATCAGGTTTATATAATAGCAGCCAAGGTGACCCAGGATCTTAACCAGACTTTAACATTTTTTTATTTAATTTTATTTTTACTTTTTGTTTTTAATTTGTTTATTTAACACAGATTAGCTAATTCCAAAAGCCAAGATTACACCGCCTGTCAACCTTGTCAAAAAAATAAAAACAGTAATTGTAAAAATTAAATCCTTTAATCCCTAAATTTTGCATCCAACACGGATAAAAGAAACTCTGTTTGAGTGCACTGAAATTAATCCCTCAAGAGGGAAATAACATTTTTGACATTCAGTCAATACCAGCTCCTCACACATGTAGTATGAATTATATGGTTACACAAAGGGGCCAATTAAAGTGTTTATTTACAGGGAAAAAAAATGGCTAGAGTTTATTTGTATCACTGACTATTAAACATGCCCATTTAAAAAAATTCCCCCGTAATAATACATTTTTCACCAGCTCAGAAACTGAGCAGCAAGATACTTTGTGACAAATAAATAAAACACAAACTAATAGGCATTGATCTAGGCTGGTGCTCAACCAGTCTTTGTAAGGAAACACTATCCGGGATGCTGTAATAATGGCGGTTTCATGGGTGAGCTTTTACTTTCAAAGCTCTATACTGAAGATACAGTTGTAGCAGCGTGCATGGACTGATGTTTGAAGTTGGCTTCACGCAAGCTTGAGCCTATATAGGATCTATCAACGTTATAGCCTGGACTATCACATCAGTCTTCCAGAGAGTCACCTAATAAATACTATGCAAATATTTGCACCAGTCTTCCACGTTTTAGACAACTATATATTTTATTAATACACATAAATTCTAAATCCTTGCAAGGCTGTCCCAATTTTAGGATGGCACATAGCAGTCATGCTCAGCTAAAATTGGGGATGCCCAGGGCTTTATTTTTTACTTTCAATATTTTTATTAGAATTTTTCACAAAAACAGAGACAGAGAAAGAGATACAATTAGACAGAAATTGTGATGCAGTGCATCATGGTTAGGGTAATCATTTGAAAGGAAATGTATGACACAGTAAAAGAACTTCCTTAGGTGAACACTATGATCAACACTAAGTGCCAGAGGTGGCTCTAGGCTTTGTGAGACCTTAGGCAAAACCTAGACATGAGGCCCTACTCACGCCCATAATGGGAAAAATAATTCAAGCGATAAAAAAAACTAATTTTATAAATTGCATTAATTAAGGGCTTTAAAGTGCTGGTGTCAGTACTCTCTATCTCGGTGCTGGTGTCAGTGTCAATTAGGCGGTTGCGAGGCCCCTGTGAGTGCGAGGCCTTAGGCGATCGCCTAATTTGCCTAATTAGAGAGCCGCCTCTGCTAAGTGCTAATCATGGGGTGGAGGGTGTCTTCGACCGCTCCCGGACACCCCATCTGGGAGCAACCTGGGGCGGTGACAACACGCCCCACCCTTAGCTCCTACAAATATTACTTCCAATACATTTTTATTCATTTAAACTGCAGAGAGTAAAGAAGACAATGTAACAAAGTGAGGAGATCGATACAAGTGGCCAATGCGACGGTAAGAGCAGTCAAAGTATTGTACCGGGAGATGCCTGAAACTTATGACCAAGACCATATACCCAAAGGTCTCCCCCTCCCCATAGACAGGAGTGGGTGGGAGAACCTCCATGGGGGCTCCCTCCGGCACCACAAATGGGTTCTAACTGTGCGGGAGGTGAGCTCCTCCACTTCGGCTCCCCACAAATTGATGGGAGGGAGAAATGGCAAGCATCAAGCTCGAAAGAGGGAGATCTCTTGAGACGTTCTATGTAGACAAGTTTTATGTCAACTAACCATCTATAACTCAGGGCTTTATTTTTCATTTCAAATGGTCGGGAGGCATATAACACTTAGGGGGCTGTATTTAGAAAAAAAATATTGGAATTGGCCCAGTGCATGCTCATTTGCGTGAAAAAAAAGTGTTATTAGGTTATTTCCTGCACTGGTTATATTTGTTATTGATTTAAAGGATAGATTCCCCTTTAGTAGCATGTTTTTTAGGGCGTAACATGTAACATGCTCCTATTCATGCCATAGCTTCCGCCGCCAGAACCCCTCCTCCCTGTGACAGTAGCCAGGGGTTCTTCTCCCCATACCCGTTGTCACATTTCAAAATTGTGAATAAGAAAACTAAATTACAGTCTGCCACCGCAGCAGCTTGTAGTTCTCAATGAACTGCGAGGGTGCCGATGAGCATCCTCCTAGTTCATTCACAAGCCCTGTAGCTTTTTTAAACTGACAGTCTGCATTTTAAAGCTTTAGGGCTTGTCTGCAGGAGCCTGACATTGCTCCTGAAAATTACTGATCGCAGGTACAATGCTCTGCAGGCTTCTGTGGGAAAAAAGCATTCCTTTTTTTTCCTGTTACTGTATTTTTTTTTTTCACAAAGATGAACTTAGATTTCAAAATGAAAAATACTACATTGTGCCACTAGATGGCACTAGGTATCATAGGGCATATAACACTTAGGGAGCTGTACTTAGAAAAAAATATTGGAATTGGCCCTGTGCATGTTCATTTGGGTGAAAAAAATGTGTTATTAGGCTATTTCCTGCACTGGTTATATTTGTTATTGATTTAAAGGAAAGATTCCCCTTCAGTAGCATGTTTTTAGGGTGTAACATGTAACATGCTCCTATTCATGCCATAGCTTCCGCCCCTCCCTGTGACAGTAGGCAGGGGTTCCTCTCCCCATACCCACTGTCACATTTTAAAATTGTGAATGAGAAAACTACATTCCAGTCTTCCGCTAGTGTGTGCTAGGTGCAAGATAGTTTTTTTTTATAGTATAGGTTTGTTAGTGTAGGCAGGGCCGCTGTTAGAGATCATGGGGCCCCGTACAGCCTACCTTATGGGGCCCCCTTTGACACACCCTTGACCCCACCCCTGACCCCGCCTCAAATCTAAATGCAGGTCTGTTGCCATTTAAACATGTGTGTGTTCACAATTGATAGCACGAAGAAGTGGGGGCAGTTTAAATTTATTTTACATTTTATTAAAAATAAAAAAAAATTACACTATCTTTAATTTTTTTTGCTTTCACACAGGATGAACAGCATCCTTTGTGATAGCATGGGCCACGATAGGTCCTCTTTATGGAGAGATCTGGTGTCTGTTAAAGCTCATATCTGTCCTCTGGCCTCCAAAGCATCTGATCAAACCAAGATCGGTTTGATCAAATGCTTATTCAAGCCAGTAATGGCTTGTTTACATGAGACTGAAACTGGAAGTGGCAAGTTACTCATTGCTTCCGGTTTCTGATGTCACACAGTGGGAGGAATGACATCCATCCCTCTCACTGTGTCCCAGGAACCCGAATGCTACCGGTCACACCTAAAAGGCAGTAAAGGCGACGGTGAGACCCCCTTCCACTGCCTGTAAAAGTAATCCAGTGGCTTCTTGGTCACTGGATTACTTTTACTTTGTGCAGAATTGCTAGGGCTAAAAAAAAGGATACCTCGATCATTGTTGCAGTGATGATCGAGATATCAACCTTCAAATCCAGCGACGTACTGGTACGCGGCTGGACAGGAAGCAGTTATAGGGGATTGGTTTGGGTGGTGGTAAAAATGCAGCTCCACTGCACATGTTTGCTGCTCCCCCAGCTAAAGTTTAAAGTAGCATCTCTTATGATCATCAGGTGCTTTATCATGGCTCTGCGTCACCTGGCTGTTGTTTGCTGACTTTGATAGCTTATGGCTGTGCTGTATGTAACAGACTGTAACACAGCACAGCCATAACAGTCAGTACCCAACAGCCATGTGACACTGAGCCATGATAAAGCACCTGTTTACTGTGCTGCCTGTGTTATTGTAATGCTAATTACAATGATGATAAGCTGCTATAAGACACAGTTTGGATTCCATAGTCTGTTCTCCACTCACTGTGTCCAGTGTAGCCACGCGCTCCTCCTGCTGTTCCCTGTCAGCCGCTCACTTCTCACTCAGCACCTGAGGAATAGAGTCGGGAGCCAGACGGAGATTCATAGTAACACTCCGCCAGCCGAGACTACATTAATTGAGTAGCGGGGCAGCATGATGTTCATGCTCCCTGAAAATTAAGAAATAGTCCCTCATCTACGCTCACCTCTTGGGCCCTATGTTGATCGGATGGGGCCCAGGAAAATTATATAACCCCCTCCATAATCAAGTAAAAGTAGGGAAGAAGCGAGGGAGAAGTTTAGCAAGTTTTTTTTTTTTTTCAGTAAACTATAATGATGGCCGGGCCCCTCTGTGCAGCTGATGAGGGCGGTCCCGGTACAACAGGGCTGGTTGTACTGCCCTATCAGTGGCCCTGACTGTAGGAAAATTTAGTTTGGCTCAGGGCTAAGCCCGAGCTGTGAAAGTGAGTCAGGGCTGGATGACTCATCCTGGCAGCTCCTCTGGTGCCTCCCCTGGTCTAGAAAGTTGTAGAAACTTCTAGAGCTGGTGGATAGAGGTGAAGAGGGGCTGTTTGGAATATTGATGAGGGCCTCAGCCAATCCCCAGTTAAGGGCTGGCAGGGGGCAAGGCTTACCTCATAAATAGGCATGAGCCATTCCAGCAGGGACAGTCGGGTGGAAGATGGAGATATAGTGCTGTGGAGACTGTCGGTGGCCCTCTGGAGTGCCTCCTAGTCTGGGGGGTGACCTTGGGTTTGGGTCCTGGAAGGATCCTGCCATAACACATGGAGGAACCCCTTCCTGGAGGCACGGGAGCAAGTGTGAGGACAGTTTGAGTAGAGCAGCACTACTTGGGACTTACACGGAGGAGACTGCCGCGTGTAGTTAGTTCTCCCTTAAGACCACATTGTGCTTCATCCCTTCCCTGGGAGATCTCCTGAGAGTCAGCCAGGTGGGCTGGTGAAGAGTCAGCCGGCAGGACTGTGAAGGAAAGTTAGCCTGGAGGGCTAGTGAAACGACAGCTGCAGCCAGGTGGATTGGCAGTATCTGAAGAGGTGGTGCTGGGACCAGTAGTCGCAAGCTGATCACTGTAAATTACTACACAACAGGGGGCTTCTCCTGCCTGCAAAGGGCCAATGCTAAAAATCTGACTGTGCCTGTCAGATGCAAAAACAGTGTTTCAGCTGGAACTGCATGCAAGTGAAGTGCTGAAGAAGTGTTGAGGGGTTGTATATAGACTGTATATAGGAAAGATTTCCCTGGAGCTCTTGCCAAGTTTGTTGCTGAAGTCAAGTGGACATCCCATAACTTCCCATTCCCATCCCATTTATTAACCCTCAATAAACCACAAAAACAAAGCTGCAGACTGTTCTCTGTTGTGCCTGTGAAAATTTGGTTTGTCTGGCTGTGCAGGGTGGGGGATCCCACTTTACTTGCGATCCCTTAGGGGGTGTGCTACACACCCTAGGACAGAAAGTGTCTTCGGACTACAGACCACATCCCCTTTTCCTCATCTCCATAACATGGGGTGGGGGGGGGGGGTTCTAAGGTTTACAGATGTTAGCTGAGCGGGACTAACAATATTGTATGACCTGAGACAGTACAGTGCACAGAATACAGGAGAGCACTCAGCACTGGATTTCTGGAAGGATCGACAGGTATTTTTTGCACTTATTGAACAGATTTTACAAAACGTGCTTAACATTGTATTTAACTGACCGGAAGAGGGTAAATAAGAGAAATTCATTGTTAGGGTTTACATAAAGTACCCTTAATGTCATGCATTTATTTTAGTGTCTCCTGTTTTTAAAACAATGGCACAAATGTATTATACATTTATTAATTTATTTAATTAAGCGATACAAAGAGCAGCAATGATGTACAAAGCAATAACCTATTTCAACCAACTAAACTTTTGCTTCCACCTGTACAAAGCAGTCCAAACGTTGAACACTGATTAGTTACTATGTGATAGGGTCTTTTGTGCGTTGTTCTTTGTCCTTTATCCACTTGACTCCAAATACGCTCTACGTGGGCAGTTTTGCATCTGTGAAAACTCCAGAAAACCTTACGCCTTAAACGATTCAGTGACCTTTACAAGGAGACAGGGGAGGAAGTATATAGTGAGCCCCTATGTTCCTTGGCCAGACATCTCCATAAAAACAGATGTGCTCCACATAACATAAATCTTCACGAATCTCCGAGCCTCTCTAATAATGAGACTGACCTTAAAGGCATAATGGAAATGGGGGTAAAGTTGTCATTACCAGAAAAGCTTCCATCTACTGAAATATGACAGATTTTATTAAAAAATGGCTAATACTACAAGAATGAAAGAGAGAGAAAGTCTCAGAGGGAGCTTGCTAAAGAAGAAGGAACTCTAACCTTAGTTGTGTTTTGTATCTGTAGTTACACACAGGATATTGGCATGTCAGTGCAGAATTGTTCATGAGTTTTACATTATTATTGGCATTTTTACTATAAAAATCAAAATTTTAAATTTAAAGGGATATTACAATTAGAAACAGGTCTAGTGAATGACATGTGATTTAAAGGAAACCTGCATGAGGATATATGGAGGCTACCATTACTGATGTCTCTTTATGAAAATGCTAGCTGCCTAGTTGTGATCCTGTCATTTTTTTTCCTATGATACTTCTAGTTCCGACATGAAAAAAAAATATTGGAATACAATCATGGTCAGAGAGAATAGTCCTATACTTTGGCAGTCAGTGGAAATACCCCAAATATATTGAAGGTCAGTGGAAATTTACCCTGTACTCTAAATGCCATTGGAGATGGTCAGCAAAAATCCATCCAACTTGTATGCTGTAGGTTAGTGTAAAAGCTGTACATTGGTGATCAGTGCACATAGCCCCTATACATTGGTAATCAATGCAAATACCCCTATACATTGTTTTTCAGTTAAACTGCTCCCTATACATTGGTGGTCAGTGCAAATTCCCCCAAAACATTGGTAATCAATGGAAAATTTCCCCTATGCATCGGTGGTCCAGGAAATGTCCCCTATACTGTTCATTGGTAATCAGTGACATATACCCTTTACTTTGTTAAAGTATAGGGAATACTTTGTTACTTTGTGGAAAAATCCACCTAAAGCCTCATTTATATTGGTGACTGGAGGAAAAGCTCCTAATTAAAAGGTATCCATACCTATGAAAAATTAATATATTGCATTTAGTGCAGTGTAGTGACTGCATTCATTTCCATTTTTCAGGTGAATAAAGAAAAATAGGATTTTTGTACTCACTGTAAAATCATCTTCTTCATTATGGGACAAAAGAAGTCTTAAACCTTCAGGTATAAAGGGGCATTGGAGACTGACAAACAAAAAAAAAAAGGTCAGCCCGGCATAACCCCTCCTACTGCCAGCATCCTCAATTTTGTAGCAAGGGCATTTTTATAAATGTCCATTGAGGGACACAGAAGGCTTAAATGAAACCTTCAGGAAATACAATGCAGTCAAATTAAGTGGTGGGCAACACAGCAAACAATCACGTACAGGCCGAAAGTAAACAACCAGAAATTGGAGGCTGCTGCAGCTCAAAGGGTCACCTGAAAGACCTCACACCCAAAGCAGGCCAGTTGGCAGCCAAATCTGGGAAATAGTTGCCCAATACCGAAACGCCCATGAGACAATCGCTGATCTAGAAGAGTGAGCCTTGATATGATAAAGGAGAAACCTGATCCTTTAGACTTTAAACCTAAATGATGGTCTGTCTGAGCCACCTAGGAATGGATGGACACCCTTCCGGGGCCCATCCTGGATGACAAAAAGTCTTTCAGAAGCAAAGCCTGAGAGATAGACTCACATGGCCCAAATCACTTACAGACAATATAGGGGAAATCTTTTGAATAGACTGGACTGTGACTCCTCAGCAGCAAGCTCATCAATTAAGGTATTCAGAAATTCAGAATCAGATTCTCTTCAGCCAATAACTTGGAAACGTTAAGGCTGCAGATAAATCATATATAGAATCTGCTGGAAAGGGGCATGGTCAGAGTCAGAAAACAGCTTGGTCAATAAATCTTCCATGACTAAGGTACAAACCTCAACCGAGAGGGCAGAGGACGCAGCCACACCCAACAGAGCTAAATAGGACTCTAACAACAGAGAACAGCATGACTCCAGGCTGCAAACGTCAGCACCATTAGCAGTATTCAGCCCTCAACTTGTTAATAGAAAGTGAGCTGGGGGCACCTGTCACGTGAGACTTTCACCTCAGTATCTTGAATCAGACATGCTGTGGCTGCAGCATGGGTAGGCCACATACGTATAGGATCATGGTAAGAGGCAAGGTGTCAAGTACTCACAAAACCTGGACAGTCGGTAGCAGGGTCAGATGGCCGGAAGTGACCAAAGTCATTGTAGGTGGCCAGCAGATATGGATGGAAGATTGGAGTTTCAAGCAGGACCAGGGGAGATGCTTCCTCAATGTGGTTTGGTGGGAAGGAAAGTGCAAGTGCCCACGCACTACACTCCACCCAGTGCATTATGTTAGCAATCAGCAAGAAACAGGGAATAATGGTCCCCAGCAACCAAAAATAAAAATGGCCTACGCATTAAGAGACATGGCAAGCACAAATTAAATGCCAGCAGCTCTGGACCTGGTAAGCACTCTGCTGCCAACTTAACAAGAACTTTTCCTAGAAAGCTTTCCATGCAGAATCTAGTTTCCAAAGGTCACGGACAGGCTATCTGGCTGCTAAGTTAAACAGAACTGGATTTAAAAAGTGCACCATGCAGAACCCACTGCCTGAAGCCAGTGACTGAAGTCACTAACAGGTTAGACTCACAATATCTAATCAAGCAGGGACCTGATGCAGAACAGTCCAAAATCCAGGTTGAGGAAGACAGCACCACGTAGATGTTGCATTGAGGGGAAAGTATATTGATTAAAGAAAAATAGAAAAGGGTGCTAGTAAAAAAATAAGTTAATCTTCACAACAGCAGAGCTGAAGAAAACAAATCCATCCTCCTGGGACACTAGCAAAACTGAGGCATGCTGGTAGTGGTAGATTTTTTTCCTGGGCTGGTCTACAGTTTTCTGTTTGCCAATGTGTATTAAATTCTTATGCAGGTCAAAGTTTAATCCGAAGATTTTGTCCCTCACTATACAAGAACGAAATTCCTGATTGATTGGTTGATTTTGCCAGAAATGGAGTGTCTCTTTCACTTCCTGTGAGTTGAACTCAAAGAACAAACAATGTTATCTTGTCTACTAATCCCCCTGCATGTAATGGAGATGAAGAAGGAAGGAAGGCATGTTTGAATTCCAGCCATGGCTCCCTCCATAGATACAGTGGAGTGAGTAAGTGTTGCTGCCTTAGGATAAAAAGTGTTTTTTTTTTTGCAAGATTGCCAATGAAAATAGGAAGGACAGGTGAACTACAATATTACTTTTTTCTTTTGGGGTTTAGATATTTTATTATACATCTTAAATCTTCTTTTACATTGGTGGTCAGTGGAAATAACTTCTATACATTGGTTGTAAGTAAAAAAAAGTCCAGATAAATCCCCCATTTATATAGGTGATCAGTGAAAAGCCCTTTAATTAATATTCACCTAAAATCTATGTTTTCATCGGTGGGCAATTGTATTGTACAATGGTATTATTTGGAGTTTTTTTTGGTAGCAATGGTGTAAGTCTAACAAGGGTACATTACCTTAGTGCAGTGGTTCTCAACTCCAGTCCTCAGGACCCACCAACAGGCCAGATTTTCAGTATTACCTTGGGGAGATGCAGACTAGAATACTGCAATCACTGAGCAGCAAATGATATCACCTGTGATGTATTTAAGTTATCCTGCAAACCTGGCCTGTTAGTGGGTCCCGAGGACAGGAGTTGAGAACCACTGCCTTAGTGGTTGTTAATAGGTACTTCTGCTGTCAGAAAGAACAACGCTCTTCTCTCGTTCAGGTCAGCTTAAACTAAATGTGCACCAGTGGGCACCTGATTCCACTGAAAAGTAATTTGACCTTTGTAGTAGGCTAGTCTTTAAAATTAGGAATTAAGAGGACACGAATTAAAACAGCAACAGGAGAGTACATGTTTAGGCTGAATATATATTTATTAGTATTTTCAAGATATGAGAATCAAAACATACGAGGGTACAAAAAGAAGACATTGGGAAAGGGAAACATAGGAGAGTACATTTTTTATATTACTAAGCTTGCCTTGAATGGTCTTTTCATGAACCCCATCGCCTTTGTTGGCTATCCCCCCTGCCCTATAATGGGACTCTGTAGTAATGTTTACATGTTGACCTCATTAACACCTGAGTATTTGGCAGCTTGAAGCTCCAAAACGCTCAACATTCAAAATCACATGGTTTTCAATTGTGCCTGTTCATACCTGAGCAAAGTATTGCTTGAAGCTAGAAACATGTAGCTAAAAAAAGTACATGAGCTTCTTTTGGACTACAAGCTTCAAGCTTCAAGGGTTTTTGGCCCCAATAGACTACAATGGAGCATCTAAAAAATATGCAAAAACACACATATCACACATTTTTTCCCCTAGTCACTAGTTTTCCATTGGCTCAAAATAATTTAAAAACATAAGCTGAAGCCTCAGATGCCTGTAAAAAGGTGCAAATTGCCTTCACAAACTATAAAAGACATGCAAAACAACCATAAACACTATGCTAAAATGTGAATTTAGACTTCAGGATGCCTGACCAAAGATGCACCAGCTTTATAGGGCAACATGAAAATGCAGGCATTATCAGGGGGCGTACTGTGCCATGCTAATCTTAGGTCCTCTTTAAAGATAAACCAGTTTTGACCAGTGTCCTTCATTCAACATGTAGCCATTGCATTGCAAACAAATTAATATATACATGTACCTTTTAGGATTTAAAAAGTCCGTTTTAATCCCATAAAATGAGGTTTAAATAGATCCCCCACCAGCTTCTTGAAAAGTCAGAGGAGTGAGCATGGCAATTGTTTCTCAAGCCCTGAAATGCTTCCACCAGCAAGGGTTAATTAGATGGGAAGCATTTAAAAATAAAAGATCGCGCTCTTCTTGAGCTGTATTTAGCATAATAAAGTATACTTAGTCTGACAGACGGCATAATGGCTTCCCTTTAAATTACATTTTAAATGCTCCCTTTAAAGAAAAAAAAAATCATTTGAATAAAACCTCATTACTCATCGTCCATGGAAGTTCATTAGTAGAAGATCACTTTGGAAAGAATTCAACTAACCGGGCTTTCTTCTCAGCGGTGAATTACATTAGCTACTTCCTAGTTATTTAAGCCTTGAAATAAAAGCGGTAATCGCAACGGTGACATCTTAAGATCATTGGTAAGGCAGGTCTTGCATGCACGGGGAGGAAAAAAACACCCAGCTGGTCCGAGGATAAAACAGATTGATAATTAGTTGCAAAATGTAACATTTCATCAGGAAGATTTTGAATAATCCAATTTATCTTTGCCAGCTACATAGGCCATATTTTTTTTCTTTGGAGGCGCTTTGTTCTTTAACATAATATTATAATTTCTGCCTCCTAATTAAAGCGCCAGTCGGTCGGACATGCCTTGATGTCAGGCTGCAGTTCACAGTCTTACTGTACTGCATAGGGGAAGGTGGCTGCCCTAAGCCACATGCCATCACTAACTACTGAGTTGCCTGCTGCCTCCCTCCCGTCCTACTGAGGCAGGAACTAGTTTGATATTGATGAGATCAAAGCTAGTCAGTTTGGAGGGAGGAGGGAATCAGTCTGCTGGTTAGTCTGAATGATTGAGGCCAGTGTATAGCAGCTGGGACCAGAATTTCTTCTGCTCTCTCTCAAAGTAGAAAGCCGCCCACCAGCGTGAGCTCCTACTGGCTTCTGGTTTCTAATTAACTGCTAAAAACGTATTGTCCCTTTTTCCAGCCTGAATAGAGAGGAGAGAAGTTTGTCACAGCAAACTCAGTGCCCCCATTTTCTCTTAGTCCTCCGGGCTGCCCTGTAAGCAAAAAGTTACCCGCG
>BLSH010039086.1:710431-738996 GCA_018402905.1 Glandirana rugosa
TAGGGGGGGCAGGAGACATACCAACTGCCATCTACAACCCCCCCCCCGTTCAGTGTGTCCCTCCACCAAACCAACCCCCGCCGCTTTCTCACCCATATGCCCACCAGTCCCGCACTTACCCCTGAAGTGAAGGACACGGCCCTATCGCGGAAGGTGAGAAGACATGTAACTGCCCTGGACCAAGTCGAAGAGTCCGGTATGCCAACCAGAGCAAGCCGATCGTGAAGGGAAGCCAACTGGGATGCGGGACCGAAGACCAGGGGAGCCGAGCCAAGCTGAAGTGTCAGGTGTGCCTGGGTGACATGCAGCACCAAGCCAGATGGGAGGAAGAAGAATGGAAGCCTGTGCTTCTCCTCTCAGCTAATTGGGGCTCAGGACCCACTTCCTGATTGGCCGGGAGGAGAATCAGGAAGACAATAACGAATATTAATTTGCTATTGTCGCACAAGAGGTTGGGCTCGGGGAGCTTGTGTGACAATAGTGAGCCCACCCACTTGTGAAGTCAATTAGAGCCTCAGGCTCTAATCACATGCTTTGAAAAAGAAAAAAAGACTGCCCCATTGGAATCCATGTGTCTGGCACCCTGCATGTAGATTAGGGGTCGGCTGCATGGATTAGGGAGGGCGGCGCCCCTGCGCCCCATATGGACGGGCTGCCACTGCTTTAGGGTGATGGATTCATTTATTTAGGTAGAAAGCCCAAAAAGTAGAAAAAAAAGGAGACAAAGGAAAGATGTAAGCGGTGAGGCGAGGTTCATGGACCTGCAATGCCCATTGTTGCCATGTAAAATTTCCTCTCTCTTATAAAATACTATATTTTGAATACTATATAATGAAATTAAAAGATGGGCAATCAGTGAGCTACGAAGTGATGTACTGATGGCCAGTGCTGGGAGTAAGCTGTATCGCTATGCCAGGTCTAATTATTTTAATATATAGAGTGGCATGGCTTTTAACCTGACCCAATGCACCCAGAACAAATTGCTCTGCTCCTTCTCCCACCCCTCCCCTCTATTTCCTAAATGAATTAACCAGGGCTGAATTAGTGCCATTCATATCAAAGATGTTCAACATTAATTACTTCATTAAGTCCTGTTTAATTCATTTGGAAAATGAATGGCAAAAAAGGGAGAAAGCCAAAGTTTTTGCGCTTTAATCAGCATGTGGATTTATCAGCTTAAAAGAGATAGTTTGCCCTCTATATTACTGGGCATTTCCACCTATTGGCCTATCTGCCTATTAAATTGGTGAGCTCTATACCTTCCTAAAGACCTCTTTTGAACAGCAGAAGGTCTCTCTTCTCTATTATTTATGTTATTTATAGGTCTGAAATTTGGAACAGCAACCAATATTGTCAACAGACCTAAAAGCCCACACATTAGAAAATTAAAGTATTACCAATCTCAGTAATATGAAAATAATTCACCCCCCCCCCCCCCCCAGTGCCCATAGTTTAGAAATCTTCTTTTTACATAAAATACTGCCACTATACACCTTTTTGGCTGATCTGTATACCACGGTCACATGATAAACTGCAGGGTCTGCCCAGTGCTGCTGAGTGTTCAGGTAGGAGGAGATTTCCACTACAGCCTGTGTCCTCATGCTGTTATGGGAGGCGGATCATCCATGAATCAAGATGTGACATCCCACCTATTGTGTTCTTTTTTAGTTACTGGGCATGGAGGCGGAGGGAAGGAATGGGCTGTCATTTAGGATCTGTATACACGCCCACATGTGTGATGTCAATGTCATGTGACCTGAAAAGCTCAGCTCAACAAGGCAATGTTCTCTCCAGCAATAGAGACCAAACTGAGCATGTGCAGCAGTACTATGCTCACCGTGTCTTATCTGGCCTTGCCAAGAGAGGCTCTGTAGGAGGGGGAGGATCTGTCCATACAAGATCATACCTTAAATTCCACAGCAAGTATAATAAGCATGCTATTCTGCATATACATACATACATATTTCACTGTTGTGGGTTTAGTAACACTTTAAAGAGGAAGTAAACCCAGATGGGGTTCACTTCCTCTGTATTCCCCTGCAATGTAGATGCATAATGGGTTACTATGTACCCCATAGTAGCCCATTATGTGCCACTTACCTGCAAACGAAGCCTGCGACATCCAGCGATTGTCCCCTGTGCTGGCAGCGTCCATCTTCAGCTCCTCTTCCTTCCGGGGCCGCAATCTCCGGCTCTGTGACTGGCCGGAGTCGCGTGACGTCACTCCCGCACATGCGGAGGCCGTTTCTTCACTCCGCATGGGCTGAAATGACGGCAATGCTAGTACACTGCACATCTCCTGAACCATGCAGGTTTGGGAGACATGCAGGGCACCTACAGGTAAGCCTTATTATAGGCTTACCTGTAGGTTAAAGTGGTTGTCACGAGTTGACAACCACTTTAAATAAAAAAAAATTTGAAAAAAAAAAATGCAGTCCAAAACAATAAAATAGTACTGCTCAAATGTCTCCCAAATTTGTGTTAGTTGGTACAGCAAATGGATAGACTGGTGCAAGACAGACAGGGTTGGCTTGTCAGCCTCCTGTAGACTTCAACAAAATGGCGGCTGTCTGCACACAGACATTGACTCCTTGTTGCATAAATGTGAATGAAATGGATAAAAGATGACTCCACCTGTAGAGAACTCCTCATAAGCATTGTGCCCTTTTCGGGGCTTAAAGTGATTGTAAAGTCTTGTTTTTAAATAAATAACAAAGATGTTATACTTGCCTCCTCTGTGCAGTTGGTTTTGCACAGAGCAGCCCAGATCCTCCTCTTCTCAGGTCCCTCTTTGCTGCTCCTGGCCCCTCCTTCCTGTCAAGTGCCCCCACAGCAAGCAGCTTGACATGTTAATCAGTGCACCTCCAAGGTGAGTATAAGAAAAAAGAAAGGAAAAAGTCCCAAACAATAACTTCTTGTGTGCTTGGAAAGGGACCCAGAAATAACCAGGTTGACACCCAAAGAAAGATCCACATAAGAGGCTTACCGGAATACCGGTGACCCCCTTATTCAGAGTGGTCCAAACACACTCTGTCAGACAAAGATGGATCTCATGGAAGGAATTAGCACCAACACAGGTGACCAGGTGCCCCGATGATGCCATATCTGACGAAATGTGTAGGACGGAGCCACATACATGCGCTACTGCGCATGCACGGCTGAACGTTGGCCATTTTGGTTACTTGAGGAAGAGCCTGCATTTGTTTTCTGGCTTTTCACATGCTGTTATGCAAATGTTAACCATGTAAGTGCCATACTTTACAATTAGGGATGGACAAACGGTTGGTTTGGGCCGAACATTTGCCCATTCGGCTTTCTGCCATACACCCGAATCTGCAGGGTGTTCCCCAGGTATTCGCCCCTATGAGCACCCTGCAATGCTCTGAGCGCTGCACAGTGCATGCTGTGCCCTGATTGGGCAAAGCTTTGTCTAATCAGGGAGCAGTGTATGCTGGTGTTTAAGGAGCGGGGCCAGGAAGCTGGCCATGGCATCCTTTACAACTGATGAGTCATCAGCTGTCAATGGGTTTATCTGCTCACAGCTGAACAGTAAAAAAAAAGGTGCTGTTAAAAATTAAAATAAAAAAACAGCGTGGGCGCCCCCCAAAATCCATAGGAGACCCTTATCCAGGCATGCAGCCTGGCAAGTCAGGAAAGGGGGAGAACAAGAGAGCGCCCCCACCTCTTGAACCATACCAGACCACATGCCCCCCCATCCCAAAGCACCTTGTCCCCATGTTAATATGGACAAGGGCCTCATCTCCACAACCGTGGTCATTGGTTGTGGGGGTCTGTTTTTCCCACAAATAGAACTTTCCTTTAGTTGTATTTGATCACCTCTGCGGTTTTTATTTTTTGCGTTATAAACAAAAAAAAGCATCAATTTTGAAAAAAAACAACAATATTTTTAACTTTATGCTATAAAACATTCCCAATAAAAAAAATGTAAAAAAACGAATGTATTCATCAATTTACGCCAATATGTATTCTGCTACATATTTTTTGTAAAAAAAATCCCAATAAGTGTATATTGATTGGTTTGCACAAAAGTTATAACGTCTAAAAACTATGGGATACTTTTATGGAATTTTTATTAATCGCTTGATCGGCGATCAGCGATTTTTAGTTGGACTGCGAACAAATCGGAAACCTATCTGACACTTTTGACACTTTTTGGGGACCAGTGACACTAACACAGTGATCAGTGCTACAAAAAATGCACTGTCACTGTACTAATGACACTGGAAGGAAAGGGGTTAACATCAGCGGCAATCAAAAGATTAAGTGTGCTCCTAGGGAGTGCTTTCTAACTGTGTGAGGGATGTTTTGACTAGAGGAAGACAGAGATCTGTGTTTCTGCTTAGGAGAAACACAAGATCTCCATTTTCCCCTCACATAACAGCGGTCAGCCTTGTTTACATAGGCAGACCGCTGTTCTGCCTCTCCTGAGAACGATTGGTGGGTCCCGGGGGACATTGCGTCCGCCAGACCTTCTGATTGGCTCCCGCTGTGTCCAATCACAGAGGGAGCGGGTCACTGGCGTGTGCGCCCCAGACCCTGTGCATGAAATCATGTACAAGTACAGGTTAAGAAAGAATTTGTTATGTGTTTATTACTTTTTGACACTTTCTTGGTGAATGGGCAGGGGTACTATGTACCCGATACACATAGGGGTCGGGATGTGGGGGGGCCCCACATTAAAGGGGGCTTCCAGATTCCGATAAGCTCCCTGCCTGCAGAGCCCCTCAATCACCGGCCATGGTTGTGGGGAAGAGGCCCTTGTCCCCATCCACATGGGGATAAGGTGCTTTGAGGGGGACAGAGCTCCCCTGCCCCAAAGCACCCACCCACCCAAAAATTACATAGACACAGGCCCCTCTAGTTCAGCTAATAAAAGGGGGGTAATCATACAATCCTATATACACAATTGTATACCCACAGTTGATCTAGAGGAAGGCAAAAAACCCAAGAGGCTATTGGATATTCCCTGGATTAACTTTACCTATAGATGTTAGTACCCAGTTATATTATGTACATTTAGGAAAGAATCCAGGCCTTTTGTAAAAGCAATCTACTGAGCTAACCAGAACCACCTTTGGAGGAAGTCTATTCCACATTTTCCCCCCTTGTCTTCTGTAATGACCTTAAAGTCAATAACTAAGCTCACTATATGGACCACTTATGTATTTATACATGTTGATCATATCCCCCTTAATCTCCTCTTCTCAAGAGAGAATAAATGCAGTTCCTCTAATCTTTCCTCTAATTGTTTTTGGAATACTTGTTTGAATAGTTAATAATATCAAACTGATGATCATTTACACCGCAGTGACAAGGATATCAAAAGAGAGTACCATCTCAAACAAAAGAAATTCTAACTGTGATTTTCATTTGGAAAAAATCATACTTATTGTAATACGCATGGGCATCCTAAAACTGAACGCTGAATTTGAACCATTGGCATGGCAATCAAATATATATATTTTTTTAAATTTTTTAAGGGTTTTCATATGAAATGTGTTGCATCCATAATAGTACGATCAAATGTTCTGACAAAGGATTTTTTTGAATTTCTGTAGGAATGCTCAAATGAGAAGACTTGCCAAAATTTTGCTATGGGCCCCCATAATTCATTGTTGCTCCCTTATATTGGGATGTCATTCAGAATGCACGTTTGCTGCATATTAACTTGTTGTAGTCATGGATGTTAAAATGCAGATTTTAATACATCTTAATGCGATCATAGGTGTGAATCTGGCTTGGCGTGGTGACACCATAAGAAGGATAATAAATAAAAGGAGAAGGGTGGGACTTTATATGAAGCAAACAGGTTGTTAGAACAATAATTTTTTATTTTGAATAAATATTATCTAATACAATTAATCAATTATATATATTGTAAGCAGTTCATATGCATTTGATAAATTGGAAAACTAGCAAATAAAGTTGGAAAAGTTGGAGCCCCCCTTCGTTTTCCTCGCTTCTTTGTTCATATCAACTCACTTTAGTCTACTGCAGAAGCCCCCTTCAATAGGGGCAGCTCCCCTACTCTCACCAAGCCATTTCCTTCTCTCTCTGGAGTTGGCCTTTGTTGGGGCTTGTGGGTCGCCCCCCACCTCAGCTCCCGGAGGAGACACCCCACTTGGGATGTATCAGGTCCATGTTTCGCACCTACTAGTGCGGCCATGTATGTAGGTATGTTGGCTCCCAATATTTTCCAACTTTATTTGCTAGTTTTCCAATTTATCAAATGGTGATAATACGTATACTTCTTATCAATTACAGTTGTCAGTCACGCGCATGCTCCTGATGAGTGGGTATTAACTTCCATGCTGTTATATTGCCGTGTCAAAACTTATTGTGCAATATACAAATCATGGACCGTTCACTACTTCATATGTATTACTTGAAATGTAAAGGCTGTGTATGAATATATGCATATGAACTGCTTACAATATATATAATTGATTAATATTATTAGATAATATTTATTAAAAATAAAAAATGATTGTTCTAACAACCTGCGTGCTTCATATAAAGTCCCAGTCTTTTTATGTATGACCCAATAAGGATGGAGGCCTATGACCCATGTGACCTCATTTAAAGTCCCACAACGTTTCTCTTTCTATAAACCAGGGATAAGCAATTAGCAGACCTCCAGCTGTTGCGAAACTACAAGTCCCATCATGCCTCTGCCTCTGGGTGTCATGCTTGTGGCTGTCAGAGTCTTGCTGTGCCTCATGGGACTTGTAGTTCTGCAACATCTGGAGGTCTGCTAATTGCTTATCTCTGCTATATACCATAAGAAGGATGGTGATCCAAGCTAATGAATTACAAGCATCCACCCAAAACTAAGCTGTGTTTTTTGGGTGGATTGAACGTTTAACTGTTACTTTCCTTACTAAGATTCAATTACAATGAGCCGAAAGTATCCAGCTAAAGGGACAGAGTACGATCCTGAATTATGTTTGGGAATGAGTTTTCTAATCTTGCGCGGAGCCTTCCTAAATGACTCCATGTTTGGATATTATGAAAGATGCAATTTATCTAAAAGCAATCAATATCAGGAGCATTCCAACAAATGTTCACTTTGCCAGTTTCATATTTTTTTTTATTTCTCCTTAGAAATCATTTTATCAACAGCTCGACCATTAGACATTCATCAAAAGTATAAATAAAAAATGCAAGCAAAGGCTGTGAGTACGCTGAGAGCAAAGGAAAAAAATAAAAAATAAAAAAAAATGAAAAAAAAAAGAGCGGCAAATGAAAATGTATTTAGGAGCTCAGAAAAAGATCTATTAAATGATGGAGCGATGATAAAAAAAAAAAAAAAAAAAGAACATTTTAAGACACGTTTCACCTCTAGCAGATTTACAAGAGTTAATAAGTGCATTTCATTTTATTCCGGCGCTTGTAAAGAAAAAAGAAAATCCATATTAAATTAAAGAAAGAAACCTATGTTGACTTATGCATTGCAGTTCTTTTTATGAACTTTACAATCAATACGTTTATTAACACCCCCCCCCAAACATAATCGTATACGTAGATTCCTATATATTATTAAAGAGGAACTCCGCTCCCATCACATGTAATTTTACCCTTAATGCAGTTTCAGAAAAACGAGATTTTATGTAAAAAGGATTATTAAAGATGAATTCCAGGTATGGATATTTTATACATAATTACATTGGTCCAGCTTGAGCCAATGTAGAACGAGGGTTCTTCAAAACATTTCAGCACTTTTTTTAACTCTTTTTATTAAGTATTTCAAAAACAAAATACATCACTTTTACTAAACTGCAAGGTCAGCCGGCTTGTCGGACAGACAAGTCACATGACACTCTTGAACACGACCAATTACTACTTCTGCTGCCCTCGCCATTGCCAACGAAAATATAAAAATGTGGAAACTTTTTGAAGACCCCTCGTGATTATGTCTACACCATACCTGGCCAATGTTCCTGGAGGCTGGAAATCACTGAAGTAGACACTTCTACTGGTTATGAGTAAGCGCTCTTCATAGCATGAAACACATTTCATTGCTCCCTCATTGTCTGTGACGTTTCTTTGTAATATGTAATAAAGAGATCAAGGAGTGCAGCGAATTCCATATTCTCTTCTTCACAGACACGTCTACTCCACTGGTCGCCATTTGCTTCGGATCCCAGAAGGAGGTTGGCCGCTCGGCAGGGGTTCCATTCAGAGAATGCTTTGCATCTCCTGAATGAATGGAAAGAGTTCTCTGATTGGATGAGTAGAGAGGAGATCACTGGAATAGCAGTGTCTACTAGAGTTGGGCCAACCCTAACTGTAAAGTTCGGGTCCGTACCGAACTTTGGGGTGTCCGTGACTCGGACCCGAACCCGGACATTTGAAAAAAAGTTCGGGTTCTGGGTTCTGGTAGTTGATAACGCTTGTTGAATAGCTGCAGGGCAGCCAATCAACAAGTGTTTCACTGGTTTGCCCTTAGAAGCCATCACAGCCATGCCTACTAATGGCATGGCTGTGATTGGCCAGTGCATCATGTGACCCAGCCTCTTTATAAGCTGGAGTCACGTAGTGCTGCATGTCACATGCTCTCAGGCTAGTTTAGGGAGAGGATGCTGTCGGTGCAGTGAGGGACAGATTGCAGATATAATAACATCTCATCCTGCATTACAGAACGATCTGATTGTAGACTAGGTAGAGATTACTACTACTACTGCTTTTAGGGACAGATTGCAGATCTCATCCTGCATTACAGAACGATCTGACTGGACTAGGTAGAGTCTACAGCTTAGAGGGACAGATTATTGTTCTAAAATCATCTCCTAGTTCTATAGGGTCAGGTTCCTGCTGTTGCTGTAAGGGACAGATTATTGTTCTAAAATCATTTTACTTCCTTTTACAGTCCTCTAGGACTTTCCAGGACTTTTTTACAGTCATTTTTGTGCCAAAAAGTTTGGGTCCCCATTGACTTCAATGGGGTTCAGGGTTCGGGGTCAAGTTCGGTACCGAACCCAAACTTTTTTGCAAAGTGCGGCCGAACCCGAACATCCAGGCGTTCGCTCAACTCTAGTGTCTACTTCAACGATTTTCTGATTGCAGGGGCATCGGCCAGGTACAGTACATATATAACAGCCACTATTAGGTACACCTTGCTAGTACCGGGTTGGACCCTCTTTTGCTTTTAGAACTGCCTTAATTCTTCATGGCATAGATTCAACAAGGTTATGGAAATATTTCTCAGTGATTTTGCTCCATAGTGAAATGATAACATCACACAGTTGTTGCAGATTTGTCGGCTGCACATCCATGATCTATTGGATGAGATGTGGGGAGTGTGGAGGCCATTGGAGTGCAGTGACCTCATTGTCCAGTAGTGAGATGAATGGAGCTTTGTGACATGGTGCATTATCCTGCTGGAAGGAGCCATCATAAGATGGGGACACTGCAGTCATAAAGGGGTGGACATGGTCAGCAACAATACTCAGGTAGGCCATGGTGTTTAAACGATGCTTAATTGGTACTAAGGGGCCCAAAATGTGCCAAGAAAATATCCCCCACACCATTACACCACCACCACCAGCCTCATCCGGTGATACAAGGCAGGATGGATCCATGCTTTCACATTGTTTACCCCAAATTCTGACCCTACCATCTGAATGTCGCAGCTGAAATCAAGACTCATCAGACCAGGCAATGTTTTTCCAATCTTCTATTGTCCAATTTTGGTGAGCCTGTGCAAATTTTAGCCTCAGTTTCCTGTTCTTAGCTTACAGGAGTGGCACCCGGTGTGGTCTTCGGCTGCTGTAGCCCATCTGCTTCAAGGTTTGATGTGTTGTGTTTTCAGAGATTGTATTCCGAATATCTTGGTTGTAGAGTGGTTATTTGAGTTACTGTTGCCTTTCTATCATCTCAAAAGGCATAATATTCCCATTCTCCTCTGACATCAACAAGGCATTTTCGTCCACACAACTGCCACTCACTGGATATTTTCTCTTTTTTCGGACCATTTTCTGTAAACCTGAGAGATGGTTGTATGTGAAAATCAAAGTAGATCAGCAATTTTTGAAATACTCAGACCAGCCTGTCTGGCACCAACAACCATGCCATGTTTAAAGTCACTTAAATCCCCTTTCTTCCCCATTCTGATGCTCAGTTTGAACTTCAGCAAGTCATCTTCACCGCTTCTAGATGGTTAAATGCAATGAATTGCTGCCATGTGATTGGCTGATTAGCAATGTGTGGTACCAAGCAATTGAACAGGTGCACCTAATAAAGTGGCCGGTGAGTGTGTATACACAGTATCTCCCAAAAGTGAGTACACCCCTGACATTTTTGTAAATATTTTATTCTATCTTTTCATGTGACAACACTGAAGAAATTACACTTTGCTACAATGTAAAGTAGTGAGTGTACAGCTTGTATAACAGTGTAAATTTACTGTCCCCTCAAAATAACTCAACACACAGTCATTAATGTCTAAACCGCTGCCAACAAAAGTGAGTACACCCCAAAGTGAAAATGTCCAAATTGGGCCCAAAGTGTCAATATTTTGTGTGGCCACCATTATTTTCCAGCACTGCCTTAACCCTCTTGGGCATGGAGTTCAACAGAGCTTCACAGGTTGCCACTGGAGTCATCTTCCACTCCTCCATGACGACATCACAGAGCTGGTGGATGTTAGAGACCTTGCGCTCCTCCACCCTCCATTTGAGGATGCCCCACAGATGCTCAATAGGGTTTAGGTCTGGAGAAATGCTTGGCCAGTCCATCACCTTTACCCTCAGCTTCTTTACCAAGCAGTGGTCGTCTTGGAGGTGTGTTTGGGGTCGGTATCATGTTGGATTACTGCCCTGCGGCCCAGTCTCTGAAGGGAGGGGATCATGCTCTGCTTCAGCATGTCATTGTATATGTTGGCATTCATGATTATCTCAATGAGCTGTAGCTCCCCAGCGCCGGCAGAACTCATGCAGCCCCAGGTCATGACACTCCCACCACCATGCTTGACTGTAGGTAAGACACACTTGTCTTTGTACTCCTCACCTGGTTGCCACCACACACGCTTGACACCATCTGAACCAAATAGGTTTATCTTGGTCTCATCAGACCACAGGGCATGGTTCCAGTAATCCATGTCCTTAGTCTCCTTGTCTTCAGCAAACTATTTGCAGGCTTTCTTGTGCATCATCTTTAGAAGAGGCTTCCTTCTGGGATGACAGCCATGCAGACCAATTTGATGCAGTGTGCGGCGTATGGTCTGAGCACTGACAGGCTGACCCCCACCCCTTCAATCTCTGCAGCAATGCTGGCAGCACTCATACATTTATTTCCCAAAGACAACCTCTGGATTTAATGCTGAGCATGTGCACTCAACTTCTTTGGTCGGCCATGGCGAGGCCTGTTCTGAGTGAAACCTGTCCTGTTAAACCATGATATGGTCTTGGCCACCGTGCTGCAGCTCAGTTCCTGGGTCTTGGCAATCTTCTTATAGCCTAGGCCAGGGGTAGGCAACCTGCGGCTCTCCAGCTGTTGTAGAACTACATTTCCCATGAGGCATTGCAAGGCTGCTGGATACAATTACTCCCAGAAGCATGATGGGAAATGTAGTTCTACAACAACTGGAGAGCCGCAGGTTCCCTACCCCTAGCCTAGGCCATCTTTATGTAGAACAACAATTCTTTTTTACAGATCCTCAGAGAGTTCTTTGCCATGAAGGGCTATGTTGAACTTCCAGTGACCAGTATGAGAGAGTGAGAGCGATAACACCAAATTAACACACCTGCTCCCCATTCACACCTGAGAGCTTGTAACACCAACAAGTCACATGACACCGGGGAGGAGAAATGGCTAATTTGGCCCAATTTGGATATTTTCACTTAGGGGTGTACTCACTTTTGTTGCCAGCAGTTTAGACATTAATGGCTGTGTGTTGAGTTATTTTGAGGGGACAGCAAATTTACACTGGTATACAAGCTGTACACTCACTACTTTACATTGTAGCAAAGTGTCATTTCTTCAGTGTTGTCAAATGAAAAAATAGAATAAAATATTTACAAAAATGTGAAGGGTGTACTCACTTTTGTGAGATACTATATATATATAGTGGGAGATTAGCTCGTGTGGATCACCTTTCCTGGGAAGAAGGCAGTTTAAAGGCAAACTTTCTTAAAACCTTGCGGGTTGCCAATTTTATTTGGTAAAAGGTTGAAAATCATAAGACAAACAAAACAGCAAAACAAAACCTTGCCGTCTGGCGCTAAACTGCTACAGAGCAGGATACCTCTCTATACGATATTGAGCTTGTCCCTGACACCTCAAAACAAAACAAATGCAAACCTTTTCTCTTGCAGTCCTTAGAGCAACCAACTCTCAAGGTGTAGCTCTCTCAGTGTAGTTCTATTGAGTCCCAGGCCAGAGCACAACTGAGATCTCTTCCTGGTTATTTAAAGCAGCTGGAGAGGGATTTGGGTGGACCAGAAAGTCCGGGCCGAAACCAGCTCTGCCACGGTGGCTGTCAAAACCCGGGTTGGACACTCACCAGTTCACTCCAAGTGAACGCATGTGAGGCGACAAATATCGCCCGTCCACTATCGCACCTCGCATAACGTCACAATATATATATATATAGATTTACAATGGTCCAAGCTGGAAAAATGTAAGTTCTAAAACACCCTGACACTAACTGATACTAATTTTAAAAAAAAATACTGGCATCTGACCCAAACACTAACCCTGGCACTGACCTAGATCAAACCTTGATCTAGGTCACAGGTGTCAAACACAAGGCCCGGGGGCCAAATCCGGCCCTCCGGGTCATTTCATGTGGCCCTCACACCTTTCCTGCAGCACTCCCCTCATCTCCACCACCCCCTGTCTCAACACTCGGCCGCAGAGTGGAGGACAGAACTCCTTCAGCTCCTGCTCCCCTCTGTGCAGCTGCAGCACCCCCTCATCTTCACCTCCCCTGGTCTCAGCATTCAGAAGACTCCAGATCTCCGCTGGTCCTCCTCTAGACCCTGCTCTTTCTGCTTCACAACTCTGCCCCCATTGTGATGCAAGGAAGGGTGGGGAACCCTTAACTTCTGAGGGTGGGGGGGCTCTTGGCATCTGATGTAAGGGGGGGGGGGTGGTGATCTGGACATCTAGTCTTACATATACAACCGGCCCTTCCAGGGCGACCATAATGCTGATACGGCCCACGGTGAAATCAAGTTTGACACCCCTGATCTAGGTATATTTTTGTATTTTCTTTTTTTATTTTATTCTATTATTACTATTTAATTTCTTTATTTTTGTTTTTTACACACACTTTTTTTTTCTCTCTGCAAGGATAGAGAGATACAGTGTATCTCTCTCCTCCATTCACAGAGAAAGAAAACATGGGGGCGGGCTTCACGGTGACTAATCACCAATGAGAGGCTATCACAGCCGTCAGGTGACCCGGAATCTCGAGTTCTGGGTCCTGATCGTTAGTACGAGGCCCGGGACTCAAGGGGAGGGCCGGCCTCTGTGCTGGGATCGCGTCCTGGGGCAATTCCAGCAAAAAAGGGAAATACGCAAATATGCAGCCCCATGGAAATAAAGCCCAGTCCAGTGAAGCCTCATATTTGTTTTACTTCGGTGTCCAGAGGTGGAAGACCCCCTTCACATGGTGCATAAGAGTAACACACAGGTACTGCAATGCACCTATCATGGTGCAGTGCATTGCTGTGCCGTACATTTGGAATGGCACCCCACTGCACCACAACGCACATGTGTTCCATCATGGTTCTCTACATTAAACAAAAAGCACACATTTGTTTTTTCCTACACTGCCGGTCCATTTAATGATGGCTAGACACCCTTCGATTACCGATTTATTTTCCATCTGATCTCACCTGATAGGATTAATCAATCTATTGTCATCAATACAATCGAATGATACTCTACACATCAGGAAGTGGAATTTCGATTGCTAGTTGGAAGTCTCATTTGTAAATTATCTATATTATTATATCTCTGTTTCCACCAGGCAACATCATAATCAGATCGATGTAAATAAATCAAATGTATGACTGAATCATCTCAGTGCTGCCAATTGATGCAAAACAATCTATATTTTTTTTTACCACAGGCCGATTGACTCCATTTAAACAAATCTGATCTAAGTCAAAATTGATTGGAGTTATAGTGGTTCTAAAGACTCAGGCTGGGTTCACACCTATGTGAATTGGATGCGACTTACACCACATCCAATTCGCATGACACTTGAAAACACAGTGGGGTTGATTTACTAAAGCTTGAAAGTGAAAAATTTGGTGCAGCTCCACACAGAAACCAATCAGCTTCAAGGTTTAAAGCCTCGTACACACGGGACGACGATCGTACTTACGATCGTCTCAAATCGTGTGTTGGGTTATGTAAATTGCATACTGACTGCACTACACGATCGTACGACCACAGAAAGAACGTGGAGGTGCATGTAATTAGCATCCGGCCGTTCCTGACTTCTGAGCATGCGTGTTTTGCACAATACAACTTGTTGTACCAACTGCTCTGTACACACGATACAACGGTCGTATGAGCGCTGGTTGGTACGACCAAGTTTTCTAGTCTGCTCATACAACTCCCCTTGTACGACCGTCGTATGTCAGCTGTTCTAATCGCGCATACGAACAATCAATTTCGCATACAACGGTCGTAGTACGACCTGTTGTATACAATCGTCGTCCCGTGTGTACGAGGCTTTATGGTCAAAGCTTGATTGAACAAGCTGAGGTTAGAAGCTGATTGGCTAGCATGCACAGCTGCACCAGTTTTTGCACTCTCCAGCTTTAGTAAATCAACCCCATTGTTTTCAATGTGTCAGGTTCACATAGGTGCGGTGCATTCACACTCCGCACTGCACAGAAAACGTGTGCATTTTCTGTGCAATGCAGTGCAAATTCCCAGGTCATTCTGTTCACTGATGGGGATCTTTCCCTTCCTCACTGCACCCCCCCTCCCCGAGCAGCCAATGCGCTGCAAGAACGCACAGGGGCCGTCGAACTGCGGCTCCGCCCCTTCTCAGCTGCAGACAGGCTGGAATTCGCACCGCAATGGTGTGAATCCAGACTCAGGGTTTTTTATATTAATACATTCTATGCATGAAGGTTAAAATGTGTGAAGGGACACACAGAGCAGCAGCTGGGAGGAAGCCTACTTGTGTGCCCCTATTGCAAGCTCTAGGGGGCACTCAGCCGGAGGAAGGAGCACTGGCGGAGGACCTGAGAAGAGCGGGTAGTCACAGTTCCATGTGTCTATTCAGACACGGAGCCCCGACCCGGCCCCACCCCCTCTCTCCTCTCTCTGATTGGCTAACTGACTTAACAGCCGCAGGAGCCAATGGCGCCGCTGCTGTGTCTTAGCCAATCAGGAGGAGAGTCCCCAATGGCTAAGACATTCGTGGACATCGCTGGATAGAGATGGGGCTCAGGTAAGTAAATAGGGGGTGCTGGGGAGGCTGCTACACACAGAAAGTTTTTTATCTTAATGCATAGAATTTCAATTTATGGCTATTCAATCATTTCCTGAATCAATTGTTTTGGTCAAATCACACATCGATCAGATGGCAAAATCAAAGCGTGTATTGCCCACCATAAGATGAATGGGCTGCCTTATTATGCCTTATCTTAGGCTGGGTTCACATTATATTCGCATGCGGCTCCCAGCAGGAGTCCGGTGCGTCCGGGTTAAGCGTTTCAGGTCCATTTTCAGCCTGAATTTTTGGCTGAATTCTGACCTGAAACAGACCAAAAGACGCACAGGACTCTTGTGCAAATTGGCACCAGAGCCCCAGCGGAGATATGAGAACCGGCTCCATAGAGAGCCGGTCAAAATCTCCTGTTCCCCGCATCCAATAAGCAATAGTGTGAACCCAGCCTGAAAGTGTTACTAAACCCACAACAGTAAAATCAGTCTGTATATGCAGCAGCATGCTTGTTATACTCACTGTGGAAGGGGTTAACCCTCTTCATTGTGTATGTGTAATTGATGTTTGATCCTGTATGAACAGATCCTCCTCTTCTTCCACAGTCCCCAAAACATGTCTTGATAAGAAAGAGTTAGTGGAGTCAGGCTGCACATGCTCAGTTTGGTGTGTATTGCTAAAGAGTTTATTTTTTTCTGGGTAGGGTGCGTGTGATCAGCACAGGGCCAATCAGCACTGTCCAGACATAGGGTCAGGGGTTCTGCATCCTGATAGGACAGTCAGTGCAGTATGAAAACTCCTCCTACAAGCTTTAACCAGGCACTGATAGAAGTCACAAGACTGCTATATACTGCTGATGAGAAAAGGTATTTAGCCGTTTATATTTACTAAAACAATTGCATTTCCACGTTCTGTGTACTGTGGGAGACCAGATATAGTGAATGCAGGATACTGGGTTTAGTAACAGCTAAATGATTGGTAACTTTTTGTGTTAACGCATTATGTGTTATCTACAATCCTGTAGACCAGCCTTTCTCAATCTTTTCAACACAGAGGAACCCTTGAAAAAAACTTTCCAGTCTCAGGGAACCCCTGCTAAAAATGACTATATCTACAACTCATGATGCATTAGTGTGATGGTCAATGGGAAGAATGCTCCCTACACTTGTAGTCATTGGGAAGAATTATCCCTTACAGATAGCTAAAAAGATCAATGATGTCATTGGGAATTTATCTGAGAGGCAGAAATTGGCCATTGCTCAAGGAACCCCTAGCATCCTCTGGAGCAGGGGTAGGGAACCTGCGGCTCTCCAGCTGTTGCAGAACTACATTTCCCATGAGGCATTGCAAGGCTGATGGATACAATTACTCCAAGAAGCATGATGGGAAATGTAGTTCTACAACAGCTGGAGAGCTGCAGGTTCCCTATCCCTGCTCTGGAGGAACCCTAGAGTTCCATGGAACCCTGGTTGAGAAACCCTGCTGTAGACCTTTTGGGTTTTCACTGGCAGTTAGCTTGGTTTATGCATTTTTCCTTTGACTTCTCAGTATAAGAAGTCAAGTAAGAAAAAGTAAGAAGTAAAGGATTGTGGCGGGTTTAATTTAAGCAGGAAAGAGCGGTGGTTTTCCTGAAATCATTATGGCTTATATTAAGGATGTCATTTAAAGCTCATTGGCAGTTGGCAAGTTCTCTGCACCTGTATAACCACCAGCTGCTGCACAGTTAGAAGACTGCAATTCTTCTATAGTGCTTGGTGTTACATATAAAGTCAGCTAAGGATGAAAGCAGACATCTCACTGGTTGCCATACCAAAAACATTTTACTTCGGCTTTCACAAGCCTGTCCTATTGTGAGATAAACACTCCATGTTTCGTTAAATTAATTTAATAGGACTGATTTACGAAAATCTGGAGCAGATTTGAAGCTTGCACGCACCTCCCAGATTTTAAAGGGAAAATATATTGTCTTTGTGACTATTTTTTTTAGTGCATTTTTTAATTTATACCATTTTATCCACTTGCTGACCTTATAACTTAGATATATGGCGGCAAAGTGGGACGGCTGCGCTGGATGAGGTACCTAGTACGTGATCCGAAACTTCCGAGTCTGGGGCGGCGGCCCGCTCCCGCTGTGGTTATACATTGATTGCTGACATTTCTAGAAGCTAGTAGACTTGTGTTCAGCGGAAGATTTTGTTTCATTTCTTTTTCATTTGTAAAATGCATCGTCTCATTCTGATATATTACGTTAAAGTGATACTAAAGGTTTGTTTTTTTGTTTTTTGCCTGCTCTGTGCAAGGGTTTAGCATACAGCGGCACCGATCCTCCTTTTCTGGAGTGCCCCCTCAGAGAAGCGCTTTCCCTGGGGGCACCCGTGCTCCCGAGGGACCCGTGCTCCATTGACACAGACAGCAGGACTCGCCCCCCCCCCCCCCCGGCTTCTGCATCACTGGATTTGATTGACAACAGCAGGAACCATTGGTTCCTGCTGTTGTCAATCAAATCCAGTGATGCAGAAGCCGGGGGGCGGGGCCGAGTCATGCTGTCTGTGTCAATGGACGCAGCAGGACTCGGGAGCTCCTGCTGCTATCAATCTATCCAATGAGAACCCGAGACAGCTGCTGGGCTCGTCCTCGATGTTTCAACGATCGGGTTCAGGTAAGTTAAAGAGGGGCTCTGGGGGGAGCTGTCGCACAGGAGGTTTTTCACCTTAATGCATAGAATGCATTAAAGTGAAAAACCTCAAGACTTTACCACTCCTTTAATTAGTCAAGCCGATCTCAGCACCAACCAGATACATATGTCATAAAAGACAAGCAACTTTTGAAAGACCCTGCAATCAGATATCAGCAGCCCTGAGGAAGGGGGAGTCTTTGATCCCCTGAAATGCGTTGGCTTAACCACATTGTATTCACCACAACCAAAATAAAATCCTACCTACTTTTTACTGGACTTTGGGCGCTCCTTTTTACTTACTTTCTGAGCCAAACGTGGAAACGGTGCTCCCAGCCGGTTCCAGGGGTAGCAGCCCAGGCCCCGCAAGAGGGCCCACCACCTCATTTTCACCCAGCCAGCTAGAGGCATTGGGAGTGGGTACTCTCCCACAACTGTTTATGTACAGACTCTCAACCAAGGGAGTCAACCCAGCGCGGTCTTTTATCTGAAAACCCTATTTAATTCGTTTTCGGATGAATCACTATTTCTGTAGAATATACATATTACGGATCTTTTCGTTTTATTGTTTAATTGTTTCATTTTGGGATAATTCCTTATTTATCTATATATATATATTTGTGGTAAATCGTAATTCCGAAAGTCGTTTGTTAATTGAATCCATTAACACACACACACAATGACAATGTCTCTTCTGCTGCTTCTCAAAACTCGTCATATCTCCTCTGCTCAAATACAACACCCTTCTCAGGGATGCACTTTGCCAGTGGTTGTGCTGTGTCACTGCTGCTGGTACCAGGAGGAACCTGATGTTTAGAGCCAGTGGCGGCTGGTGTTTTTTTTTTTTGAGGGGGCGGCAAACAACCACTTCTCCTGGCGGCCAGTGGCACTATACCCCCCCTTGCTGTCTGTTGGTCAGTCCAGCACTTACCCTATCTAGGTGGCTGGTAACGGGCTGCAGGCAGCGGCTGCGGTGTCCTCTCCTCCAGCGGCTTCCTGCACGGTGCCCACCGTGTGTTCCCTCTCTCCTCCTCCTAGGCGATAGGCGTCCAATAGGATCGTTTGGCCAATTGGGAAACGGGTCTCATGACCCACTGCCTGATTGATGGGGAGGATATTTAGTGTGAAAAAAGCGAATATTCATTTGCTATCGATATGCAGCTGGGAGGGATCGGGGAGCAGTGCTCTGCTCCCAGAGCCCACCCTTTTTTGAAGTCTATTAGAGCCACCGGCTCTAATCACGTGCTTCAAAAAAACACCCCGCCTATCGGAATCCATAGTCTGGCACACTGTATGTAGATCAGGGGGCTGGATGCATGGATGGGGGGGCCCCCTATGGATGGGCCTCCACTGCTCTGAGTCAACCTGTTGTTTCATTAGACCTTTAATGAATTAATGACTCATGCCAAATTCATTTGATATTTTCGTTATAATTGTATTAGTTGAAATTTGCATTCTAATGTCTAAAAGATGCAAAATTCAGCTGAATTTCGGTTTGTTACGAAACAGATTGCACATGTCTATTAGAGAGGTGTACTACAAAAGAACGGACCTTTCCCCTAATAAGCAATGTGAGCTTATTGTGCGTCTCGGGTTGCAACCCTCTCTATGATTGTTGAGAATATTTTTGAATGAAAAGTTGTAATGTGATTTATTTATCCACATTGTCCATCGGGAGTCCGTGGTCGTCATCGGGGATTATATTGGGAGATGACACCTCTGCTGTCTCCGTGATCCCTGCTGGAGCTATGCTGGAGCATGTGCAATAGGGGATTACCCCATAGCATGTTTGACCTTTCTAATAGAGGTCCTGGCTGTCTGATAAGAGCATATCTTATCTGTTTGGTGGTGGCCAACCCCTGCGGTGGAGGGAGCTTGATTTGTTTCATCTCTGATCCTTGATTACAAGACTTTCTACTTTTTTCCATTACCATTCATGGGACAATTTATTTTTATTATGGCACATGCACAGTTTGGTGTGTATTACTGGAGAGTTTTTTTTTGCAGTAAAGCATGCTTGTTATACTCACTGTGGAGCCTAAGGGGTTAAAACTCTGCATTGTGTAAAGAGGCTGTTTGATCCCATATGCACAGATCCTCCTCTTCTTCCACAGTCCCCAAAACATGTCCTAATAAGACAGAGTTAGTGGAGTCAGGCTGCGCATGCTCAGTTTGGCGTGTATTACTGCAGAGGTTTTTGTTTATTTGGAGGGTGCATGTGATCAGCACAGGACCAACCAGCGCTGTCCAGACAGAGGGTCAGGGGTCATGCAGCCTCATAAGACAGTCAGGAAAGAATGTAAACTCCTCTTGCAAGCTTTAACCAGGCACTGATAGAAGTCACAAGACTGCTATATACTGCTGATGAGAAAAAGTATTTAGCAGTTTATATTTACTAAAATAATAGCATTTCCATGTTCTGTGTACTGTGGGAGACCAGATATAGTGAATGCAGGGTCCTGGGTTTAGTAACACTTTAAGTGAAATTACCAGCAGCAAAATGAGTAATTTCATAGTGAAATTATTTCTAATGAATTTCATTCCACTCATCCCTAGTGCATACCTTTTAATTATTCTAAAATCAGACACCTAAGTGACATACTTGACACGTTTTTGGGAACCAGTGACACTAATACAGTGATCAGGGCTAAAAACATGCACTGTCACTGTACTAATGACACTGGCAGGGAAGGGGTTAACACCAGGGGCGATCAAAGGGTTAAATTGTTAAGTGTGACCCTAGTAAGTGCTTGCTAACTGTGTGGGGGATGGACTGACTTGGTGAACACAGAGATCCGTGTTCCTGCTTAGCAGGAACACAAGATCACTGCACTCTCCCCTGTCAGAGCGGCGATCTACCTTGTTTACATAAACGGATAGCCGTTCTGCCTCTCCCCCGACGGACCCACTGATTAGCTCTTCCTCTGGCGCCCCCGCTATCTGTTGCATTGAATGATGTACAGGTACGTCGTTTCGCACAATAGAGCCACCCTGCCCAGGTATATCTGCGGTGGGTGGTCTTTAACCACTTCCGTACCGCCGGGCGTCATATGACGTCCTTGAGTTTGAGTGGAGATATCTGAATGGTACCTGTAGCTACAGGCACCATTCAGATACTGTTTTTTTCTGCCGGTGATTCTCTCCAAGATAAAAGTGATCTTAGCCGCAAGATCACTTTTATCGGTGGCGGGAGAGGTGGCCCCCTCACCACTTTCCAGTCATCTCCGCCACATACCGGACCATCGGCAGCGGCGGAGATGATCGGGTCCGTTCCTCCCTGCACAGGAATCCAAGTGAGTGGAAGATGCCGCCCACTCGGCTCCAAAACTTTGCAGGGCGGAAGCGACATGACAAGTCGCTTCCGCCCAACGGTCTTAAAGGGCCCATTTTTTTTTTTGAACTGTCATTTTTATTTTATTTTTTTTGCATTTACCTGTAAATATGAGATTTGACGTCTTTTTGACCCCAGATATCATATTTAGGAGGTCCGGGCATGCTTTTTTCTATTACAAGGAATGTTTACATTTCTTGTAATAGAAATAAAAGTGATCCATTTTTTTTTTAAAGAACGATGTAAAATTAAAAAATAAAAAATAAAATAAAATAAATAAGAAAAAAAAATTTAAAGCGCCCCATCCCGCCAAGCTCGTGCGCAGAGGCGAACGCATCAAAAGTCACTCCCGCATATGAAAACGGTGTTCAAAGCACACATGTGAGGTATCGCCACGATCATTAGAGCGAGAGCAATAATTGTAGCACTAGAGCTCCTCTGTCACTCAAAACTGGTAACCTGTAGACATTATTAAACGTCGCCAATGGAGATTTTTAGTTTGCAAAGTTTGTCGCCATTCTGCAAGTGGGCGCAATTTCAAAGTATGACATGTTGGGTATCAATTTACTCGGCATAACATTATCTTTCACAATCTGGAAAAAATTAGGCAAACTTTGCTGTTGTCTTATTTTTGCACTCAAAAAAATTGCGCTTTTAAGACGGCTGCACAAATACGGTGCAACATAAAGTTTTGCAACGACCGCCATTTTATTCTCTAGGTTGTTAGAAAAAAATATATAATGTTTGGGGGTTTTAAGTAATGTTATAGCAAAACAAAATGGTTTTAACTTGTAAACACCAAGTCCACAAAATAGGCCTAGTGTTGAAGTGGTTAAGTAGTTATTCTAGCCATTGAAATGAATGAGCACTCAAGAAAAAGAAACAAATGCGCCTAGCATTTGCGCACGCTTACATGCGTTTAAAAGCGGCAGGCATTTTTTCTGTCAAACGCTCCTCTCCTTGAATGTGCTTTTGATGCTTTTTTTCCTGCCTCTCAACATTCCTGTCTTTAAGCACCTTTAAACGTGTATGTGTGTATAGATACATAGGCTAACATGGAAGGGCATTTAGAGGCTTTAAAAATGGCAAACACCCTTAAAAGCTGCGTTTTTGACAAACAGTGTGCATAAGGTCTATACCAAATCATGCCTGCACAAGGACCTTAATGGCAGGATCACCGGGTATTGTTTTATGGCAAGCTGCGGATCCAAGGGTCACCATACAATTTTTAGTACAAAATTTAGATATACCAAAACTACATGAGGACCTACCTAATCTATCCAATCATTATGTATCCAATAATGCAATACATAGTTGTTGGTAGATCTAAAGGAGATTGTACAATCAGATTATAACATGTGCGGTGAGCTTCAACATATAAAAGCTTCTTTAGAAATCGCATAAAACTGTTACAATCTTTAATTATATTTAGTTATATTATTAAATATATTTATATTTATAATTATACATATTTAGTTTAACGTATGTATTATTATATATATTTAGTTTAATTATATCTTTAATTATAATTAGTTATATTATTATGTATATTTATAATTATATATATATTTACTTTAATGTATTTATTATTATATTATTATTATACTACATATATATATATATATATATATATATAGTTTAATATATTTATTAGATATATCTAGTTATATTATTATGAATATTTATATTATAATTATATATATATTTACTTTAATGTATTTATTATTATATATATTTACCTTAATTATATTTAGTTATATTGATATGTATATTTCTATTTATAATTACATATAGATTTTGTTTTATGTATTTATTATATATATATATATATATATATATATATATATATATATATATTTAGCTTAATTTTATATTTAATTATTGTTAGCTCTTTCCAAGGATTTTGATTATATATGTTGATATTGATTATATATATTGATAATATATATATTATATATTTATTTTTCTTCATGCTTTAGATACAAGCTATAAAAAGAAGAAATAAAAAAAGGTAAAGTTGTTCCCTACTGCAACCAAATTTCATTGTTCATTTGGAAGATGAACTTGATGGGTCAAAACATCCAAAACCGTCACTTCTTTTTCATTTTGTATAAATCAGCCCTAATAGTGCGCCGCGTCCGATTCCACCTGTAAACCTATTGGAAATCTGCAGGCCTGGCGATGCTGATGAAAATCTTTTTTTTTTTTCCCCCAGAAAAATCAAAGTAGACCGGAACACAAAGTCATTTTAAGGACATGTAAAATAAATAAATAAAATGACCATTTTGGCTTTTGTAATGATTTAGATAAAATGGCAGAGACAGGAGCCAAAAGCAGAAGTTGGCAGAGTTATTAGTTTGCTTTTTGCAGGTAAATTCAGTCCAAGGTTTTCCTAGTATTTTTTTTTTTCTTGTCTTTTTTTTTCTTTTAGTTGTTCTGGCCAAATAAAAATGAGACTTATAGCTGCGAGCGATGATGGGAAATTGTGCTATTTAGAAGGCTAGGAGTGCCATCTCCTGGTCAAAGCAAAAAGCGCAATGGCAATGCAAAAGTAAAATTAAAAGCCGCTCATTGGGAATTTACACTAAGAAAGCAACGAAGATCAAATTAAAATGAACTTTAAAAATGTAAAACTTACTTCATCTGAAAGTTTTCTGATGCAATAAGTATTGCCTAATCAAAAACAATCCTGTAATTGACGTTTACTGGCACAGATATGTATACAATGCTGATCTGCTTCTGAAAATGCTAGTATCCTGGCTGCCTTTGGTGCCAACACACCCTAAAAGAGGGACTCACAACAAGCATGCAGCAAGTGAGCTGAAAAAAACATTGAAGCCAATGGAACAGCATAGTTGGGGCACCATGGGTGGCACGGTGGTGTAGTGGATAGCACTTTTGCCTTGCAGCAAAAGGGTTGCTGGTTCGAATCCCAACCATGACACTACCTGCCTGGGGTTTGCATGTTCTCCATTTTAAATGTACAAATGCAGCAATTTAGAAATTGGATGAAAGGTTTAGCATTGTAAAAGACTTTTTGATAGATAAATAGTGCATTTTATATATAGGTATATGCATCAGACCATAATGAGGAACAAATGAAGAGCAATGGGGGACAGAGGGACATTGTTCCAAATGAGGGACAGTCCCTCGAAATCAGAGACAGTTGGGAGCTCTGCCAATGGGCTCTTGCTGCTGTCTCTGCTAATGAGGAGGGAGTTTAGGTAAGGATTGGGGGGGCTGTGATGAGGAGAAGTGTTCCGAATATACAAACATCTAAATGGTGAATCTATCATAGGGAGAAAACTGTTCAGTCTCAGGTCCTTGGACGAGAAGCGAGAAGTTTAAGTTTAACCACCTCGCGCCGCTGCCATAGCCGAATGACGGCTACAGTGCGGCGCTAAAATGCCGGTAGGACGTCTATAGACATCCTACCATTTGGCTCGTGCTGGGCGCACTCCCGCGGGCGCCAGCAGCGCGTGCACGTGCCCACGCACGCTGCGGGAGCGTGCCTGCGGGTCGGACGGACCCGATGTCCGCCGGAGACCCGCGAACTCCTTCCAGAGAGCCGGAACGGGGAACCGCCGATGTAAACACGGCAGTTCCCCGTTCTGTGAGGGGGGGCATGACAGATCTACTGATCCCTGTCACTGGGATCAGTTAGATCTGTCATGCCCCTGCCAACCCCGCCCCCCCCCCCACAGTTAGAACACACCCAGGGAACATTGTTAACCCCTTCACTGCCCCCTGCAGGTTAACCCCTTCACTGCCAATGACATTTATACAGTAATCAGTGGATATTTACATTTCTGATCGCTGTATAAATGTCATTGGTCCCAAAAAAGTGTCAAAAACATCCGACATGTCCGCTGCAATATCGCAGTACCGCTAAAAATAGCAGATCGCCGCCATTACTAGTAAAAAATATAAATAAATTAAAACGCCATAAACCAATGTCCATAGTTTGTAAACGCTATAACTTTTGCGCAACCCAATCAATATACGCTGATTTTGATTTTTTTTACCAAAAATATGTAGAAGAATATATATCGGTCTAAACTGATGAATAAATTTGTTTTTTTATTTTTTATTTTTGGATATTTATTATAGCAAACAGTAAAAAATATTGTTCTTTTTTCAAAACTGTCGCTTCTTTTTTGTTTATAGCGCAAAAAATAAAAAACGCAGAGGCGATCCAATACCACCAAAAGAAATCTCTATTTGTGGAAAAAAAAGGACGCCAAGTTTGTTTGGGTACAACGTCGCCCGACCGCGCAATTGTCATTCAAAGAGTGACAGCGCTGAAAACTGAAAATTGGTCCGGGCAGGAGGAGGGTTTAAGTGCCCAGTAAGGAAGTGGTTAAAAGATTAGTTCACCTTTATCAAAACCTGCCCATGCAGATAACAGATGTCTGTACATTAAAACAAACTGTGCAGCTTTGGCCAAAGTTGAATAATGTCCTTGCTTGTAGGTGAAGGCCATTTACATACCTTGTGTAGCCTGAATGGAATGCTCCTAGGACTTTACTAAGGGAGGCCCAGTCATTACATTTCACCTCCATCATTACTGCTACCGAAAATTTGCAAAATGGCCTTGAAAACATGCAGAAAAAAACAGGATTTGGCTCCCATTTACTTTACTGGGGTCCAGGCACTATCATCAGGTTATGCAGATTTTTTCCTTTTCACTATCAACTGGTCTTTGTGTCCAGCCATTGAACATTGTCGTTTAGTAGACTAAAAACAAAAAAAAAAGAGTTGTATGATTTTAAGCTATGTACGCTCTATACACTTAATACTAACTTCATTAAATTGAGTATTTTTTCAGAATTATAAACCTCAAATGTCATCACTTTTTCACTTAGAATTCACACCTGCCAATGCACCCGACGCTGATTACATGCCAAAACCTCAGCGGAGGTTCCTGGCAATTAGCTGCAGGAGGGAACCCCAATAAAAGCTATGGCAGGCTACTGGCTCCCGCAGCTAATCACACCCACTCACATGTAATGGCTCATGTAGCAATCAGATGCGAGTTATCAACCTTGGACGTAGGCAGTCTGCAACCAGGGCCGATCACTTGCATGTGGTCGGTGCATGAGCAATTACATGTGAGTGGCTGCCTCCTGCACAGTGGCGGCTGGTGGTATTTTTTTTGGGGGGTGGAAACAATCCACCCGCTGCCACCCCCCATTCGGTCGGGTCACAGCCCCGCACTTACCCCATCTAGGTTGCGGACAGCGCTTCCTCTGGGTGGCGTCTCCTCCTCATGATGCTTCACTGCGGCTTTCCCTGCATCTCCTCCCTCCTCAGTGTTTAATATGATAGCTTATCCCCATGACTAAGCTCTGGGGGGGTGGAGTGAAACACGTTGGTGGCCTGGCCTGGTTGGAGTCCAGGCTGAGGTTGCCAATCTACTGACCATTCCAGGGTATCTGGTTGTGCAACTTTTAGGGGCCACCCCATTTTTTTATGATCGCTTATCCTCTCGGGCAATCAAGTGACGGGTCTCAGGACCCACTTCCTAATTGGCCCAGGAGGAGAATGAGGAAGACAACGGCGAATATTAAATCGCTATTGTCACACAAATGGGTGAGCTCAGGGAGCAGTGCTCTGCACCCAAGCCCACCTATTTTTGAAGACTATTAGAGTCTCAGGCTTTAATCAAGTGCTTCTAAAAAAATAAAAAAAAATTGGAATCCATGCGTCCGGCCCCCTAAGCTACATGCGGAGCACCGGATGCATGGATTCCAATTTTTTTTTTTTTTTTTGATTAGGGGGGTGGCACCCCTGAATCCTACATTACGGGCTGCCACTGCTCCTGCAGCTAATCACTCCCACTGGGGTTGTTGCATGTAATTGGCATTGGGTGCATTTGCAGGCGTGCATGCACCTTAAAGGGTTAATATCAAAGGCCAGGATGACCAGAAACCTATTCATAGGGGAATGGGTGCAAAAGTTGATCTGTGACTAGCAATGGCATGATCCTGTGTATCTGAGGTCAGCTCTTCTGGAACTAGGGCTCAGACAATCTCCCTAGTGGGGCCCCTTCCCACACACGGGCCCACCAGCAACCATGGAGAGTGCTCTGGCTACAGTTATGCCACTGGCAGCAGAGAATATCAAAACTGTGCCAGGCATATACAGGCTAGAACAGCCTTTCTCAACGTTTCAACACAGAGGAACCCTTGAAATAAGTTTCTGGTCTCAGGGACCTGCTAAAAATGACTATACAGGGAGTGCAGAATTATTAGGCAAGTTGCATTTTTGAGGAATAATTTTATTATTGAACAACAACCATGTTCTCAATGATTCCAAAAACTCATTAATATCAAAGCTGAATATTTTTGGAAGTAGTTTTTAGTTTGTTTTTAGTTGTAGCTATTTTAGGAGGATATCTGTGTGTGCAGGTGACTATTACTGTGCATAATTATTAGGCAAATAAAAAACAAATATATACCCATTTCAATTATTTATTTTCAGCAGTGAAACCAATATAACATCTCAAAATTCACAAATATACATTTCTGACATTCAAAAACAAAACAAAAACAAATCAGTGACCAATATAGCCACCTTTCTTTGCAAGGACACTCAAAAGCCTGCCATCCATGGATTCTGTCAGTGTTTTGATCTGTTCACCATCAACATTGCGTGCAGCAGCAACCACAGCCTCCCAGACACTGTTCAGAGAGGTGTACTGTTTTCCCTCCTTGTAAATCTCACATTTCATGATGGACCACAGGTTCTCTATGGGGTTCAGATCAGGTGAACAAGGAGGCCAAGTCATTAGTTTTTCTTCTTTTAGACCCTTTCTTGCCAGCCACGCTGTGGAGTACTTGGACGCGTGTGATGGAGCATTGTCCTGCATGAAAATCATGTTTTTCTTGAAGGATGCAGACTTCTTCCTGTACCACTGCTTGAAGAACGTGTCTTCCAGAAACTGGCAGTAGGACTGGGAGTTGAGCTTGACTCCATCCTCAACCCGAAAAGGCCCCACAAGCTCATCTTTGATGATAGCAGCCCAAACCAGTACTCCACCTCCACCTTGCTGGCGTCTGAGTCGGACTGGAGCTCTCTGCCCTTTACCGATCCAGCCACGGGCCCATCCATCTGGCCCATCAAGA
>BLSH010039086.1:779583-813237 GCA_018402905.1 Glandirana rugosa
ATATCTTCCTATACCCCACACACACACACCTCTTTTTTTTCCTTCTTTTTTTTTTGTTTTTACTTCTGCGGCTTCTACCTCTTCTCCTTATCTTTTTGGTTTCTTTATACTATTTATGTGCACAAGCTATAATGCACCGTTATTAGGGAATTAGCCTGTCCAGGTTTGGCATTGATATCCACTTGGATCTTACTTGAACCTTGACTCTCATTTGCTCATACTGTTCAGACATAACTATTGTTACTGCTTTTTCTTTGTTGGGCACTTAATGAAGCTTTATACTTATTTATGTTGTCATTCCAAGCCTGTGCATGGGCAGACTGGATGCTTTTTGTCACCACTTTAAATTGAATAAAATAATTGTATTCAGACATGAAATATGAACAAAGCATATCCTTCTATAGTGTGTACTCAATACAGAGCACTAAGCTGCATTTCTGTCTGCTGCTTTGTTCCTCTGTTATCAGCATGAATCACTTCTGAAACGTTTTCCTGACACCAAGAGAAAAAAGGTAACAGGGGAGGGACCTCCAGTATAATGCCTGTGATTGACAGCCTCAGCTCTGTTCCTGTGTGCTGTGTGAAGGGGGTGTGTCCCTTCCCTCCAATCAGCTCTTCTCACTGAGCTCTGCAAGGTGCAATTTCATCTTCCCGCCCCCTGTTTTCTGACAGCTCAGACAAGCTTTATCAATTCTGCACTTTAAATGGTATAGAGAAGAGAGGGCTGCAGATAAACAGGTACAGCTTAAGTAGGAGTATTTGTCTCATCTCCGTGTATCACCTGAGGCCAGTCACTTCACTGTATTTATGTAAGGGCTTATAGTTAAGTCATAAATGGTGTGGCACTAAATCCAATATATCTGTAATGTAACACGGCGATATTCAACATAAACAACACATGTGCATCAATAAAGGTAGATATATATACTCTCAGTTAATAGCATAATAAATATTGCTAGAAATAAGTGAATCTAAATAACCATAAATATAAAAAAACATTAAATATGTGATAATTCGGTCCATATTAGCCCTTCTGGGCAGTGCATCCAAGATCGAGTGCTGTGAGAACCACAAAAAATTGAAAATAAATGAAGTTCTTTAAAATATACAGTGAACTGCTGTACAGTTCCATGCAATCCAATATTTCATCTATGTGCTCCACCACTGTGCGCAATGGCCGCTCATCTTAAGATTTAATGTAACTCATTTCTATTGAATCAGTAATCTCCATTGGGAACGTAGCTCTCAGTGATTAAATGATAGTGACACTCAAACGACCAACACCTGGAAGGGAGAGGAAAACCCACATGGCATAGTAGTACTATAGCAGGCTTATTACAAAAATGTAGTAACTTACAGTTTAAACTACACTGGACAGTGAATGCATGAGACCGCTTGGTCACACAAGCAAAGGACACTATCAGATACGAACTTCCAGTCTCGGCCGCAACCGGAAGTGACGTCACCTGGCTCCTTCCAACGCATTGCGTCACAGACATGTGACTTTTTCAAGGGCTAGAGTTAGCGTCAAGGGTGGGTTTATAACACGCATAAAATGCACATACACACACAGGCGTTAAATGGCACCTGAAATGAAATCCATCAAAAGGAAATGGGTAGGTGGCCTTTGCTGACTCCCTGCGGAAAATGGATCTTCTTGGTTTTAACAGCTTGCCCGCGGTATCTTTCAATGCAGAGCTGTCTGCTTCATCAGGGCTGGAGGAAAAGTTTGAAATAACACACATAAAAATGGTGAAAAAAAGCAGAATAGCTACTAAAAATACACATGTATAGAGGAAAAATAAATAATAATAATATGTCCACTGGCATGCTCCTTTCTTTCCCAATTGACATGTCATTATTATTAGTTAGTTTTTCTTTTATACGTGTGCATTTTTAACAGCAATTCTGTGTTATTTTGAACTTTTCCTCCAGCCCTGATGAAGGAGGATTGTGTGGCCCCCGAAAACAGAGTTGGTTGTCTTTTTCCCTGCTGTTGTAACCAGTTGAACAAATAAGACTTTGGACTCCTAAGGTTTTTTCATTTGGCGCTCCCTTTGACCTATTACACTTGGATTTCCCAACTCAGTTGAATGTCCTTTCTTGAGGGTGTCCCCGTCTTTGTGGTGAGTTGCCGAATACAAGCCAATTGGGATCAAGTCATGACTTTGTCCACATTTTGATAACCTGTGAAAATCCATGTCCAATGCCCCTCTGCCACTAATTCTTGATCCGATGTAAGGGGTCATTTATGCACTGAACACCATTAGAAGGAGACACTATAATGACCAGCAATACAAGGAGAAATGTTTTCACTGATTTCCAGTATAAAGGGCTCTTTTCTCATTAAACACCAGTGTAAGGGACTATTCTCTTCACTGATCACCAATGTAGAAAGGCATTTTTTTACTGACCATCAATGTAAGGAGACATTTCTTTACTGACCACTAATGTAAAGGGGGCATTTTTCTTCTGACCTCCAGTGGAAAAGGTCAGTTTTCTACAGATCACTATTGTTAAAAAAGACATCAAAATTTTATTGTTTGTGTTTTTTTATTGTCCATTATTATTTTTCCATAATTATTACTGAAAGAAAATGTTATCATACAGAGCAGGGAGGTGTTAAAATGTCATCTGCTGTGGGATTCAAATACTTTACATAGATCACATGCTATTATTTTCTCTAACACAGTGTTTCTCATCCTTTTTTCAGTCAAGGCACCCTTTAAAAATGATGGACAATCTCGAGGCACACTTTAAAAACTATGGACAATCTCGAGGCACCATTTAAAAACTATGGACAGTTGTGCGGAACCCCATTTTAAAATGTAAAAACGATTCTATAGTTTTACATAATGCAGCAACATTCACACACGTAGGACACCCAACGTTAGATGAGATTTATTCTTCCATAGCGAATACATTTTTGCAAACTGGTACTGACGAGTATTCTAATGTTTCTCTTCATCACTCAGCTAATGTGAACCCAGCGCTGAGGAAGAGGAGCAAGGGAGGGTCAAACAAGGATGCTATGCAGGAAACTGAAATCCTCCTTATCAATTGATTATGCCAAGGGTCGTTAGGACACCAGCAGCTAGAAGGTTGTAATGGTGCACAATGAAAACACGTGGCTTTGTGTAACTAAAAGGCAGGCTTCTTCCACACATTGGCTTGTATACACCTTTTGGGCAATTTAGACACCCCTGAAGAAACCTCAAGGAACCCCAGGGTGCCTGGGCACCCTGGTTGAAAAAGGGTGTTCTAACACTGAAGTACAAAAAAAACGAATGAAGAAATCAGACTTTCAGGTGCAAAAATAAGTCTCGGGAAAAGGGTAAGTACGCAACCTCTATAAAATATCCAAAGTTTTTATTATTAACACCAATGATTAAAAAAAAGTAACTAGCATGAAAACACATATTGTAAATACAGAGTTCTGGGATCACTGCAACTATGATCACTCAAAGGAGTGCTTATCCTGTACTATGTGACTAGAGTAAATATAATAACCATATAGGTATACAGAGATCAACATATAAACATGTGTAAATAGGGCAAGAATACAGGATGTGCTCATGGGTATCGACACATATCGCTGTCAATTAGCTTCATCAGGAGACCCTATTGTTGTAAAGATTGAACCACAATTAATATACAACATATACAATCAACATTCAAATTCGAAAGACAGCATGTGGTTGTATACTCACAATTCCATAACCAATGTAATGTATATATAGCGCTGCATCCAACCAAAAAGGGTATCCCAAATCACCCCAAGAGCCAGGAGGCCCGGGGAGGTGAGGGCAGTACTATGGAGCCCTTGAAAAATGGCCCAGGTCTAATAAATCATAAGTAAGAATGAAAAACCATTGTATACAGAAATAATCTATAATAGAATATACATTGTATAATACAGAAAAATTAAGTAAATACAACAAGGTCTGTGTAGAGGAGTACATCCAAGGGGGTCACTACACTTGCATCTGATCCAATGAGAATGGAGCCACAGATTGAATGAAGTATGTTGACTTCTTGTGCCAGCACAGTATAGAGTGCTGTAGGGTCATGGAGAGTGCTTGAGGAGAAAGCCAAAAAGATATACTGATAGATCCAGTCCACTGTCGGAAAAAAAATCACCATTAGACCAATAAAAATATATATATGCATAAATGTGGCTAACATAAGCACTCACCCGTGAAACCAAAGGCAAAAAACAAAAGTAAATATAAATATAAATCAAAAGCCCAAAAAGTGGATAGGATTGAAAGAAATTTAGGGAACAAACCTCAAAATCAGGGGTCTCCAAACTTTTGAAACAAAGGGCCAGTTTACTGCCCTTCAGACTTTCGGGGGGTGGACTGTAGCCAGTGGGAGTAGAAAATGCCCCATTGTCAGTGGGAGTAAACAATGCCTTAGCCTCCCTGGCGGTATGATTATTTCAGATTTTTGGTGTTGAAAGCGGTACAATTATTTTGCATGGAAATTTGGCGTTTTATATTATAGGACTGTAATTCTTAGGAATAACTCACTTAAATCTGTCCAAACAAGAGACTAGTAGACATCCCGGGTATGATAAAGTTTGAAACGCAAAATCATAAATTATAATATATATGAAAAAAAATTATAATATAATAAATAACTATAAATAATTATCAAAGATGATAATATAATAATAAAATGTATTCAATAATGTAATCTAGTCAAAAACACAGAAATTTGCTCAGTTACAGAATTGTCGCTGTCGTCACTTTCAGTGTCTGATGATAAATTTCCCCAAAACTCAGTATCACTCAATTCTGCAAATGATTCTTATTTACTATCGGTGTTTTCTAGCTGATCAACAATCGCTTTTGACGTAAAGGGACGCTTTTTTATGCCATGGACGTTCTCAAGTTTCCAGGCAGAAAGAATGACATAAATAATATAAAAGTGCATGCAGGGCACTGGGCAAACCACTAGGGACAAAGGGGATGTGAAATGATTTCATACAGTAATGTAATCTTACAGATTACAGTGTACTGTATGTTTACTGTATGTTTCACTTTTTGAATTTCCCGCCAGGCTCCGCCCCCGTGTGACGCGACGCTCGCAGGGAACGGAGCCCGGCACACAGAGTCATCTGGCGGCGGACACAGCCCGCAGACACAGCGGGGGACATTGCTGGATCCAGGGGACAAGGTGAGTAACCCAGCCTGGATCCAGCAATGCAATCCCGAGTGCGGCTCTGGGTTACCGCTATTTGCAGGGAAAACTCACCCCGCGCCACACTTGGGAATACCGTCAAGGATGTTAAGCTTGGTGGTCAGTGAGAGTAAAGAAAAAAAATACATTATTGGTATCAGTGGGAGAATTAGTTCATCATCTCTGGTGTCAGTGGGAGGAATAGTATCCCATTGTTGGTGTCAGTGGAACGAATATTGCCTCGCATCAGTGAAAGGAACCATTCCCCAAGGGCCGGATAAAGGCAAGCAAAGAGCCACATCTGGCCAACGGGCTGCAGTTTAAAGACCCCTCAAAATCATTTAGAGTGTATCCCCGACTAAAGAAGGGGCAATAACTCTGCACACCTCTTCTCCTCTCCCTTCTTTATGACTTTAAAATGGCGGCAACATGAACCCTCTGCCCTACTTCCGGCTGCAGGGCAGTTGCAGGGAGGTCCTATTCACGTGAATGGGTTGAATTCTGTGGGCGGTTCTGCTTGCCAAAAGCTACAGGGGGTACAATTCTTGCTGCAAAGCAAGTCATCAAGGTATGTTTGCTCCCCTGTCTAGCCAATTTTGCAGCTTAAGGGGAGCCAATTGAGGGGGGGCATTAAAGTTCAGCTTGGCTGCCTGTTTTACCATCCCCAACCACAAGTGTAAACTTAGCCTTAGAGCTCTTTCACACTTTTTATTGAAATCAATGGAAATGCATTTTAACATGAGTTGCAATGCGTTTGCATTGCACATCCAAACCAGCAGGTCGTTCAATCATAATATTTGAAAATGAACAACGGGTTCACTTTAAGCATGAATACCAACCAGAGGATGAAAACAACGTCAGAGGCAACTTAATAGAAGATCATTTACAAGGGTGAACCTGCTTATACTACAGAGGCATATAAACACCTTCCCGGAGACCTACAAAAAGAACGCATTATTTACTGCACATTATCAATGTATGACATTTGTTGAAGAACCATAATGTCCACAGCAAAACACACCACAAAAAAGTCACGAAGAAGATAGCACCTTGCAACCTTTATAAATATTACAGCATTTGGCTAATACTGGTTAAAGGGCATTTAACTGGGAACAGAATAATAATAAAAGACAAATACGGAATCTACAATTCATTGGCCACCAAAAGGATGCAAGTAAATGAGGTCTGATCTTTTTAAGAAGCCAGTGTGCTAATGAGATCTAAAACTGCATCCACTTTACAAAAATCCTCATTTATTTGTGTTCCACATTTTAGTTCTCATTATAAAGGGGAATGACATCAACTTCAAAACAAGAACATCTTTGGCTGCAGGAATGCATTGCCAAAGATATCTTAAATTATATAATATATACAGTTGTTGTTGTTGTTGTTCAGTCGTTTAGTAGTGCCTGACTATATATGCTCCAATGAAGGGGGAAAGGATGAAAGTGAGAAAAATTACTTTACTCATCTAATTGAAAAAAGGCTATAAGAAGATTGCCAAGACCCTGAAACTGAGCTGCAGCTCGGTGGCCAAGACCATACAGCGGTTTAACAGGTTCCACTCAGAACAGACCTCACCATGGTCAACCAAAGAAGTTGAGTTCACATGCTCAGCATCATATCCAAAGGTTGTCTTTGGGAAATAGACACATGAGTGCTGCCAGCATTGCTGCAGAGGTTTAAGGGGTGGGGGGTCAGTCTGTCAGTGCTCAGACCATATGCCGCACACTGCATCAAATTGGTCTGCTCAGATGTCGTCCCAGAAGGAAGCCTCTTCTAAAGATGACGCACAAGAAAGCCCACAAACAGTTTGCTGAAGACAAGCAGACTAAGGACATGGATTACTGGAACCATGTCCTGTGGTCTGATGAGACCAAGATAAACTTATTTGGTTCAGATGGTGTCAAGTGTGTGTGGCGGCAACCAGGTGAGGAGTACAAAGACAAGTGTGTCTTGTCTACAGTCAAGCATGGTGGTGGGAGTGTCATGGTCTGGGGATGCATGAGTGCTGCCGGCACTGGGGAACTACAGTTCATTGAGGGTAGCATATATTTACTCCTGTTTTGCTCCCACCACTGTTCTGTTTATCCACTGGGAGTGAACATAAGACCTTCTAGGTCATATGCGCCAAACACAAGGCCTACCAGGCCATTTCATGTGGCCCTCGCACGCAGGGCTTTTTTTTTCAGTCAGAACGTGGCAAAACTCCACTTCGCCACCTTCAGCTCTTGCCCTCCACTTCCTGCTCACCACTGCCACTTGTATTTACAAGGACAGCTTTCCTCTTGAAGGCTTTCACAGAGCCCTGCCTGCCCTGCACTCATGGTAGGAACAATGGGGATGCAGGTGCAGTGTGGGATGGGGCATCACATGGTAAGCTGCACTGTGATCTACATATGTGCCCGGGTGCACAGATGCACACCAATGATCTCCCTGCAAGTAAGAGCTAGAGGAGGAGCCGCCTACAGGTAGAGCCAGGTGAAATGAGAGGAAGCTTTTGGGTGGGGGGAGGGGAGGAGATGAGAGATATGGAAGGAGAAGTGTGCAGAGGTGGGGGATGTGGGACAGTGGTGCAGAGGTCAGAGCCGAAGAGGGGTGGAAGTGAGATATGGATAGCCTGTGAAAGAAAGCTGAACCCAGTACACTGTGCACAGTACACCCCTAAACCCTGCACTCTGCATGTAGTGCACCCCTCAACCTTGCACTCTGTACACAGCGCACCCCTGAACTCTGCACTCTGTAAATAATGCACCCCTGCACTTTGCACTTATACATAGCACACCCCTGAATCCTACACTTGTTATGTAGTGCACCCTTAAACTCTGCACTATGTACGTAGAGTAGCACACCCCTGAACTCTGCACTCTGTGCATAGGGTACCCCTGAACGCTGCACGGTGTACCTAGTGCACCCCTGCATTTTGCACTTTATACATAGTGCACCCCTGGACCTTGCACTTGGTATGTAGTGCACCCTTAAACTCTGCACTATGTATGCAGCAAACCCCTGAATGCTGCACTATGTACATAGCGCACCCCTGAACTCTGTACTTTGTACGTAGTGCAACCCTAAATTCCGCACATAACACACTCCTGCTGTTTATTTAATGCCCTTTAAGATCATTCTACTGTTAATGCAATTTGGCCACATCCACCGTTCTATGCAGTTTGGCTGGGGGAGGGGACATTATTGAGTTCCTGCACCTATTCTGTGAGAAAAAAAACCCTGGATGTATTTATATAGTCTTACAGATACAATCACCCCTTTGAGGGCAACCATAATGCTTATGCTGCCCGCAATGAAATTGAGTTTGACACCCCTGTTCTAGGTATTTCTAGGTATGCATATGACTCACTCCCACTCCTCACATATGTCAACATTGGTTCTTGGTGATTGGCCCAGCCCTGCCACATGGGGCGGAAAGACAATCCTTAACCTTGCGTAAGCTCTGACTAGAACAAATCAGAGCTTATACCTGGTGGCCCAATGGAAGAACAAAGAAAGGAAAGGTGAGGATGTGCTGCAGGGTGGAGGGACATTAAAGCAAACCTGTTCCATGGGCAAAGCTCATATTTGCTATCATTTTTCAAATGTTATAAATGCATAACACATGTAGAAAAATGTATCCACGCCACATTTCTGCATTGGAAACTTCTATGTCAGAAGCAGACAAGTGTCCAATTGTAATGTAATATGAGTACATGTGTGAAGGTAATCCAGGTCAAGGCTGGTAGGAGTTAATCATTCATCAATTTTCAGGACTTTCCGTAATGCTGAAGAAATGTCACCACTTATCTAATTAGATCTAAAGGACAAGTTTACTTATTGTATGTATGTAACCTGTACAGCTTTCCTCCTTAGCTGGCTAAACTAGCCAAACACCCTAAGCTGACCAAAAGTGGTCCAAAAAAGGAAAACCGGTGAACCAGCAACAGGGTCATGGGTGGCCAAGGTGCATTAATGCACATAGGGAGCGAAGACTGGCCCATGTTGTGCAACACAATAGAAGAGATACTGTAGCTCAAATTGCTGAAAAAGTTATTGCTGGTCGTAAGAAGGTGCAGTTAGCTAGCCTGCCATTAAGTGGGTTTGTCCAAAAATAGTGTGGTAATAGGGAATTATATAATAGAGTGTTAGGTCCCCTTTTAGAAAAAGACTTACTGTAGTGATGTAATGGGTAAAGTTTGTGCCCATATAAATGCCAGGAGGGGAGAAGCCTTTGGGTATGGGGCTTGGAGCCAAATACCCCACAGCCATGTGGATGTAGTGAACTACTTCCAAGGGCCATTAGCAGTGCTGAAACCTGGGTGAGGTAATTTTAAAAAACAGAAAAAACAGCTGTAGTCACCCTGACTCTTGCTATGGCCTGAAGTGGACTGTGAGCAGGATGCAAAAGGCCTTTTAGGCCAGACTTATTCTTCTGTTCCCGGCTGGGCAAAGATACAGTGTGGGATGTAGAGAGAGAGAGACTACTATACAACAAAAAAGCAGCTTGTTTATCTCAGATTGACAGAAGCAGAATGCTGTGGAATCTAGTATACATGGAGGTTTGTCCCACCACTGTGGTGCTCCCAAGTAGAATAAAGGGAAGGTGGCTTAATAAGTATGTGCTGGAGTCCTGCGCCTGAGTGATTGCTACAGAATGTTTGCTTTTGTGTATGGCTGATGTGTTCTGTCAATATGTGATTGTAATATATAATGCTACAGCAAAGTGTGGAAAATATACTTTTTGTGTGGAAATTCCTTTCTTATTGAATATACAGGCTAGGATGTCGTGGACGGGCCAATGGCCAGGAGACGGGCACAATAGGACGAAAGCTTCTATCAACCAGCAGTGAGTCGCTGTCTTACCTGAGAAGCAGCGGGGTGGGAGTTTTAGCGATTCAGCACCAACATTCAGCCAATCGTGGTCCCCCTTTCATGGTTCCAGTAGAAAGCTGTCAGAACACACAGTGGGGGAATTTACTAAAACTGAGTGCAAAATCTGGCGGAGCTCTGCACAGAAACCGATCAGCTTCCAAGTTTTATTGTCAAAGCTTAATTGAACAAGCTGAACTTAGAAGCCAATTGGCTACCATGCACAGCTGCACCAGATTCTGAGCGCTCCAGTTTAATTAAATCAACCCCAGTCTGTCACAGTTTGTTGCATATTATGCTGTGTAGCCACAAACCAGTCAGGGTGCCCATGATGACCCATGTCTACAGCCAAACGTGCCTACAATGGGCTTGTGAGCATCAGAACTGGACCATGGAGCAATGGAAGAAGGCAGCCTGGTATGATGAATTCAAGAATGGTGTGAGGGACACAGTGTAGGGTTGCCGCATCATCCCTTTAATCCAGGACACATATGAATTACACAGGTTGTTCTGAGGCTAATTTAATGCAGGTAAGGCACCAAGTGAGTTTAATTGCCACCTTAATCAGCCACAGAACCTGTGTAATTCATATTTGTCCTGAATTAAAGGGATGATGTGGCAACCATAACACAGTGAGATTGAGATGTTGACTTTGGCTCCAAATTCTCTAGTTCTTAGTCCAGTTGAGCATTTGTGGGATGTGCTGGAAAAAACAAGACCCGATTCATGGAGGCCCAAGCTCACAAAAGGACTTCAAGAATCTGCTACTGCTGGTCAGATACCATAGCATACCTTCAGAGGTGTAGTGGATTCCATGCTTCAACGGGTTATGGTGGGTGGTCATGATAATATGACTGATTGGTGTCATTTATTATTACATTTTTCATTATATTTTTTGTTATACCTAAAACCATGAAAAGACAGTTTATAAATGTATATTTTTTGGACAAAGCTCCCCTATAAAATGTCAGATGGTAGAGGCCCAAGCTTGCAACTTAAAGAACTTAAAGAATCTGCTACTGATGGCCAGATACCACAGCATACCTTCAGAGGTCTAGTGGATTCCATGCCTTAAAGCAGTGGTTCTCAACTCCGGTCCTCGGGACCCACTAACAGGCCAGGTTTGCAGGATAACTGAAATACATCACAGGTGATATCATTTGCTGCTCAGTGATTGCAGTGTTCTAGTCTGCATCTCCCCAAGGTAATACTGAAAATCTGGCCTGTTGGTGGGTCCCGAGGACCGGAGTTGAGAACCGCTGCCTTAAAGGGTTATGGTAGGTGGTCATAATAATATGACTGTTCAGTGTAATTTATTTTTACATTTTTGGTTATATTTTCTTTTTATAACCAAGAAAAGGCAGTCTATTAATGTATATTTTTTTTAGAAAGCTCCTCTATAAAATGTCAGAAGGTAGACTAAAATGCAAAAACACAGTTGTCTAGATATCACGTTACTGTCAAAGAATGGAGATATGAGCTACGAGTGAAGTGGTTAAATAGTCAGCCTTGTTTACACATTATCCCTATATATTTCTGAAGACGTGAAGAGGTCGTCCTCTGAGATATCGGATCACCTTGCTTCTCTTAGCATGTCTTCTGTCTGCTATTGTTCATTACACAACAGATGACCTATCTGATAATATTCTCCTTCTTCAACACATCTCTCTTGTACAAGAAGAAAGCTTCGAGCCCTTTTCATCTTCATTCTGCCGCTGATTGTGAGTTCTTTTTTTCCCCTCTATTTCTAAAGATCTTTCGCACGCATCTTCGTCTCCTTTTGGCCCAGTGGAACACAAATGTCTTCACAACTGCCAATTCTGACTTTTTTGCAGCTTGTGATTCTTCTCCTACCCCCTCCAAACCATGACAACTACTTCTGTGGAAACACAGAAAACCTTTTCAAATAAACTCAGCAATTGGAAAAAAAAAAAAAGCCTATGGAGACATGCATTGCAACGGGAAATGGGGAGAAAAACAATTCTCTTATGCATTAATTTGCCGACAATAAATATCATGTTTCTGTTTTTTTGATTCCGCGTAGTGTGCACTTTCCAAAAGTGAATTAAGAGAGGATAAAAAGTCTTCAGGAGCTGAGGGATGTCTTGATGTGATTTAAAGGGATATGCTTGTTGGGGCGTCTCTTGGCTATATTCTGGAGTAATGTAAAGAAAATAAGAATTAGACTTTAAAATGCCAGAACAGCTAAAATAAAACATAGAAATATGTTTCTATAAATAAGGAATTGATCCAACATTGTAGCATTTTAACTGTAAATTATTCATATTTTCTATTTCTTGCTGTACATAAGTACGAAAGGGAAGCCTACATAGAGAAAGTGTACAGTACGTTGGCTTTAATTGCTGACCTCTCCTTGGCTACCATCCTAATCTAATAGCTTAAATGCTTTTCTGATCCATAAAATATGCTAATCAGTATCTGGCTCCACTTGCCGCATGCTTGATCTAGGTCAGTAACATAGGCGTGCGCACATAGGGTGGCAGTTGTGCCTGGGCACACCCTAATCACCCTGTACTGTGCAGATTCCCCCTGCTGCCTGGCTGCAGAGAAAGGAACCAGGCAATCTCTGTCCTCAGTCTCTTTCTCTGTCTCTATTTATACCCCTGATATTTCCCCAAAGCCTCCCAGCCTAAATAAAATTGTAAAAAAAAAAAATAAAATATAATATTGTAAAAAAATAATAAAAAAACTAAATTGTAAAAAAATAAAATAAAAATAAACTACTGACACCTATCGCTGCCCTACTGACATATATACACACACACTCATGTGTGTATGCGCTTTGTGGTGCACATCCTAATGCAATAGGCTGCACACACCTATGGTCAGTAACTCAATTGTCTTGAATGTAGAAGACCGGCATTTACAGTAGCGCTATAGTGCCAGCCTACATGTTTTTCTCAATACATGGAAATCTCAGTAAAATAATATAGATGTTACTTTCCACTGACTCTGGATTTACATAATGGGATTTTTGGGGATTTTTATTTTCTTGTCTTGTCAATGTGTGTGGTGTGTACTTACAGTTTATTGTTGTTTTGGAAATGAGTGGGGGTACTCTGTACTCATTCATGAGGGGAGGCGGTATTTTGGTCCCCCCTTTTGTTTAACCACTTCAGCCCCGGAAGGATTTCCTACTTTAGGACCAGAGCACTTTTTGCGATTCGGCACTGCGTCGCTTTAACTGACGATTGCGCGGTCGCGCGGCGTTGTACCCAAACGAAATTTACGTCCTTTTTTTCCCACAAATAGAGCTTTCTTTTGGTGGTATTTGATCATCGCTGCATCATTTCTGATCGCCGCTATAAACAAAAGAAGAGCGACAATTTTGAAAAAAAAAATCAAATTTCTTACTTTTTGCTAAAATACAAATCCAAAAAAAATTACAAAAAAACATTTTTTTTCATCGGTTTTGGACGATTTATATTCTTCCTCATATTTGTGATAAAAAAAAAATCACAATTGGCGTTTATTGATTGGTTTGCGCAAAAGTGGCCGCGTTTACGGATGATGTGAATTCATTTCTGGGGTTTTTTATTTTTTTTTATTTTTTACTAGTAATGGCGGTGATCTGCGATTTTTAGCGGTACTGCAATATTGGGGCAGACATGTTGGACCATTTTAACACTTTTTTGGGACCATTTATAAAAATGCACTGATTACTGTGTAAATGTCATTGGCAGTGAAGGGGTTAACCTGCAGGGGCGCTCTAAGGGTTAACTGTGTTCTCTGGGCGTGTTCTAACTGTGTGTGGGCTGCCCTAGTAGGGGAAGGGAAGTGATCACAGCTTCCATATAGAGGAAGGCTGTGATCACAGCCCTTCCCCCTCTCACAGAACAGAGGTTCGTGTTTACTTACATAGACCTCCGTTCTTTCAGTGCGGGGGGGGGGCATCGCGGGTAGCCGGTGGCGATCAAGTCCGCCGCACCCACTCCCTGCCCCCCCCGAACACAGTGAGCACGCGTGCGCTCGCTCACAGTGCACGATCTCGCAGCTGCCGTCGTATGACGGCGGTTTGCGATATCGAGCCACTTTGTCGCCGTCAACCTGCGGTTGACGGTCGGCAAGTGGTTGTAGGGGGATAAGCCCTCCTCCACCCATATACCCCAACCATCATAGGATCAGGGATGTGGGGAAGTCCTTGTCCTGATCAATATGGGGGACAAAGTGCTTTGCTAGAAGGGTTCCCTCCTGGTGAGGCACCCTTTTCATGTTGATGGCATGTGGCCTGGTGTTGTTTGGCGGGGGGGGGGGGTCTTTTTTGTTCAAAGGGCCCCCCTTAAAACCATGACAGACCCTCAACAAAAATAAGGGTTCTGTTATGGATTTTGGGGGAATCCCACTTTTTTTGTCATGTTGTTGTTGGATGTAATACAGCAAAAGTGACATAGAAACAAAATAAAAAATTTGCCAGTAATTTACACTTCTCCGACAGCTTTATTATTTTTTTTTCTTGTAAAATAAAAACAACATGGGGGCATCTCCTTGGGGGGTCCTTGTGCCATTTTTACAAACAAAAGCAAGCTAGCAGGGATATGTAAATTACCAGCAATTTAAATGGTAGGTTTTATTCCTTGTATATTTCACTTTTGCAGTAGTAGATTGTATACAGCGTACAGATGCACCACTTCACAGACAGGTTTAGGGTATTCCCATAAGCATTTTTTTAAAGGAACTTTGCATTTTAAATGTTTCACTTTAAGCATTATTAACCACTTAAGCCCTGGAAGGTTTACCCCCATCATGACCAGTCCAGTTTTTGGACTGCGCTACTTTAACTTACAATTGTGCGGTTGTGCGACATTGCACCCAAATACAATTGATGTCCCTTTTTCCCACAAATAGAGCTTTCTTTTGGTGGTATTTGATCACCTCTGTGTTTTTTATTTTTTGCGCCATAAACAAAAACAAACAATATTTTTTACTTTCTGCTATAAAATATACCCAACAAAAAATGGAAATAAATATATACATCAATTTAGGCCGATATATATTCTGCTACATATTTGTGGTAAAAAAAAATCCCAATAAGTGTATATTGATTGGTTTGCAAAAAAGTTATCCTATCTACAAACTATGGGATAGAGTTACGGAATTTTTTTCTACTAGTAATGGCGGCGATCAGCGTTTTTTAGCGGGACTGCGACATTGCGGTGGACAAATTGCACACTAGGTGACACTTTTTGGGGACCAGTGACACTAATACAGTGATCAGTGCTAAAAAATGCACTCTCACTGTACTAATGACACTGGCAGGGAAGGGGGTTAACATCAGAGGCAATCAAAGGGTTAAGTGTGCTCTTAGGGAGTGCTTTCTAACTGTGTGGGGGATGGCTTAACTGGAGGAAAACAGAGATCCATGTTTCTGCTCAGCAGAAACACTAGATCTCCATCTTCCTATCAGACAGACTGCCGTTCTGCCTCTCCTGTCAACGATCGATGGGTTCCGGTGGACATTACATCAGCCGGACCTGGTGATTGGCTCCCGTTGTGGCCAATGACAGCGGGAGGGGGTCGCTGGTGGCCCACACGCATGCCCCAGATCCTGTTCATGAAACTCTGTACAGGTACATTATTTCGTGCAGGAGGCCCAATCTGCTGCAGTATATCTTTACACAGAGCAGCCCGGATCCTCCTCTTCTCAGGTCCCTCTTTGCTGCTTCTGGCCACTCCCTCCTACCAAGTGCCCCCACAGCCAGCAGCTATCTATGGGGGCACCCGAGCCGAGTCAGAGCTCTGTGCGTCCATTCAGACATGGACCCCCGACCTGCCCCCCCCTTGATTGGCTGACTGACTTTGATTGACAGCTGTGGAAGCCAATGGCACCGTTGCTGTGTTTTAGCTAATCAGGAGTGTCCTGGACAGCTTAGACATTCGTGGAAATTGCTGCAGAGAGAAGGCGCTCAGGTAAGTAATTAGGGGGGTGCTGGGGAGGCTGCTACACATAGAAGGTTTTTTATCTTAAGGCATAGAATTCCTTAAGATAAAAACCGTCTGCCGTTATAACTCCTTTAAAAGAGCTGCTTCTTGCCAATCAGTATTTACCAAACAGTATTTTTTTTTTTAAAAAGTTAGTAATAGTGCCCAGCTACCCTTGCCCTTTGTTTGACAATCCCTTGCCTATTAACCTTGAAAATTACTAGAATTTATTTTAAAGATTCATTTTCACATTAACTTTAGTGGGGTTCAGATTAATGTTCAGAACTTCAATGCAGTTTGTTGAACCTCCTGCATATCAAACCAACCCAGGTACGTTTGGCTCATACTAACATACATACTAACTTGGGTAGCACTCTGTACATCTATACATGAGTGTGTTGTATTAAGTGGTCTGGTTTAGATATGTATTCTTTACACTAATAATATTATTGTAAATGCATTTATGGGATTTTTGTACCTCCCCATGTTAACCTCTCATAAAACAAAATGATATTTTTATAATCGTCTGACTTGCTTTGTGGAATTCATTCCCTATAAAGTCCTAAATAGAGGGTTTTTGTGTTAGCATTGTATTAAGGGATGTGGGCATCCATTCCACTTATCCCCTAAGAGAGAAGCAGTTTCATTAAACATACTAACAGGGTGCTCCCTGATGGGTTCCCCAAACAACTAGGCAGCTCTGTTACTTTTTTTAGTGTTCTGTCTGCATTCAGCCTTTACTCCCAGCAGCAGGCTCCCACAGCAGAAAGAGAGCCTATAGTGACAGTAAGCGCAGCATAATTGAAGCCTATGGACAGTTGAGACTAAAATGAGGTCTGGCTAACAAGTAAGATATGAAGCTAAGAATTCAGGCTATGGGGTTGATTTACTAAAGCTTGAAAGTGCACAATTTGGTGCAGCTCCACACAGAAACCAATCAGCTTCAAGGTTTTATTGTCGAAGCTTGATTGAACAAGCTGAGGTTAGAAGCTGATTGGCTAGCATGCACAGCTGCACCGGTTTTTGCATGCTTCAGCTTTAGTAAATCAACCTCTATATCTCACCCAACGCTCTACAAAGCCTCCAGGATCCAGACCAGAACTTATTAAGATCTCAGAAAACCCATGTGTAGGAGAAAAACCTAGGTGACACATATACACCATCCACAATCCAGCAAGTGCCTTACAAATTTTAGATAAACAATCTTTGCTTAAAACAACATTGAAAAAAGAAACAGCAAAGCCTCGCCTGACTCCTCGAATTGAGGACAGGGATAAATCAATGCTCTTACTCACTAGTGTGTGTAAATTGTAGCTTGAGCCACTGAGCCCTGTAATTTTACAATATGGGATACAGAGAAACTGTGGAAAATGTGAAAAATAAATTAAAAATGTCCCCCTGCTAGCTGGATAGGAGAACATAAAATATTAATTTGAAACATTTCATATTTATCCAACATTAAAACAAAATTCAGTCATGGCCAATATGTACAAAAACATTGCACATTTTTTTATACAATATCAAGTAAAATCATTAATTCATAAATCAATTAAAAAAATGAATTCAGCGCACTCCCACAATCCAGGTAACTCGGCTACTCTGCTAAAGCTACAGGGCCTAATTTACTAAAAACAAGCCTATTTGCCAGAGAAGGTAAACAATGTTCTCTCCACCTTACCAGCAAAACTGTCAATCAGGAATATGGAGAAAATTTGTTTGGAATAGCAAATCATTAAAAAAAAAAAAAAATCTTTCCAGTTGCCTATATTTACATGTATTATAATTAAAGTAACCCCGTTGCTGTACAATAGCTTCCCAAGGAAGGCATAGAAGAGTGTAAATACTTATCTCTCCTGCCACTTGCACCACCAGTCATAAGAAATTGTTCCCCAAAGTCCACTGGGAAATTGATACTTCTGGGGGTGTTGATCTCCTGGGTCGCCTGCAGCTCTCACTGCTTCCTACTGCTGACCTCTGTGTCACGTCTGTCTCCTTAAATAAGAGGAGGTCAGCAGAAGAGGAAGTATTTAATTTTTTTATTTTTACAAATTTGCCTTATCTGGGAAAATATTGTATAGTACCATGGTCAATTTATTTAGACACAATCAAAGTTTAATATGGTAAACGTACAAAACAATGAAATACTTTTAAAATAAATGTTTTATTTAGTTGACTTTAATTTTATCTGTAATTTCACCAGAGCAAGGTTTTTCAGAGTGTACATACAGTAGATACAATAAATGTTTGCACCATCTCACCATCATGCCATGCAATGACCACCAAACCCTTCTACAGGATTATAAAACCAATACCTGCCATCCATGCCCATGTTTGCAAAAGTCTCAGGTGGGTCATAACATAACGAAAATGGGAACATAACGAAAATGTTGTGTTGTAGTCCATGATTTTTATGTGCTTTTAGCTATTTTACTGCATTTTAGCATGATTTCCTAACATTTTGAGCCATTAAGGGCTTGTTTCATTGGGCTTTCATTCGCATTGGACATTTTTTATATTTCAACGTTTCATGTAGTAGGTAGACACTGAGCTGAAGAGAGGGCTTCCCTTACACTTCCTGTCCATTACCCCCTGGATTCGGCAGCAGGGCGTGGCAGTACAAGGAATGGGTGCCTGCGGTGGGTCCAGACACAGTAAATGATCTAAAGATAATCTAGAATACTGCTGGGATGCTGTGGATGCACAGATGGGATCTTGTGCAGAATGTGGCACATGGGTGGAGCACGGGAACTCGCAGGTGCAGAAAGCAATCCAAAGTCAAAAGGAGCCAGAGTCATAAACAGCCGGGTAGCAAGGACACCAAATCTTCAGGGTCAGAAGCCAGGCCAGGTGTGATAATAGACAGGCAGCAAAAATACCAAATCAGGAGGCAAAAGATGAGATCAAGACACATGTAGGCAGGTAGTTTTATGCTGTCCTAGTCAGGAGGGTTAGTGCTAATTATGTTTCTTGGTTCTTTCTTGGCTGGCTTTTTTGGGTCAGACCCACTGGTTCTGTATTTTATAAAAGTAACAGGGATCTGGACCCGAGAGGATAAGAAAGTACTAGAGTTGGCACAAGAGTTAGCGGGGAGCCCATGGTCGCTGCTGATGGCTGTTCAATACCATTGCCGGATTCCATCCTGCTAGTCTGCTGAAATATTCTGAGACTGGAATGCCAGTTAATGGACAACTAGATTCAAGATCCTTCTACAACCTAGGGGGATTGCTTGGACCTGCAATCTGCCCTGAAGATTCCAATCCTGGATACTAACACCATGGACTAGTTTAAGGAAGACTGTTTGTTGCCTTTGTTTGACAGTCATGCCAAGCTATTTAAGTAAAGCTTTTTAAACTTTGTCTGGACCCCCATAACAGGATATTACCACCTCCATAACAGGATATTGCCACCTCCATAACAGGATATTACCACCTCCATAACAGGATATTACCACCTCCATAACAAGATATTGCCACCTCCATAACAGGATATTACCACCTCCATAACAGGATTTTACCACCTCCATAATAAGATATTGCCACCTCCATAACAGGATATTACCACCTCCATAACAGGATATTACCACCTCCATAGCAAGATATTACCACCTCCATAACAGGATATTACCACCTCCATAACAGGATATTACCACCTCCATAACAGGATATTACCACCTCCATAACAAGATATTACCACCTCCATAACAGGATATTACCACCTCCATAACAGGATATTACCACCCCCATAACAGGATATTACCACCTCCATAACAGGATAATGCACTAGATGATTTTACATTGGGGATGTGCAGTCAGGGAAGGCAAAGCCTCACCTGCCATGAACGTTAAAAAAAATGATCAAGCTTCAAGGGTCATAGATCGGCGACCTGGGGTCACAGATACCCCAAATTTGAGGTGTAGCAAGCCGAACCTCACCACTGGCCAAAATGTGGAGCTCCTATCATCTGTGGTTCTGGAGATACGTGGTTCCTTGCTCAGCCTGTCAGAAGCTACATAACGAGCGGCCAGTTTAAATACAAGCTGTTTGCAGCAGACTGAGAGGATGAGCTCACAGTGCCTCTCACTTCTTGTCAGAGGCACTGAGCTCAATGGACTGCTTGGAGCCTTGGACCAATGGTAAAGCACCATTATTCCAAGCTGTCCAATAAAAATGCTGCAGTGGAGGCTGTCCTCTCACTGCAGTGTCATAGAAGGGGGCATGTGTCTAAAAGACACATGCTCCCTTCCAACCCAACCCAGGAAATACATGGGTTTATGTGAATACAATTTAATCATAACCTCATGTTTTTCTCACATAGTTAAGAGGGAGAATCTTCTGCTGCTAAAAAATGTACTTTATAACATAATAATGTATATTTTATCTATTTACTGTAAAATTATTTGTTTTGAAGTTATAACTTCAGATTTCAGCAGGTTAAGCCATCTGCTTGAGTACAGTTTTAGAAAATATAGTAAATTACCTTAAAAACAATATATTATATTTATTATACTTACTTATGGCAATTAAAGGGGTTGTAAAGGCAGAAGGTTTTTTTTATCTTAATGCATTCTATGCATTAAGATAAAAAAACCTTTTGTGTGTAGCAGCCCCCCCCCCCAACCCCCCAGCCCCCCTAATACTTACCTGAGCCCCATCTCTATCCAGCAATGTCCACACATTTCTAAGCATCTGTGACACTCCTCCTGATTGGCTGAAACACAGCAGCAGTGCCATTGGCTCCCACGGCTGTCAATCAAAGTCAGCCAATCAGGGAAGAGAGGGGGCTGGGCCAGGTCGGGGGACTCCATGTCTGAATGGATACATGTACCCCCATAGGAAGCTTCTGGCTGTGGGGGCACTTGATAAGAGGGAGGAGGCAGGAGCAGCAAAGAGGGACCCAAGAAGAGGAGGATCCGGGCCGCTCTGTGCAAATCTACTGCACAGAGGAGGTAAGTATGACATGTTTGTTATTTTTTTAAAAACAGACTTTACAATCACTTTAATCTTAACGTTAAAGATGATGTTACGCCAAGTAAATAGATACCTAACTTGTCACTCTTTAAAATTGCGCACACTTGCGGAATGGTGCCAAAGTTCAGTACCGTATATACTCGAGTATAAGCCGAGGCACCTAATTTCACCACAAATGACTGGGAAACCGTATTGACTCGAGTATAAGCCTAGGGTGGGAAATGCAGCAGCTACTGGTAAATTTCACAGAGAATCAGCCATTACACAGGGACTGAGCCATTACACAGACAATCGCCCATTACATAAGGACAGGGAGCACAGTACCTTCTCTCCTGTTCCCTCCTCTCCTCTTCTCATCTGAGTCAGCCGCTCCGACCCATGCTCCGGCTCCGGACCCGCCCCGCCCACAGCATAGTGACAAGCCAATCACTGGCAGTCACTGTGCACTGTGCAGGCAATCAGTCTATGTATGTGCACTGTTCAGCGCACATACATAGACTTTTCGGACCACCCACAGAGGCTTCAGGCTCCTGCAGACGAGATGCTGTGGGGCACTGACTCGAGTATAAGCCGAGGGGGGCCTTTTTCAGCACAAAAAAATGTGCTGAAAAACTCGGCTTATACTGGAGTATATACAGTACTTAAAGATCTCCATAGGCGTCAACTTTAACAATTTTTACAGGTTACATGTTTAGAGTTACAGAGGAGGTCTAGTGTTAGAATTATTACTCTCACTCCAACGTTCGCGGCGTTTGTAACCTGTGTGTATCTGGCTCTGATACCAGCCAGTGCCTCACTAGCCCCTCACTTCACAGCACCTCCCTGTTTTACATGTGAGTGGTTTACTTGGATTTTAATAAATGTTTTATGGGATTAATGCACTATTGAAGGCTTCTGTTTTCTCTCACATACATGCAATGAGATGAGACCTGCTGATTGTGAAGTCATACTACCAGGTGGATATTCACCTAAAAGCTTATTTGCCTTTTCATGAGAGTGAAAGGCAATTTAATCGGGTGAGTGAATTTACAAGGTGTATTATTCCTGGCTCTGCTCACATTAAGCCTTGGTTCACATTGGTGGCTTTGGCATGAGATTTGACATGTCAAATCGCTTGCCAAATCGGTGGCAATTGTCGGCAATGGCACCATCCTAATCGGTGCGACGCTGCATTTGTGGTTTTGCACCGATTTCCAAAAGTACTTTCTGTACTATTTTTGGCGATTTCAGGAGCGATTTCCATTGACATCCGTGCAGAAACCCACACATATGTCTCTGAAATGGCACTGAAATCGGGACTGGCATGCGGGAATGAAATGGTGCGAGTTCAGCTGAAATCGCACCATTTCATTCCCGCATCAATGTAGACCTAGGCAGAGAGTTGACTGTTAATCACAAACTTTCCTAAATTGAATCACTTTGAAGATTTATTTTAGATTTATAAACCATGATTTTGATAATTGTATAGACTTTTTGTGGGCTTTGAGTGGGCTATAATGTAAATGTCATTTTTGGCTGAGCTGTATCCAGTTCAGATTGATTGTACATAGTTTATTTGGCTTTGCCCTAATTTCAGCAAGGTGGTGCATTGCTCAATGTTGCCAGTAGGTGTCGCTGTTACCACAGGCCAGTATGAGAAATACAACTGAACCGGGTTATGAATAATATTCTTTTTCCGGAAACAGCCCAGTAGGAGGTTCCTGGCCGCTGTGCATTCTGGGAAGGGGCATGCTAGGTCTGTGAGAGAGACTTGTCCCGAAATCCTGCCGGCTGCTAGGTCAGTGTGAGAGGCCTGTCCAGGTATACAAGATTTGCTATAAAGAGAAGCTGTTCTACCTTTGGATTTAAAGAGTCTGTAATTGATCTGTAAATGAATGGTGCCACTCCAAAAAACCCTCTGCACACACTAGAATTGCCCCTCCTATCCAAGTCAATGGTTGAGCGCCATTCCTCTTCTTCCTGTGAGCCCAGTCTCTAATGGACACCGCCCTCCAAATGTTCAAAGCTGGCATCGTTTTTATTCATCTATTTTTTTTTTTATTCAAGCGTTTTTATATCAAGTTTTGAAAGTACATATACAAAGATCAGCAAAAAGAAAATTTCGCTACAGGTAAGCATTAACATAGATAGCAAGAAATAATAACACAGAACACCGGCCACTTTATTAGGTACACCTGTTCGATTGCTTGGTAACACAAATTGCTAATCAGCCAATCACATGGCAGCAACACAATGCATTTTGGCATCTAGATGTGGCGAAGATGACTTGCTGAAGTTCAAACCGAGCATCAGAATAGGGAAGGAAGGGGATTTAAGTGACTTTGAACGTGACATGGTTGTTGGTGCCAGACGGGCTGTTCTGAGTATTTCAAAAACTGCTGATCTACTGGGATTTTCACCGACAACCATCTCTAGGGTTTTCAGAGAATGGCCCAAAAAAGAGAAATTATCCAGTGAGCGGCAGTTGTGTGGAGGAAAATGCCTTGTTGATGTCAGAGGAGAATAAGCAGAATGGTTCAGGATGATAGAAAGGCAACAGTAACTCAAATAACAACTTGTTACAACCAAGGTATGCAGAATACCATCTCTGAATGCACAACACATCGAACCCTGAAGCAGATGGGCTACAGCAGCAGAAGGCCACACCGGGTGCCACTCCTGTCAGCTAAGAACAAGAAACTGAGGCTCCTATGCATTAATGGTTCAGGCTGGTGGTGGTGGTGTAATGGTGTGGGGGAAATTTTCTTGGCACACTTTGGGCCCCTTAGTACCAATTGAGCATCGTTTAAACACCACGGCCCACCTGAGTATTGTTGCTGACCATGTCCATCCCTTTATAACTACAGTGTCCCCATCTTCTGATGGCTCCTTCCAGCAGGATAATGCACCATGTCACAAAGCTCAAATCATCTCACCACTGGTTTCTTGAACATGACAATGAGGTCACTGCACTCCAATGTCCTCCACAGTCACCAGACCTCATCCAATAGAGCACCTTTGGGATGTGGTGGAACGGGAGATTCACATCATGGATGTGCAGCTGACAAATCTGATGCTATCATGTCACTATGGAGCAACATCTCTGAGGAATGTTTCCAACACTTTGTTGAATCTATGCCACGATGAATTAAGGCAGTTCTGAAGGCAAAAGGGAGTCCAACCCGGTACTAGCAAGGTGTACCTAATAAGTACACCTAATAAGTACAAGTTGCCACTGAGTGTATATCCGAGCATAGGAATCAGTTATACAGCAACATATTGACAGGCATTAGGGATAATAATCTGTAGAAAGGGTGTCAAATGTTTCGGAACGGGGTGTAGGCTGCAAATAGACCTAAGACACGTCAGTGGGCGCGTCTGTTGTGATCTCAATAAAGTTGTTCTGATATGTTGAGAATGGAACATTCAGGTACACAGATAAATAAATGCATCTGATTAAAAATGAACAACCCAAGGGAGAAAACCCAGCTGGATACTCCTAAAAAGCAAGGAAGATAAAGTCTTGTGAAACAAAGGATGGCTTCCCAGAGAAAGACAATGGGTGTTATCGTGCCATCGTTACAGACATGCTGTGCAGGACGGGTATGGGTAACCAAGTTGACCATTGAGACCAGAAGGATTGTCCATTGCCATTTTTGATGGAGAACATAAATTCAAATTGAGTCTGGGTGTTGAGATTGACTGTAAAAGATGTGAAATTGGGAGGCTCGGCCTGCTTCCTATTAGATGTTATAGATTTCCTGACTGCGACCATGCAGTGAATGATGAAAGGAAGATGACTTTTTGGCCAACACTCATAATTTAGTAAGAGGAGCGCCATTGCTGTGTCCAGATCGAGTTTCATACCGATTACTGAGGAGATGAATTGAAAAACACTGACCCAGAACAAGCAGATTATAGGACACTGCCACCAAATAGGCAAGAGTGATCCCTTGCGTTACCGCATATTAAAATGCCCTAACCAAAATAGGTGTGAATCGGATCCTAAATCCAGCCTTAGCATTGTGTTCACATGCAGAAAACACACAAGCTCAGCTCATATGCATATTCATGGACATGCATGCAGGTAGAATGTGGTATCATAAATATTAATGCGTTTTTAATATGGGTTTGTTTTACAAAGTAATTAGAAAAAGAAAATATTTATTATATTCATGTTTTAATTATATAGAATCAATTTTGCATTGGGATACATGACATAATTCAATTGTCAGATTTATATTATGCACAACCACATATAAAGCATAGTTTAAGTATTATAGGGTATGTCTTGAGTAATTATCATAAATATAGGCATTTGGTGTATAAGCAGAATACCACAGGTCAATTTTAAGTATATAGGAGATGCCAAATTTTATCTTTTAACATATTATAATGACTCATGTTTAAATCTTGAGCATGTACAGTAATTAGGAAACATTACTGAATGTTAATGTTTCATTAAGACCTTGTGTAAATAATTTGATTGAGTCGTGAAGTCCCCACCAGTTCCTGTAAGGGAAGGAGATGCAGCTTGGAAATAGGCATGACCATTGGGATGTGTTGCCTGAGTTTGGTGAACTTGCATGGTATCAAGACACATTTGCTTTTATCCTGCAGCTTCATCCAAGATTGGGTGGCCAAGCAAACCAGTTTACAGACTTAGTTAATGATGCCCTCTCTTAAGCCTCGTACACACGGGACGACGATCGCATGTACGACCGTGTTGAATCGTATGTTGGCTGTTGTATGCAGCATACTGACTGCACTACACGATCGTACGTCCACATACGAAGGATCGATATCGCATACAACGGTTGTGAGTACGACCTGTTGAATGCGATCGTCGTCCCGTGTGTACGGGGCATTAGTTAATGATTGCTCTCAGTTTACCTCAATTCTGGTTTTATATAAGAAATCAATTGACACAATAAGTCAAGATTTTAGAAGGCCTTGAAGTGTGAAGGTGTGAAGCCTTTTTGACAATCATTCTGGTCTCCCTCGCCAAGTAATGCTTTAATGAGAGTGCAGAAGAGTCATGATTCCTTTCCTTCTGTATTACTAAGGCGGTACATAGTTGACCCATAGAAATTTGAGGCGGTAAAGAATTGTTTACTGGCCAGGCTTTAAAAACATGCCTGGTTACAAACTACAAGCTACTGTCAAGGTGCCCCCAGCCTTCTACATCGATTCTCTCCAACCATCCCTTCAGAATGGTGGTGTTGAGAGGCAAGGATTATTTTGCTTATTTGGAAATGTCCATGGCTTACTGAGTTCTAGACAAAAGACATAAATATAACACAAACATTTACAGACTTCATTGTCCCCCATAATCCTGCCTTCTTTCTGTTAAACCAAAAAAAAATTCCTAAATGGACTTATGAGCATTCACTGATCAGTGATCGGTATCTTGACCAACACAGCGAAGACTTGCATTCCAGCGACCTGACACAAGCGGGATCCACCCCAGCTCTTTCTATGGTTCTCCCAAATTAAGGTTAAATGAATGGAAGAAGACCTGACTGCAACAGTTGGAGGCAAGGAGGGAGCAAGGGGTTCTCCTGGAATCATTTTTTTTTACTCCAATGAATATATCAAAATTTTTGCTAATCTGTAAACTCTTGGTTCAACAAGTCCCTAGTGCATTTTCAGGGTCAGATCCAACATGGTGGGGAGTTAAATCTCCCAACACCCCTTCTCTTGTACCCTCTTTTAACTTTTCCTTTCTTCATCTCTCTGAGCTCCAATATTCCAGCTTCTCTCCTCTTTGGTTTCAATTATGTCGTTTTTGCTGCTTTTCTAACTTGTTTTTATAAACATTGTTTTGGTAATGATTGGTGATGTTGACTCTCCCCAATTGGAGAGACCTCCTCTATTTCCTAATCTTCTATACTGTTTTTATATTTATTGAGAAACTGCATTATTGCTGGGATGCTAAAATAGCATATTTTATATGATCTACCTGAATACTCCCACAGCATTACTTGTGTTTAAAACTTACTTATAGTCTGGTGTGAAATAGTTTGTTTCATATATTAACATGGGCCTGAAGCCATTGTGACTATATATCATGCCACTTTTTATACAGAAGAATGTTGGGTGTATTCTGTATCCCTGCAATCTCTGCAGAAATAAAAAAAAAATAAAAAAATAAATAAACTTTTTTTTGAGGTCTTGAGAACACATTTTATCTTAACACAATAACCATTCCAATAGAAAAAGTAACCGCTTCCATAAGATCTCTCCTTGGAAGTGTCTGACGTTGCCCATAGACAAGGAATTGTTGTCCAATATGGTCAAAAATGCGTATTGTCATCTTATGTCTACAATTACAATAGGTCTGCACCAGGTGTGTTCATGGAGACTCCAGAGAGAATGTGGTGGCTTTGAGGTGCTGGTTAGAGCAAACGTGCTCTTACACTTTTAAAAGAATGTAAAGTGCTTTGAATGTACAGTATCTCACAAAAGTGAGTACACCCCTCACATTTTTATAAATAATTTAATAATTCTTTTCATGTGACAACACCGAAGAAATTACACTTTGCTACAATGTAAAGTAGTGAGTGTACAGCTTGTATAACAGTGTAAATTTGCTGTCCCCTCAAAATAACTTAACACACAGCCATTCATGTCTAAACCGCTGGCAACAGAAGTGAGTACACCCCTAATTGAAAATGTCCAAATTAGGCCCAAACTGTTAATATTTTGTATGGCCACCATTATTTTCCAGCACTACCTTAACCCTCTTGGGCATGGAGTTCACCAGAGATTCACAGGTTGCCACTGGAGTCCTCTTCCATTCCTCCATGATGACATCACGGAGCTGGTGAATGTTAGAGACCTTGCACTCCTCCACCTTCCGTTTGAGGATGCCCCACAGACACTCAATAGGGTTTTGGTCTGGAGACATGCTTGGCCAGTCCATCACCTTTACCCTCAACTTCTTTAGCAAGGCAGTGGTCATCTTGGAGGTGTGTTTGGGGTCATTATCATGTTGGAATACTGCCCTGCGGCCCAGTCTCCGAAGGGAGGGGATCATGCTCTGCTTCAGTATGTCATAGTACATGTTGGCATTCATGGTTTCCTCAATGAACTGTAGCTCCCCAGTGCTGGCAGCACTCATGCAGCCCCAGACCATGACACTCCCACCACCATGCTTGACGGTAGGCAAGACACACTTGTCTTTGTACTCCTCACCTGGTTGCCGCCACACACACTTGACACCATCTGAACCAAATAAGTTTATCTTGGTCTCATCAGACCATAGGACAGGTCCAGTAATCCATGTCCTTAGTCTGCTTGTCTTCTGCAAAATGTTTGAGGGCTTTCTTGTGCATCATCATTAGAAGAGGCTTCCTTCTGGGATGACAGCCATGCAGATCAATGTGATGCAGTGTACAGCGTATGGTCTGAGCACTGACAGGCTGACCCTCCACCCCTTCAACCTCTGCAGCAATGCTGGCAGCACTCATACGTCTATTTCCAAGAGACAACCTCTGGATATGACACTAAGCATGTGCACTGAACTTCTTTGATCGACCATGGCCTGTCCTGTATGGTCTTGGCCACCGTGCTGCAGCTTAGTTTCAGGGTCTTGGCAATCTTCTTATAGCCTAGGCCATCTTTATGTAGAGCAACAATTCTTTTTTTCAGATCCTCAGAGAGTTATTTCCCACGAGGTGCCATGTAGAATTTCCAGTGACCAGTATGAGAGAGTGAGAGTGAGAACACCAAATTTAACACACCTGCTCCCCATTCACACCTGATAACTTGTAACACTGAGTCACATGACACTGGGGAGGGGAAATGGCTAATTGAGCCCAATTTGGACATTTTCACTTAGGTGTGTACTCACTTTTGTTGCCAGCGTTTTAGACATTAATGGCTGTGTGTTGAGTTATTTTAAGGGGACAGCAAATTTACACTGTTATACAAGCTGTACACTCGCTACTTTACATTGTAGCAAAGTGTAATTTCTTCAGTGTTGTCACATGAAAAGATATAATAAAATTATTTACAAAAATGTTAGGGGTGTACTCACTTTTGTGAGATACTGTATATTCTTTATTTAAATACTATTTTTTTAAAGATATTGGGCAATATTCACTCATTGAATAGTGGATGTGAATTTGGGGTGAATAAGAGTTAATTTGGTAGTCTTATTATTTGTTTCTGAAAAGTCAGATCTCTCGTGTCTGCTTGACCACCCTAGAAGTTGATCAGGAGAACCTCAAGTTCCTGTCTCCTTATATCATGCTGTTGTTGGCAAACATTTTTGGAAGACTGAAGTCTTAAGGGTTTTGTTAGGTTTCATTCTGGATAATACATTGTAGCACAAGCAGAGCCATTGCCTGCAGTGGCCAATCAAATGCTGGTTTTCCAACAGGACCACTCGGCAAAAGCTGGTTTAACGACCGGCTTCTGTTGAACAAAGAGGGCTACACACAAATCAAAATTTGTCACACAACAGACGAATTTCGATATGTGTGTACCCATCTTGACTCCACTTTTGTTGAGAAAAAAAAAAACAATGTATCAATGCAAAGATTTTAACGCGTGTTGTTACAGATTATCACATTTCTGCTCTGAAGAAATAGCTGTTGATTTGTTCGTGTCAAACACAACTATGTTCATTATAATCTCCTGGTGCACTCTGAGAGCTGGGTCAAGCTATGAGTAAGCACCTACTGTAGGGTGTGAAACGCGTTAGCTGGACCTTCTGTTCGTTGTCTGTACCACCCTTTTGATGCAATAAAACATTTTTGGAAATTGGATCATTTGAGTGCGGCTACTTCCAACCTTTGCTGCTATTACTACACTGAGAGTTCTGATGAGAAAAGTTGTGGCATCTGCATCCCTATAGAAGTGATTAAACATCAGGAAGCATCTCACCAAACTTAAATTCTTATTGCAGGGAGGTGGCAAAAATCTGACTTGTATCCTGTATGCCAACTTCTGGGGAAATCAATGAGCCAATCACATAAGCAGTAAAAGACGTGTCTGGAGGGAGCTCTGTACACTAATGGTCTACAGCAGTGGTCTCCAAACTGTGGCCCAGGGGCCAGATACAGCCCTTTGCTTTCCTTTATTAGGCCCCTGGGGCACTATTCCTCCCATTGATATGAGACACTAATCTGCCTACTGACACCAACAATGGGGCACCATTTCTGACACACCAATTCCTCCTAGCGATACTAATGATGGGCACTATTCCTCTCCCCAATACCAAATGTGGAGATGTTTAGTTGCGCTGATGCCAGGAAAATTTTCGCTCCCACTAGCTACAGTCCGGTCCCCCTAAAGTCTGAAGGACAATAAACTGACCCTTTGTTTACAAAGTTTGGTTTACAGAATTCCTCCAGGTTGTCATATTGCATTCAATATGCCAAAATTTACAGCTCAGATTAAAATGAAAAGGCAATTTTTAATAACAATAATTTACAATATGGCTTGTGTATGCTATATTTTTTTATTAGATTTATTTTTTTTTCACAAAAGGGGAGTCATCCTTTAAAAACGAACCGTTAGTAATATTTATTATGTATTTATTATTGGTATTTTATATAGCGCCGATAATTTACACAACCCTGCCATGGATAAAATTGTAGAAAAGCTGCGTTGCTCATAAGGGTTTCATAATTCTATTAAACACCCATAAATGAAAATGTAGATTGAAAACTTTGCTCATATATATTCTTCTAGTGGTGTTTAACGCTGCTCCCTTTGTTTGTGTTGACAATGGATCTTATCTCATGCTAAGGGCTGTGTTTGGCCTATTATTACCCTGTATAAAAGCCTCTTAAATTTCCTTTTCACTTGTTCGGCAGCAGTAGAGTGGCACAGCAAATTTAATCGAAGGATGGAGCTCTAGGGAGCCCCATCTGAGACTACCCCTCTTTATAGAACACGTTATCTTTCTTTCCTTGTGTCGAAGATGCACGGAGGAAAAAAAAAAAAACACAAAAAAAGCCATTCTGCGTATATTCTCCCCGATAATTATTGTTGGAATTTTAGATAAGTTTTCTACGTGATGTAATGTATGTCAAGTCTGGCTCTCTGAATGCAAATTCAGCATTACTTTCAGGGCAGACAATGGGACGTTCAGGCACTGGGGCCTGGTATTTTAACATAGACAAGAGGAAGCTTTGATTTTTTTGTGTTTTGATAAGGCACAATCTTGGTGCTTTTATCTCGGCTGTTATATTTAAAGATGACATCCTACCCTTGCCTTCCATGCCATTGTCTCGGATCTCGATTATGTTCAAATGTTGTTGTTTAGGAAAGAGGGAAAAAAAAAAAAAATCTTGAAAGGCCAGCTTGCTATTTAAGCAAAATTATTTAAATGCAGCCTCTCCTATACAGCTCTGATTTCTAAAGGACGAGGTAGTTAATCAGAAGTTAATTGTACAATTTTAATGCAGATTAGAGCTTCTTGCAAACAAATCCCAGGGTGCGATTATTAAAAAAAAAAAAAGAGAAGAAAAAAAAAGGGATGGAGTGGTGAAGTAAGGCACTTGGGTCTTCAGCCTGGTAAACAGAGAAGGGTTTTAATTTGTTGTAAACAAAGTGATCATACACCAGGGGTCTCCATTGAAGGGGAAAAAAAGGTGGAAATAAATTAAAATTAAAAAAAAAAAAAGATTCTCGCGCACAAAAATACAAACAGATAGGATCTTTTTTATTTGTTTTTTTTCTCCATTTTTTTGTTTGTTGCCATCTTTTCAAAGCAAAAGCTAAATGAATACAAAGGAATTCATTAATATTTAAAGGAAGCTTTGCATTATGCAAATGAAGCTTGTTCTATAAATACAATATGGAGCCCCAAGTATGAAAAAAAAGAAATTGCTCTTGTTGCTCGTAGCAACTTGATTCCGCCTTTCATATCAAAACCTGCCCTGGGAACATGAGATTTGGAAGCGGCATGATTATACACAATGTTGAAAGTGTTCTACATTACACCTGAAGGGGTGCAAAATGCAAGAGAATTGAGAAAATGCTACATTCAAATATACAGTGCCTTGAAAAAGTATTCATACCCCTTGAAATTTTCCACATTTTGTCATGTTACAACCAAAAATGTAAATGTATTTTATTGGGATTTTATGTCATAGAGCAACACAAAGTGGCACATAGTTGGGAAGTTTACGGAAAATGATAAATGGTTTTCAACATTTTTTACAAATAAATATGTGAAAAGTGTGGGGGGCATTTGTATTCAGCCCCCGAGTCAATACTTTGTAGAACCGCCTTTCCCTGCAATTACAGCTGCAAGTCTTTTTGGGGAAGTCTCTACCACTTTGCACATCTAGAGAGGACATTTCTGCCCATTCTTCTTTGCAAAATAGCTCAAGCTCTGTCAGATTGGATGGAGAACGTCTCTGAACAACAATTTTCAGGTCTTGCCACAGATTCTCAATTGGATTTAGGTCTGAACCCTGACTGGGCCATTCTAACACATGAACATGCTTTGATCTAAACCATTCCATTGTAGCTCTGGTAGAATGTTTAGGGTTGTTGTCCTGCTGGAAGATGAACCTCCGCCCCGGTCTCAAGTCTTTTTCAAACTCTAACAGGTTTTCTTCTAAGATTGCCCTGTATTTGGCTCCATCCATCTTCCCATCAACTCTGACCAGCTTCCCTGTCCTCGCTGAAGAAAAGCATCCCCACAACATGATGCTGCCACCACTATGCTTCACAGTGGGGATGGTGTGTTTAGGTTGATGTGCAGTATTAGTTTTCCTCCACACATAGTGTTGTTCTTTTAGGCCAAAAAGTTAGTTTGGTCTCATCTGACCAGAGCACCTTCTTCCACATGTTTGCTGTGTCCCCCACATGGCTTCTTGCACACTGCAAACAGGACTTGTTATGGCTTTCTTTCAACAATGGCTTTCTTCTTGCTACTCTTCCATAAAGGTCAGATTTGTGGAGTGCACGACTAATAGTTGTCCTGTGGGCAGATTCTCCCACCTGAGCTGTGGATCTCTGCAGCTCCTCCAGAGTTACCATGGGCCTCTTGGCTGCTTCTTTGATGAATGCTCTCCTTGCCTGGACGGTCAGCTTAGGTGGACGGCCATGTCTTGGTAGGTTTGCAATTGTGCCATATTCTTTCCATTTTCCGATGATGGATTGAATAGCGCTCCGTGAGATGTTCAAAGCTTGGGATATTTTTTTATAACCTAACCCTGCTTTAACCACTTCAATACTATGCACTTAGAACCCTTCCCTACCAGACCAATTTTCAGCTTTCAGTGCTCTCACACTTTGAGTGACAATTACCCAGCCATGCTACATTGCATCCAAACAAAATTTTTATCATTTTTTTCTCACAAATAGAGCTTTCTTTTGGTGGTATTTATTCCCAGATGCATTTTTTATTTTTTGCGATATAAGTGAAAAAACAGCAAAAATTTTGAAAAAAAAACACTTTTTTTTAGTTTCTACTGTAAAATTTTGCAAAAAAATAATTTTTCTTCATAAATTTGGGCCAAAATGTATACTGCTACATATCTTTGGTAAAAATAACCCAAATTAGTGTATATTATTTAGTCTGTGTGAAAGTTATAGAGTCTACAAGCTATGGTGCAAATCACTGAAAATTGATCACATCTGATCACACCTGATGTACTGACGGCCTATCTCAATTCTTGAGACCCTAACAAGTAAGGAAAGTACAAATACCCCCCAAATGACCCCTTTTTAGAAAGTAGACATTCCAAGGTATTT
>BLSH010039086.1:825498-867324 GCA_018402905.1 Glandirana rugosa
GGCCCCCCCCCCCCCCCCAGAGCCCTCCTTTTACTTACCAGAGCCCGATCGCTCCCGTAGCACCGGGGATGAGCCTAGCAGCTCCAACCGCGGGTTCCAGTCCTCATTGGATAGATTGATAGCAGGGGAGTCATTGGCTCCCGCTGCTGTCAACCAAGTCCACTGACGCAGGAGCTGGGAGGAGGGGCCGAGTCCTGCTGTCTGTGTCAATGGACGCAGCAGCAGGACACGGGTGCCCCCAGGGAAAGCGATTCCCTGACAGGGCACTCGAGAAGAGGAAGAGCGCCGCTGGGGGACCTTAGAAGAGGAGGATGGGGGCCACTCTATGTAAAACCGCTGCACAGACGTGGAAAGCATGACATGTTTGTCATTTAAAAAACTAACCTTTAGTATCGCTTTAAGTGCTAATAATTAATATAAATAGAGTGGTTTGGGAAAATACCACATTATGGCCACTAGGTGGAGAAGAGGAATATTAACCACTTCAGCCCCGGAAGGATTTACCCCCTTCCTGACCAGAGCACTTTTTGCGATTCGGCACTGCGTTGCTTTAACTGACAATTGCGCGGTCGTGCGACGTTGTACCCAAACAAAGTTTACGCCCTTTTTTCCCACAAATAGAGCTTTCTTTTGGTGGGTGACAATTTTGAAAAAAAAACAATATTTCTTACTTTTTGCTATAATACATTAAAATTATAAAATTATAAAAAACAAATGTATTCATCAGTTTAGGCCGATATATATACTTCCTCATATTTTTGGTAAAAAAAAATCGCAATAAGCGTATATTGATTGGTTTGTACAAAAGTTGCCGCGTTTACAAACTATGAGAATTCATTTATGGCATTTTTATTTTTATTTTATTTTTACTAGTAATGGCGGCAATCTGCAATTTTTATCGGGACTGCGATATTGCGGCGGACATGTTGGACACTTTTGCCACTTTTTTGGGACCATTGGTATTTATATAGCGATCAGTGCTATGAAAATGAGCTGATTACTCTATAAATGTCACTGGCAGGGAAGGGGTTAACCTACAGGGTGCAATCAAAGGGTTAACTGTGTTCCCTGGGTGTGTTCTAACTGTGTGGGGGCTGGGCTGGCAGGGGCATGACAGATCTAACTGATTCTGATGACAAGGGTCAGTAGATCTCTGTCATACCGCCCGACAGAACGGGGAACTGCTGTGTTTACATCGGCGGTTCCCCGTTCTGGCTCTGTAGTAGGCGATCGCAGATCGCCAGCGCACATTTAGTCCGCCCGACCCGCGGGCACAATCACGGCTGCGAGAATCGCCGTACAGGTACGCGCAGGAGAGCCACACTGCCGCCGTATATCTACATACCTCCCATATTTTTTAGATGGGAATGAAGGACACCTATTAGCAAAAGTATGCAGGCATAGGACACACCCCCTGCCACGCCCCCTTAAAGGACAATTATACAAAAAAAATTATTGGTTAAACCCACAAGTGCTTTTTTTTACCACTACTATTCCTTTATATTGGCTTTTGAAATTTAAAAATGCAGCAATTTAGAAATTGGATGATAGGTTTTAGCACTGGGAAACACTTTTTGAAACATAAACAGTGAATTTTATATGCAACTATGTAGATCAGACCAAAACGAGGAACAAATGAGGAGGAAAGAGGAACAGAGGGACTTTGTGCCAAATCAGGGACAGTCCCTGGTCGGGAATGGGTTAAAGTGGTAGTAAACTCTCCTATCATTTTCAGCCAAGGAAGCTGCCATCTTGGCCTCTGTTTAACCTCCAACTGCCATGATGCTGCACATGTGATCGGCTATGACACCAGCCATTGGATGGTTTGACAGTTTGGTTTAGAGCACAACCAATGGGAGTGTTACATTTCCGTCACATGCCGGAAATCTAACTGTTTTTTAACCTTTTAAATGGATGAGTTTACTAACGCTTTAAGTAAATATTTATTTCTTAAGATCCTCAGCTCCATCTATTGGTCATAATATGGTATTTTCCCAAAACACTCTATTTTTTTTATGAAAGATCAACCTGTGGAGGTAATATAAAGAGCACGTTAGATTTCTGACAATTTGCACAGATCAATAGTTTTGTAGGAAAATAACTATAAAATATCTTCTAGAATACACTTACATGAATTGGCAGGAGCCATGCTGTGTGTCAAGCCACTATTTCTTGTTTTTAAGTAATAATCGTGGCTTTTCAACACTTTGTAATGATTTTTTCTTTCCACTTGTGGCATCTTGCTCTATGAAATGACCACTTTTTCTATGAATCTGTCCAATTTGTTTCTTCATTAAGGTGTTGTGTATATGGGCTGGGGCTTTTATAAGAACAGTGTGTGCAGCAATCTTTTACAAAGCATGGGCAAAGCTTTAGTGATAGTGAAAGAGATACTAGTCTTACCTGTTACCTCTTATACTTACCTGTTCTGTGCAAAGATATTGCACCGAGGGGTCACTTTCCTTCTCTTCTAGCAGTCCTTGTCAGGGTTGTTGGCTCCTCCCTCCTTTGGATGCCTCCTGTAGCAGTGGCGGCTGGTGGTATTTTTTTTTTTTGGGGGGGGGGCGCAAACTGTACCACCGGGTCTGGTGCACTTACCCCATCTATGGTGGGCAGCACTTCTCCCTGGCTTTACCGGTGGCTTCCCTTGCTCGGCAGCAGCAGCTTACCCTCCCCCTGCTCTCCACAGGCATCGCGGCGGATTCGGTTTCCTCCCCCCTCCACGGCGGCCAATTGGGACTCTTTTCTTTTTGGCCAATCAGAAAACAGGTCTCAGACCTGCTTCTGATTGGCCGGATTGAGGATCAGTGTTTCAATAGTGAATATGCATTCGCTGTTGTAACACCTGGGTTGGCTCCTAGCACAATGCTCTGCGCCACGAGCCCACCCTATTTTGAAGCCTATTAGAGTCTCTGGCTCTAATCAGGTGCTTAAAAAAACCCAGCCACTGTAATTCATGCACCCAGCGTCCTGAATAAGGGGTGGTGGTGTAATGTCAAAATAACGGCCGTGGATAGAGCATGGGGGTGGTGACCGTGGATAGAGGGGGCGTCACTCGGGCGCCCCTAATGGATGGGCCCCCACTGTCCTGTATTAAGCCAGGTGCTAAGTAGGCACTCATGCACGCATGCTCCTGAGCTGGGCTGCGTGCGTCTAAAAACACACACAGAGCCAGTGAGTCAAGTACCCGCTACCTCCTCACCAACATTTGACCGACGCTCTCAGTTTCTCCTGTAAACCAGGAAGAGGAGGGAGCGGTGCTGGAGGCAGAAGCATCACTAGAGCAATGACATGGAGCCGGGTTAATGTTTAGGGACAGAGGGGGTAGGACAGATAGTGGGGTGTTTTTACCTTAAAGTAGACATGAGCGGTTTGTTTTGTTCTGAATAAATATTCGGACAAATTCTTCATTATTCAGAGATTCGGATATATCCGCATACCCATATTACGATATAAATGAAGTTTACCAAATAACCGAATAACAAAATTAAATTCATCTGAATTTCTGAAATTGGAATTTAAATTTGAATCAAATTTTACATCAAATTCCAGGCACTAAACAAATCCAGGTGCTAAACAAGAAGGGTGAGTAAGGCAAAAAAGGGAATATACCTGCCTGTGTTAGCCCATTGATGTCAGTGGCTTGGTTAGCTGTCCATTAGTCTCATAACAAGTGGAACTCTTTGAGGAATTCCTTTTTTTGTCATATTCACCCTTCTTGTTTAGTACCTTGAGATCACTTGCTAGAGTGAAGGAGGTGTTGTGCTTATGAGGCCTCATGAGCTCCCTAGTGGGATGATAATAATTAATAATAATTAAACTGACGTCAAGCTTTATAAATCCTCTTCCCAAGATATTGTCTTTTTGGCTCCACATTGCGACAAGACAGATTTTCATGGTGGGGATATGGTCCTCCTGTGACACACTGAGGTCCTTCTGACAGTAATCTTGTGACTCTTGCACTGATACATACTTACCTGGTGGCATCTCTGGGTGAACATTCTGTACAGTAAATTAAAAGTCTCCTGAAGAAGCCATCTTTTGGCGAAACATGTTGAGCAATAATCGCTGCGCTGTATACCTGGATTGGATTTGATCATTATCTAAACTTATTTTACAAAATTATCTTTTAATGTACTCAGTAAAATTTGATATGAATTTTAAAATACGATATAGTATACTATCTCTGTTTTGGCATCCTCTAAGTCCCTATTACCGTACTCCATGTGTATGAAAATATGGATTTGAAGCACACTTGTCACCACAAGAAATGCAAACTAGTTAGTAGTGCAAATCATTACTTTAAGAAGAACTTCAGAAATGATCTCATTTCCATACTAACTTTGGTCCATCCTCATATGTGATATCCAGAGGTCCACTGAGGATGTTCAGGCATGCAACCAGCAACACACAGCTGTCAAATTGGGAGGGGGGGCTCTGCCCGTTCAGCCGGTGCATCCCAATAGACATGAATGGGGCTGCCTGTATGGGGATGCACCGAATACTTGTGCATCTGAGTGCAGGCAAACCCCCCTCGCTTAGAGGTACACATACAGTATCACACAAAAGTCAGTACACCCCTCACATTTTTGTAAATATTTTATTCTATCTTTTCATGTGACAACACTAAAGAAATGACACTTTGCTACAATGTAAAGTATTGAGTGTACAGCTTGTATAACAGTGTAAATTTGCTGTCCCCTCAAAATAACTCAACACACAGCCATTAATGTCTAAACCGCTGGCAACAAAAGTGAGTACACCCCTAAGTGAAAATGTCCAAATTGGGCCCAAAGTGTCAATATTTTGTGTGGCCACCATTATTTTCCAGCACTGCCTTAACCCTCTTAGGCATGGAGTTCACCAGAGCTTCACAGGTTGCCACTGGAGTCCTCTTCCACTCCTCCATGATGGCATCACAGAGCTGGTCGATGTTAGAGACCTTGCGCTCCTCCACCTTCCATTTGAGGATGCCCCACAGATGCTCAATAGGGTTTAGGTCTGGAGACATGCTTGGCCAGTCCATCACCTTTACCCTCAACTTCTTTAGCAAGGCAGTGGTCATCTTGGAGGTGTGTTTGGGGTGGTTATCATGTTGGAATACTGCCCTGCGGCCCAGTCTCTGAAGGGAGGGGATCATTAGTCTGCTTGTCTTCAGCAAACTGTTTGCAGGCTTTCTTGTGCATCATCTTTAGAAGAGGCTTCCTTCTGGGACGACAGCCATGGAGACCAATTTGATGCAGTGTGTGGCGTATGGTCTTTGTATGAGGTAATGACTGGTAAGTACATTAACCTCCATCCCTAATGCATATTGATAAAGAATGGGGAAATATAGGGGGAAAGAGAATACTAGGGTGGGACTTTATATGAAGCACACAGTAAAAATGATTGACCCAATAGGTGTAAAATACAAATTGTGTTTATTACTGTATGTAGGCACCATATACCCCAAGGCCATAACACAGTATCAATATAAATAACTTGTAAACAGTTCATATATGTACATGACCAAGCATTAAATAAAAACATACGCAATAGTTACAACATGATAGATACTATATAAAAATTATTGGTGTGTATACCCACAATGTAAACATGATATTAATAAAAGGGATGCCAATTATGGGGACAATGCATTATTGTAATAAAAAATTAATTGTATACACATGATTGTTGTGACACAGCGTCATAGGAAATCTCTACGCGTTTCGTGGATATCACCACTTGTCAGGAGCTGATGCAAGTTAGATGTGTCTATAATAGAAAAATATATGAATAAGTACCCAAAAGATGACAGGAAAAGAGGGGGAAAAAAGATCAATCCCAGCACTCTTACCTATGAGTAAGACAAGGGGGTAAAAAAGTTGATAATTGCAACAGGTGAGGACATCATGGGATAACATCACCCCCGGGAGCTGAGGTGAGTGGTCTCTGCGGCAAGACAGCGGGAGAAGAGACCGGTGGTAAAACATAATGATAGCTATGTAAAGAAATAACCGCTCAAGGACTGACGAGTGGATCAGCTGTGTGTGCCAATAAGGAGGGTGCTGACTGATTGTGCAAGAGAACCACTGGACAAAAACGAAGGCTGGACAGCCGCACTCCAAATCCAATCTTTTGTACTTTATTGAATGAAAGGTACAGATAAAGCTCATCAACGAAGTCCCAGGTAACGCGTTTCACACCTTGGGCTGGTGCTTACTCATAGCCATGATAGCTATGTAACTATGAACTCAAGCCATTAGGCATTAATGATGAATCCTTGTTATAGGTTATGGATTTGTGTCTCCATCTTTCTTAGGACTTTAGCAGTTTTTGTTTTCCTGAGTCCCCCTTAAAGTGGAAGTAAACCCTTTTTTTGATCTTGTACCCAAAGGTAGGCCTATAATAAGGCTTACCTATGGGTACAGTGAATATCTCCTAAACTTGCATGGTTTAGGAGATATTCACACTCGGTGCCGCTGGAGGGCTTCGTCCTAAGGTAAGTATTTCATAATGTGCTAGTATGTGATGCATACTAGCACATATTGTCTTAAAGGGTTTTTTAAAAAATGTGGTTTACTACAGCTTTAACATAGATCTGTTATATTTTCACATCCTGTAATAGAGTGACATTGCTGTTTGTTATGCGGTGAAATCGCACAGTAGTGTTGTCACCCTATGGCTAGTGCAATCTTAGAAGGACGATGCACCTAAAGTAAAAGACAAATTAAAGTCCAACTCCAGCTAACATCTTTTTTAAGCAGCAACAGCAGTAGTTTTTTCTTTATTTTATAATAAATATATTCAACTTTACTTTACTAAATCCCTTTGAAAGGGTGGGACTGGGACTTTTAATCTGCCAAACACAAGTAACAAACTGTCTGATAAAATAAAACAATTATTCTTTATTGTAGCTTTAAGTACATTGTTTCACAAACAGCCTATAAGGGCTGGTTCACACTACCACGACTTGCGCTCCGACTTGTGTCGCCCCTTGTGTCGCCCCAAGCAGAGGCGGCTCTCTAATTAGGCAAATTAGGCGGTCGCCTAAGGCCTCACACTCACAGGGGCCTCGCAACCGCCTAATTTGACACTGACACCAGCACCGAGATAGAGAGTACTGACACCGGCACTTTAAAGCTCTTAATTATATGCAATTAATAAAGTTAATTTTTTTTTATCGCATGAATTATATTTCCCATTATGGGCGTGAGTGGGGCCTCATGTCTAGGTTTTGCCTTAGGCCTCACAAAGTCTAGAGCCGCTTCTGGCCCCAAGACATCAGGAATCCCATTGAAGTGAATGGGAGCCGTCTTAATGTACGCTACTGATGTCGCTCCGACTTCAAAAAAGGTTCCTGTACTACTTCAAGGTGACTTCTATCCGACTTGTACCCATAGAATTCAATGGAAGTCGTCTTCAAGTCAGATCCCCATCTACTTTACAGGGAAAAGAAAATAATTTACCCAGTTACTCCCCACGAATTACCCAGGCAACCCCTCCCTCCCTTCTCTGACTGTTCACAGACAAAGTCGCCTGGCATGGAGGTTGCTTCAGGTTGCGTTGTAAGTCGCCCAAAGTCGCACTTAAGTCGCCTTGACGTAGCGTTCAAATCGCCTAGCAAAGTTGCCCCTGAAGTTGGATCACCTATGTGTGAACCAGCCCTAAATGTACAAAGGGATGCCTGCAAACTCCACTCCATAATAGTGTACCAATTTTTTTTTTTTTTTTTGAATCAGAAATGTGTATCAATTTTTACTTATTTAAGTCCACTTTAAGGCTCCATACACACAAAATGCCAGAAAAATGACAGAAAAATGCTGGATGAAAAATGCTCATAATAGCGTTTATGTGCCAGCTTTTAGCAGCAGTTAGGAGCAGTTTAGGAGCATTCAGATTTTTTTTCTGCTGGCAAATCGCTCCCAAAAATACAAAAAGAAAAAAGTTTTTATTTCTGCTCCTAGAAGCTGAAGATTCAAAAACCCTTGTAGACTAAGGGCCCGTACACATGGTACAACGGTTGTACAATGGTCGTACAACAACGGTCGTACAACAGCTTTTTGTACGATCATCCGACCGTTAGTACGCGCGATTACAACAGCCGACGTGCAACGTTCGTACAACAGAAGTTGGATAAGCAGACTAGAAAACTTTGGTTGTACAACAAGGCGTTGTATGACTCGTGTGTACAGAGAAGTTGGGCCAACAAAGCTGTACATGCAAAACACGCATGCTCAGGAGTCCGGAACGCCTGGCAGTGTCCGTTTGTGTAAACCTACGTTCCTAATTCACAAATCACATTCACCTGAACTTCCTCTTTATACGCTCGTAACACGTCACTACATTAGGCTTGGTCGTACGATCGCTTAGTGCATGTCAGTATGCGAGATACAACAGCCGACGTACGATTTTGGACGTCCGGTCGTACGATTAACACACCGTGTGTATGAGGCATAAAATAGTGTGCATGCACACATATTGCTTCTAGAAGCAGAAAAAAATTCTCCAAGGCTGTTGCTAGGACATCTTTTTAAGCTAGTGTGCATGGAGCCCACATGTGTAATGTCAGTGTTAATGTTCTCAACACATTTCACTATATGCTTCCTCAGGAGGGAAGAGGCAATACCAGTGGCAACCTATCCCTCTCATCCATGCATCCGGCCCCCTAATCTACATGCGAGGTGCCGGACGCATGGATTCCAATCAGGGTTTTTTTTCTTGAAGCACGTGATTAGAGCCTGAGGTTCTAATAGGCTTCAAAAAAGGGTGGGCTTGGGGAGCGCAGAGCCCACCCAGTTGTGTGAAATAGCAAATGGGCAATCGGGAAGCGGGTCTGAGGAGGTGGAGGGAGGACACGCATGGCAGAAGCCGCCGTGATCCCGAGGAGGAGACAAGGGGAAGCCGCCGTGATCCCGAGGAGGAGACAAGGGGAAGCCGCTGTGATCCCGAGGAGGAGACAAGGGGAAGCCGCCGTGATCCCGAGGAGGAGACAAGGGGAAGCCGCCGTGATCCCGAGGAGGAGACAAGGGGAAGCCGCCGTGATCCAAGGAGGAGACAAGGGGAAGCCGCTGTGATCCCGAGGAGGAGATAAGGGGAAGCCGCCAAGATCCCGAGGAGGAGATAAGGGGAAGCCGCCGTGATCCCAAGGAGGAGATAAGGGGAAGCCGCCGTGATCCCAAGGAGGAAACCAGGGGAAGACGCCGACCAACCCGGGGGGGGGGGGGTTGTGGATGACCCGACCACCGGGGAGGGTGCACTGTTTGCTGCCCCCTCCCAAAAAAAATTACCACCAGCCGCAACTGGGCAATGCAGAACATAAAATCAAATTGGAGTGGTCCAGTGGGAGCAAACCGGCACCCAAAACATAGTGGAACACTCACCCATCGTGGGGCTGCTAGGAGGAGGAAGCAAACACAAAAATAACCAATGATCTAAAAGTCCCCAAGGTATCTGCCTATCTTTGTATGTAAAAGCCTTGTATTCTTAATTTAGATAAGGTTAACAAATCTCCTAGGTATATGCAGGACTCCTATAAATGCCCCCCAGCAAGTGTCTCCTGCACTGCATAGGAATGCACTGCCCTCTTTTAGACATGCGTGGGTGCCATTGATTGTTAATAACACCCAAATGCGAACTCTCATGCATTTAGCAGCCCATTGAAATGAATGGACTTTCAAAAACGTGCCACATGGGAACACGCAAGAAAGCATGCAAATGAATTTTAGAGTCTTCATTCCATTCAATGGGGATGTGGTGCCAATGGCCATCCATTGCACCAAACAGTTAAATTATACTTTCAGAATAAAGGTTTTAGTCATTTGGATATAACCAGTATTAAATGGTTCATCCTAATACCTGCAGCTGCCACTTTTGTTGGACAGCTTGGCCTGTAACAGGAAGTGGAAAAATATCAGATCTACTGACAGGATCAGCAGGTAATGAAATGATGCTAAGGGAGGTGTCAAAATAAAGAAAAAGCTGTGTTAATGCTATTGACAGATTGCACTATACAGTATCTCACAAAAGTGAGTACACCCTTCACATTTTTGTAAATATTTTATTCTATCTTTTCATGTGACAACACTGAAGAAATGACACTTTGCTACAAGGTAAAGTAGTGAGTGTACAGCTTGTATAACAGTGTAAATTTGCTGTCCCCTCAAAATAACTCAACACACAGCCATAAATGTCTAAACCACTGGCTACAAAAGTGAGTACACCCCTAAGTGAAAATGTCCAAATTGGGCCCAAAGTGTCAATATTTTGTGTGGCCACCATTATTTTCCAGCACTGCCTTAACCCTCTTGGGCATGGAGTTCACCAGAGCTTCACAGGTTGCCACTGGAGTTCTCTTCCACTCCTCCATGACGACATCACAGAGCTGGTGGATGTTAGAGACTTTGCGCTCCTCCACCTTCCATTTGAGGATGCCCCACAGATGCTTAATAGGGTTTAGGTTTGGAGACATGCTTGGCCAGTCCATCACCTTTACCCTCAGCTTCTTTAACAAGGCAGTGGTCATCTTGGAGATGTGTTTGGGGTCGTTATCATGTTGGAATGCTGCCCTGCGGCCCAGTCTCCGAAGGGAGGAGATCATACTCTGCTTCAGTATGCCACAGTACATGTTCCCTCGGTTAACTGTAGCTCCCCAGTGCTGACAGCACTCATGCAGCCCCAGACCATGACACTTCCACCACCATGCTTGACTGTAGGCAAGACACACTTGTCTCTGTACTCCCCATCTGTTTGCTGTCACACACGCTTGACACCATCTGAACCAAATAAGTTTATCTTGTTCTCATCAGACCACAGGACAGGATTCCAGTAATCCATGTCCTTAGTCTGCTTGTCTTCAGTAAACTGTTTGTGGGCTTTCTTGTGCATCATCTTTAGAAGAGGCTTCCTTCTGGGACGACAACCATGCAGACCAATTTGATGCAGTGTGCGGCGTGTGGTCTGAGCACTGACAGGCTGACCCCCCACTACGTCAACCTCTGCAGCAATGCTGGCAGCACTCATACATCTATTTCCCTAAGACAACTTCTGGATATGATGCTGAGTACATGCACTCAACTTCTTTGGTCAACCATGGTGAGAACCTGTCCTGTTAAACCGCTGTATGGTCTTGGCCACCGTGCTGCAGCTCAGTTTCAGGGTCTAGGCAATTTTCTTATAGCCTAGGCCATCTTTATGTAGAGCAACAATTCTTTTTTTCAGATTCTCAGAGAGTTCTTTGCCATGAGGTGCCATGTTGAACTTCCAGTGACCAGTATGAAAGAGTGAGAGCGATAACACCAAATTTAACACATTGCTCCCCATTCACACCTGAGACCTTGTCTAATTGGGCCCAATTTGGACATTTTCACTCAGGGGAGTACTCCCTTTTGTTGCCAGCAGTTTAGACATTAATGGCTATGTGTTGAATTATTTTGAGGGGACAGCACATTTACACTGTTATACAAGCTGTACACTCACTACTTTACATTGTAGCAAAGTGTCATTTCTTCAGTGGTGTCACATGAAAATATAGAATAAAATATTTTTAAAAATGTGAGGGGTGTACTCACTTTTGTGAGATACTGCATGTGTAATTTTATATCTTGCATATTTGAGCTCTCAGGAAGGCAATGAAATGCATCAGTTTTTAACCATATGGTTCTATGATGGGACATTTCATCCATGGCGGAAGCATTTATAATACATGCCTGCTGTTTTTATATGTTTGTGAGTATCCGTTCGCCTGTGGCGTTATTATAATACATTGTTTGGTGGTAATGCACAAGAAGCTTGTGCCCTCTGGTTTGTGTTTTCTGCGTTATATGCTGCTTATAAGTTGCAAGTTGCAAAACAATATATGGAACTCACCAAAAATACCATAGAAACAGCTGTTGGCAATCTAAAGAAAATCGAACCCCTTTTGCCTCTCCCCATCAAATTTTCCAATGGTGACACTGAGTTGGCAAAACAAGCTGCCTCTGCCATGAACTGTCTTGGCCTTGACAGTGATTTTGTCCTCTCCTTTAGAAAGTGAATTATAAAGCCCTGAACACACTGATTAATGGTCACCTGTAGCTCTAGCTTGGCACCCAGAATGATCATTATGGGAGGTCCCATGTATGACTATTCAATTGGGTGCCGGGTGACATAGACATTGACTGGTGTTAGTGGGGTCCTGGTAGTGGCAGCTTGGTCATCTCCACCTAAGGTGTGTGCAATGGAAAATTTTATGAAGGGCAGCAAAAAAATAAAAATGTAATTATCTTTTTTTTTTTAGGATAAAACTGAAAACACTTTTGATATGTTTTACTATTTTGAACTGCAGTGGGCATCTAAGTAATAATTAGAAAATAATATTTTTATTTCCAAGTTTTGGTGGCCCTGGGTTCAAAATAGGGTAAAGGCAGCCTGTAAAAGGAGTGGATGTATACTCACCTTTGAGGCCCCTGCTTTAAAACTTGGTGTTGCAGACAGGGTTGCCAACCGCCAGTAAATTTACTGGCAGTTTTGTAAATATCAGTGATTTTTACAGCTGTCTATAAATATCAGGGGCTGATAATTTGTCATGCTGTGCTGACTTTTTAAGTGTAAACCAGGAAAACTACTTTGGGTATGGGTATTGTCAGTGTTTCCATGTTGTGTTGAAATATCATTTATCTTAGATTTTAATAGGAGTTCTGTTATTTTTCAGGTTGCCAGTAAAAAACATACCCCGCCAGTATATTTTCCATGTTTTGCCAGTAAAAAACACTGCGGGAGGTTGGCAACACTGGTTGCAGATCTGTGGTCACTGTAGATATCTGAGGCTTCTGAGTGTGTCAAATATTTGTAGACCGGACCCCCATGCAAATGCAATTGTGCAGCAAATTCTGCAGAAGCAAGAACTCTCAATGTCTCTTGCTAAGCTGCTCAGGGGAAGCAAAAAAGAAAATATACTTGTTTTTTTTTTTTTTTTTGGAGGGGTAGGGGGTCTTACTTAGAAAACTTTAGTTTTTTACTTATTTATTACAGCTACTTATATGGCGCCATCAATTTAGGGGTTTATTTACTAAAGGCAAAAAGACAGTGCGCTTTGCAAATTGCAATTGCACCCTGCAAATGCAGCTGCTCCAGGGCTTAGTAAATGAGATAAAGCTTAGCTTTACAAAGAATACCAAATCACGAGCAAGGAAAAAAAAAAAAAAAAAAGCATTTTTGCTTGCACATGATTGGATGATGGAGGTCAGCAGCGTTTATGCTCATTTACTAAGCTCTGACGCTCTGCAAAGTGCACATTTAGTAAATCCACCCCATACATTTACATCAGTCCCTGCCCTCAAGGAGCTTCCAACCTAAGGTCCCTAACTGACATTCATACATACATATACTAGGGCCAATGTTAGACAGGAGCCAATTAACTTAGCAACATGTCTTGGGAATCTGAGAGGAAACGCACGCAGGCACAGAGAGATCATGCAAATTCTGTGCAGGTAATGCCGCAGTTGGGAGTCAAACCGATGACCCTAGTGCTGCAAGGAGGAAGTGCTAACCACTTAGCCTCCTTTTTTGTGTATGGGTATTTTTCCTTTTATTTGTGTATTTGATTGTGGTGTACTGTTACTTTAAAAAGCAGAACAGCAAGAATCGCAGCTCTAAAAATCTACTGGTTAATAAAGGGTTAAGTCCAATGAGGAGTATGCCACCTGTGGACTAATCTTTTTTTTTTTTTTTTTTTTTTTTTTTACATTTTTACTGAGCACCAGGGTATATGTATATATATATATACTTCCAGCACTCTGACAGGAAAGATGCTACACAGCAACACTGTCCATTCACAGAATACTTTGTACTTTGTGAATGGGTTCACATAATACAACGTCTTCCACTATTAGGCAAGTGTTAAAGAGGGGTGGGCAGAGTGCTGCAAAGGGTTCTGTAGCTGCTGTATAGGATACCCAAATGTCCAGAGTCGAAGCACAGAAAGTATAATGATAGCTACACTCCTGGTGCTCTGTTAAAATGTAAATAGTAAAGTAAACAGATAATTCCACTTAACCCCTCCTAAGCCAACACATTTTTGCTTTTTTTCCCACTGTCTGTTTTTTTTTTTTTTCCTTTCTATGGAAATAATTAGACTAATGAGGGCCATTTTTGTAGCACAAGAGCAGGTTAAGGATACACAAAAATATACTGAATGTATAATGCTCCAGGTGAGTGGCTCATCACAGGCTCTACTGCAAAATTCCTGGGTGCTGATCCCGCTTGTTGCGTTCCAGAAAATCAGTTAGAAAAGGAAATAAACTACTGCACTCCAAGAGCAGCAACTTTTTTATTTCTAGAATAGTAGCAGGGTCATTGTCCAAGTATATTCACTATTTATAAATGGTATAAAGAAAAAATGAAAGGCAAGAAATTGGATTTTTGAGGCGTTTACCTCTCAAGAAGCATTAAACAACATTCAAATAGCTGCTAAAAATATACTCTTTTTTGTTTAAACCAACGTTATAAATGTTAAGTTGCACAGGTATAAAAACAAGAAATTATATGCATCCTCCTATAGAACTACCAGCACCCCCTAGTGGTCAACCCATAACCACTCCCTGGCATACTTGATCCTTTAAGACAGTGGTTCTCAACTCCTGTCCTCGGGACCCACAAACAGGCCAGATTTTAAGTAATACCTTGGGGAGATGCAGATTAGAATACTGCAATCACTGAGCAGCAAATTATATCACCTGTGATATATTTCAGTTATCCTGCAAACCTGGCCTGTTGGGGGGTCCCGAGGACCGGAGTTGAGAACCCCTGCTTTAAGACATACCGTGTTTCCCCGAAAATAAAACCTACTGTAATTTTCAGGGAGGGCTGCAATATAAGCCCTACCCCGAAAATAAACCCTAGTTTAAAGTGCTTGTTAATTGATAGAACCCACTCTATTACAGTATTATATAATGTAAACTGGGTATATTTCTGTAATATAATTGTGCCTAATACCTTCAGTATATCGCCGCTCAGCACTCAGCTGACCTCACGCTGCTCTCCTCCTCTTCTCCCAGCTGTCAGCAGGGGACCTCGCCCGCCCCCCCCCCACAGTGGTTGGAGTGGGGAAGAGAGCTCCGGCCGGTCACGGAAGCGCCCAGTGCGCTATAAGAAGGTATTTGGCACAATTATATTACAGAAACATACACAGTTTATCTTATATAATACTTTAACAGAAGCATTTTACAAGCACTTTTACTTAGCTCACACTGGAGATTCCTGACACGTAGGGAGGGAGAGGGGAGAGAAGACAGCACATTGCATGATAAGACCTACACCGAAAATAAGCATTAATGTGTCTTTTGTTGCCAAAATTAATACAAGACCCGGTCTTATTTTCTGGTTACACGGTAATAGTGTGTTACCAAGCCTAACAATATGTCTATTTATTTTGTGCTATTATGTACCTCAATGTTTTTGTGCTCATGTTGAGCATTTTTATTACTCTGTCAATGTATTATGTCTTTTTCAATAAAGAGTCTAAAAAAAATGTTATATTTATAAAATAAGTATAGGCATGTCATAATCAGTCTATTGTGTTGGTTGTTATTGTGGCCAAACTCTACGTGTTTCAATTTGTGCTTCTTCAGGAGGCATGAGTTGAAGGTGTATCATAGTTCTGCTGCCAGAGGATGTAGCCCATCTGTTCACCAGCACAGGGAATGCACACAATGTAGCCCAAAGGCAGTAACAGGAGGGACAAGATGGTAGCAGAAGTAAAGATAAAACAATAATGGTATACTCATGCATCATGGCAAAAACATAAGAAGATAATGGTCAACCCATGTTGACTGAATGTTCAGATAACTTGATAAGCTCAGGCCAAATGCTTTAATGGAACTTTCTAACGTGGGGTAACACCAATCTGGCTTGATGAGAGGGACTCCAGGAGGAGCACATTAGAAAAACGTTCTCAATCAGCGGCTGCAGCCACTGATCAGTCAGAGGGAGCTCTGGTCCATCAATCAGTGAGCGGGGCGGTGGGCAGGTCTTCCCTCTGTTCTGTGCTCTCTGCTCAGCCTCCATACCCTGTGCTGCATCCCCTGGGCTGCTGCAGCATGCGGGGGGAGAGGAGAGAGAGCTCCCATATGAGCGCCTCTGCCACATCTCCCATGGGAGGAGGTGACTCGGGAGGGGGATTATGGAATGCCCCCCTGAAGCAACACCACTGGTGCTCTCAGTACTTAACACGGAGCTGGTCAGACTTTCCCCTCTCCCCTCATCAATACAAGTCGGTGTGATGAGGGGTGCAGCTTTTACTTAGCTATGGTAGCATAAAGCACTGCAGTGTGAGAGTAGGAAGGCATATAAGCAATGTCCTTGCAAAAATCTAAATGTTGAGAGTTTTTATTTGGGATTTCACCCATTCGACTTCATTCACACAACCAAAAAAAAAACGCATGTACAAGTGTTTTTTAGTGACGGATCTGAACGCAGCTGCGTTGTTTTTAATTGAGCCATTCACACAGGTGCGTAAATATTCACTGCATTCAGATCTGTAACACAAAATTAAAAAATCTGCATCATAAAACATTCACTTACGCTTATCAATGCACGTATATGCGTTTGCACGCACATAAATTAAGGGGAAAATTAATTATCATTATGTACGCATACGCATCTTTACATCTATAGTTAACGCATCTATACGAAAGTATTTTACTGATTGTTATGCAGGAACTTTTCTCCTAGAAAACAAAGGTGTAATATCCTAGATCGTGTCCAGACATAGCTTCTTTATTATTTATTATTTTTTGTTATTTTTTCCTTTTTCGGGGCCGGTTCACACTGCAGTGGGGCTGAGCGGCGCGACTTCGCGCCCCGTTCACATCTAGGCGAATTGTCAGGCGACTTGTGTGCAAATGGGACCGTTCTAATAGGAGCGAATCGCTTCGCTCCGCATTAGAAAAATGGTCCCTGCACTATTTTTAGGGCGATCTCAGGCGGCTTGCATTGACTTCTATGATAGAAGTCTCCTAGCAAGCCGCTTTGAGATCGCCTGGAGCGCCGCATCGCGCCGCTCCGCACCGCTCCGCGCCGCTCCGCCTCGCTACAGTGTGAACCGGCCCTAACACACAATGTATCTTTTTCTAAATTATGAAGAACTACAGGGGCAGGTTTTTCTGGGTGATGATCACTACGATAGCCAATCACAGGCTATCACAGCAATTATGTGATTGGGAGCCGATCCCCCTGGCTCCCAATTGTTAGTACAAGACCCGGAGATGTCGTTGATTGCACAGTCTCAGCCACTGAAATTCTGTGTTTCCCAAGAAGGCCCACCTGCTTGACGATGCAAACATGTGTGAGGCACAAAAATGGGTTAAAAGAAAAACTATTATTATTTTGCGTTCGTTTTATTTTGATTGTTTTTCATTTTTATAAAGTCTTTTTGTATCTGTTGTTTTTACTCTCCATATATACTCATGGTCCTAAAATAGATGTAATAAATGGCAAGGGATTCCCAGTATACGATAGCTAAAGAATCACAGCAGACAATGCCTACTTTGAGGCTTCATTTGTCGGATAAAGGATGGGTTGCTGCTACACTTCATACATTATACAGTTTGTGTAACATTTAGCTTCAGCTACTGATCTCTGTAAACAAGTTTTACATCTAAGAACTAAACCAAGAGTCTGAAAAACATGAAACAGAGACTAAAGTTCCATCTACCGGTTCGAAAGAAGAATGCAAAATTTAAATATGCACTATTACTTATCAAACTGACCAAAAAATGGTTTAGGAGATGTTATATAGTCCAGAATGGTAGAAAACGTAAAAAAAAAAAAAAAACAATGCTGTAATACTCACCCCCTCTCTGGCGCTGTCCCCTGGAAATTTAGTGATCCTCTGGGTTGAATAATACCCAGCTTCCAATGAACTCAGTGCATCAAGGACCCCCCAAGTAGATGTAGCCAATGGCCCCCTTAGGGGTAGCTGGTAGCTGTGGTTCACCTGTCACTCTTCTCTCAATCACACATTTGTCCTTTCATTCGTGGTCACTGACCAGGCTGGTACACTGTTTTTGTTGTTTTATTGAGGGGTTAAACTTGGATAGGGTAGGAACAACTGTGGAATGCCCAAAGATCAAAGAACAGGACCATGCAATATACACCGCAGTATATACATTCCTTCTTCCTCCAGCACTGATACTTACTGACCATTACACTCCTTCACTTTTCTCCTGCACAACACTTTCTTCTTTCTGCTGCTAGGCCTGAAGGGAAATTTATTAAGCCTCCATCACTTCCTCCTCCACCCTAGCTAGCACATGGTGAAGTCTTCACTTTATCAGCAGGACCTCCGGACTGCCTGTTACAAGCAAGGGCCACAGGCCCACAGAATATAAGGCCACGGGCCCTCAAGGTGTAGCTAAGTACAATTGTGCTAACCGGGTCTTGATGGATTACAGCTCCCAGCCCATCCTCTTCTAGGCCACTCCGGCCTACCTCACTGTCCAGTGACACCGCTCCCCTGACTGGCTCCTCCACTTTCCACAGACTGTACTCTCTCCTCCCAGCCTTCTCCAGTCCTCTTCTCCAGCTCCCAGGGTCTGTCACTCACCGACACCAATGGATACTTTAACCACTTGCTGACCGCCGTACGACTATAAGCGGCGACAGCGTGGCTCTGTCCCGCGAATCACCGCTTATAGTCCTCACTCCCGTGCATGACGGCTAGGGGGCGAGTGTGCACCGCCAGCGGCACACTCTTATGCCTGCCGCACGCTCCCTGAGCGGGGGCCGCGGGTCGGGCGGACTCAATGTCCGCCTGCGACTCGCGATGCCCTGTGACAGCCAGAATGGGGAACCGCTGATGTAAACATGGTGGTTCCCCGTTCTGACAGGCAGCATGTCAGAGATCTACTGATCCCTGTACTCGGGATAAGTTAGATCTCTGGTGCCCCTGCCAGCCCTGCCCCCATACATTTAGAACACACCCAGGGAACACAGTTAACCACTTCACTGCCCCCTGCAGGTTAACCCCTTCACTGCCAATGACATATATACAGTAATCTGTGGATATTTAAATTTCTGATCACTGTATAAATGTCATTGGTCCCAAAAAAGTGCCAAAAATGTCCGACCTGTCCGCTGCAATATCACAGTCCCGAAAATAGATCAGATCGCCGCCATTACTAGTGAAAAAAAAAATTGTAAAAACGCCAGAAATTAATTCTCATGCTTTGTAAACGTGGCAATTTTTGTGCAAACCAATCAATAAACTCCGAATGATATTTTTTTTTACCACAAATATGAGGAAGAATATAAATCGGCCATAACTGATGAATACATTTGTTTTTTTATATTTTTTTTTGGATTTGTATTTTAGCAAAAAGTAAGAAAATTGTCGCTCTTTTTGTTTATAGCGGTGATCAGAAATGACGCAGAGGTGATCAAATGCCACCAAAAGAAAGCTCTATTTGTGTGAAAAAAAGGACGCAAATTTTGTTTGAGTACAACGTTGCACGACCGCGCAATTGACAGTTAAAGCTACACAGTGCCGAATCGCAAAAAGTGCTCTAGTCCTAACATGGGAAATCCTTCCGGGGCTGAAGTGGTTATAGAGCCTTTCCTGTAGCCTCTCAGTTGCTCTCCTGCTCCCTTGTACTGCTCCAGGATCTCTCTCCACTCCTGGCTGCACCCGAGCCCCCAGGCCTCAAGGTCATCCCCACAGACTGGGGGGCTACCTCCCGGGTGAGGCCTCCACAACCCTGCTACATCTCCACTCTTCCACCTGCTGGGTAGACTACAGTATTTAAGGAGGCCCGCCCCCTGCCAATCCAGGTTGTAAGTAAACCACCAACCGTATCAAAAAGGGTCTGCCAACATCCCAATAATCAGTTGAAAAAGGTGTACTCCCCTGGTACATAAACGGGACTTTTAATGGCAGCACATAAATGAAAATTTTATTTTGATAAAAACATATAAAATTTATTGTTTGACAAAATGTAAAAAAGCATTACATGCATACATTGCTAATAGAAAACACAATGTGGCACCAGAATAACAGATCATAATCACAGTTCAAATTAGCACCCTGTAGATATAGCGTAGAGCTGGTGTCTTCTTGAGCAGGGCGCATGTTCAAGAAGACACCAGCTCTACGCTATATCTACAGCGTGCTAATTTGAACTGTGATTATGATCTGTTATTCTGGTGCCACATTGTGTTTTCTATTAGCAATGTATGCATGTAATGCTTTTTTACATTTTGTCAAACAATAAATTTGATATGTTTTTATCAAAATAATATTTTCATTTATGTACTGCCGTTAAAAGTCCTGTTTATGTACCAGGGGAGTACACTTTTTTCAACTGCCAATCCAGGTTGGGCTTTGGCCAGGGCTCCTTAACATACTTCAAAAAGTTACACGTCCTCATCCATCCCCTTTTCCAGAGCCTTCTGGAAACAAAGGGGAGGAGTAACCAGGGGGGGTTCCTTCCTGCAATCTCCAGCTCTCCCTGGGCCACTCCCCTGCCCAGATCAAAACACTCAGGCCTGCACAACAGTCAGACCTAACTAAATTTGGCTCTCCCAGCAAAAATCTATCTCAAAAAGCACCTATTCACTATGGGGGCGCTACACTCACCCCCCCCCCCCCCTGAACCTCAGCTGGTCCCCAACTGAGAAATTTAGAAAAATGGCTCTTGGGCCCAAGAGCAAGGGCATCCCAAAGTCAAAAAAATGGGAAGGGGAAAAGGGAACAAACTTGGAGGGGAAAATATGGATAAAAAAGTACACTAATAAATATACACTTTCTGCACATTATTTACATTTGCACATTTAATACAGAATCACCAAGCCAGAGGACTTCTCTCAAGAGAAAAGTACTCCGCTCACACAGTAGTAGAAAATACGTTTTTTGCCTCTTGCCGGAATCCCCGCCGGAATGGATCCTAAGAGAAGAAACAATAACTACTAAACTACAACTAACTAACAGCACACAGGTCAACTGGTCTTCTTTTGCCACCTGTCTGATCTGTTGGTGAGGGGCTATATCCCATCAGCAGAAGCAGTAAAGGAAAGAAACAGGTCAATAAACACTTTTGAATTTTTCTTAGAGTCCTAGATGGGAGGGGCCCCTACCCAGACAAATGCTGTCTCTCTGCTCCTCTTCCAGCTCACCAGGGGGCGCACCCCCCTCCTGTACTAACTCCGCTGGACAGGGAACATCTAAAGGCAGACTTAAGGCTGGTGGGGCTGGGGGCTCTAGTTCCTGTTGAACAGTACTTACAGGTCCTTGTTCCCCAGCCAGGCCTTCAGTCACAACACCTCCCTCTTTCCTTCCCTCTTTGGTATTCGCAGGGGAATGGTCAGGATACAACTCCTCCCCACCTTGACGAGGTGGATCCAGGCCCGCTCTGGCCCTCCGGGACTTGTCAGGCTGTGGCGTGCAAAGTCCTGACTGCGGGTCCATGTTGAAGTAACGTGGATTCTGCTGGATGTCCATCCGCCGCATAAGTGGCTTGTAGTAATGACCACATCTTGCCCAAGCTTCCACTGCTGCTGTTGGCATTTGACATCCTGGATAGAGCAGACACAGTCCTTCCATTCCATCCACCACCCCGAGGACGAATGCCCCATGCTGCTCAAGTCGGACACCCATGTCCACGAGTGTCCGTTCCGGGCAATTCCGACAGCCAAGTACGGGCTGGTAGCAAACGACTACCCTACAAAATCTTCCACGACCTCGTGACATCTACTGGGCTCAGAGAAACATTTGTCTTCTCCAGGACGTGGACTTGCAGACATGCTGGCATTTGCAGAACTTGCCCTGGCATACTGGCCCTTAGGGCGGTTGCCGGTAGCAACGGTGATTTTAGTAATGCCCCTGGTCCTCCTCTATGGGACCACTCTAACACAGTCTTTCCCCTGCGCTCCTGCCAGCTTACCTCGATCACTCTTAGCAACAGGAGACTGTCCCAGGCACACTTCAATATTGCAAGCAGGATTTTTGAGTATACGTTTCATGCGCTCAGCATTAGCAGAGTGCTGGGCATGTTTGACATCCAGTGATGAATGTCTGGCCTTGGCAGGGCTTGGGGATATTTGTAATCCATGGGCACGATCGTCCACCATGGTTGCAATGGGTAATGACACAGGCTACAAGTCACTGAACTGCAGAACAAGGTATTCAAGTGTCCGCCCCAGCGCCGGTTGAAGCAACTGGGTAAGTGGGAGCAGCAATTGTCAACCGTTCCTGCTGGTTACTATGGGCAATGGCACACTTGTAAGAACTTTCTGTTTTAGCAGGCAAATGCACAAGTCCTTCCCCCGGGTTCAATCCCCATTGACAATAGAACAAATACAGTTACCTGGCTCAATTCTCTTGCGGTTGCTAGGGGCAACGACTGCCAGCTTTACAGGTGAATCCTGGAAATGAGCCCCCAAATGTAGCCAATGGGGTGGCTGGTAGTTGTGGTTCATATGCATGTTTCTCTTTTAGGATAAATATTTCTCTGAATGATACTCCTGAAGAAGCGGGTTTCCGCGAAACATGTAGAGTTTGTGACCGGAAAGTGATGAATATTCAGTTCTTCATCGTGGGTTCATACATCTACTTCCTTCCAGTCCATATCAGAGGAATTTAATTTTGTAGAGTTTCCCTCTGTTATAGGTTACTCGCTACCCTTTGTATATCACATGTCTGTTCTTTTGGGCAAACTTTTTATGAATTGTTTCAATAAATTTGTATTTTTATACAAATTGTTTTGTGAATCCATAACGTACCACAAAAGTCCAATACTGCCTCGTTTCCATATGTGTTTTTGTTAAGGGGTAGAAGCTGGAGTTAGGCATGAAGCTATAAAACACTCACAGTCATACCTCCTTAGATCCATATCTAAAAATAAAAATAGAAAAAGCTATTTAATTTATAGTTTTCATTGCAATGCTCCCATGTTTCGGGTGGTAGAGATACAGCTCTATATTAGCCTTAGCACCAATAAAACAAAAAACAGTCTATCCACAGTGAACTCTGAAACTTTTCATTCAATTTTGTTACCGTATAACATCAGAATATAAAACAGGTGTGCCTTATAAACATGCAATTTTATTTATGGTAGCCCATTAGGCTCTACCATGAAAGATGATGCCGAAGCCAGAGTCATGGCGGAACACCCAATCAGACCAATGCGCTGAACCCTAATTTACATCCATCAAAGTAGCATAATACAACTTTTCGTTTGGCCCCCAAAGCAATACTTAATCTGACACTTTAAAGAATGATACTTGCAAATATGTTTAAGACATGTATTCATTCCTGCACACAACTACTGGTGGGAAATTTTAATAAAAAAAAAAAAAAATTAAAAATAAAACGGAGATCTCATTCAAAAAAGAAATTAGTGGGAAAACTTTAGTCGTTTCTCATCAGTGGAAACTGATTTAGTTATGCAAATTACCGCAATGAATATTAAACCACTGATGAAAGGTTTTTAATGAAGGGGTCTTTTGTTTTGAAAATGCAAGGGTATATGCTTTAATTTCTTGCTAATTTAGTGTTCTTTGATAATGTTCGGATTTTCCCCAAAGTGACTTCACTGATGGTTTTAATGCCGTGAAAGGAACTACAGGCCAACAATGCAGTCTTTGACAAGGCCTCCCTAGTGTAAGTATAGATCATGATTTGCAGCCCCTAATGCACAATTCTATTAGGGTGGATTCTGTCTATGGGGGCTCTGCCTAAAATGAATTCTCATTTTAATGTTAGCCTCCTGCAGTTTTTAATTTTTAATCTGTAATATGAAATTGCAAATTTTACAAACATAATTTGAAAAAGCCACTAGGACAGAGCCGAATGCCAAAGTTTACATATTGCCTAATTAGACGCTTATGAGAAGCCGCTTATCAAAGTCAAGCCAAAGATCATCAAAAAATCCAATTACAAATTTGAGAAAAACACATATATTTATGGGTTCATTTTCCTGCATTTGCATCCCATTAGCTTAATAATTGTTTAAAAATTAAATTAGAGCTAATAATTTTAGCGTGGCGATTAAACACCTGTGCGTGAAAAGCTGCCTTGTCCGACAGACAAAAACCTGTGTACTTGATGTACAATATTAGATCTGCTTAACCCCTTCAAGTCCTCAATCTGTTTATGTATTATGATGCGTCTTGCTGGAGATGCATTTACAGATGTCCCCCCAGTTTCACACCCCTCCCCCAGCCCTGTGACAGCCAGTTGCTAACATTTCCCACGGTATGTGAGTTTCAATCCTGGCTGTCACTGACAGCTTTGGTCCCCACTAACCATTCTGGACTATCAAAGTGATTCCTGATCACGTGATCACTATATCAGTTATTACATAATGATCACAGGCAGGCTGGAGGCTTCTCTGAGAATATAGAAGTCTTCACCCTACAGATGAACACTGCCACCTTTAGGCCGTAGTGGCATCTACAATATATATAATATAATACTTGTAATTGCCAGATACAATTATAGTATTAAAATATTAAAGTAAATTTAGTATTAAAAGTAAATTTTAAAATACAGAAAATGTAAACTTTTTTTTTTTACAATTGTCAGAGAAGTTTTTAGTTAAAACAGTGTACCACATATATATGATTTGTCTTTATAAAATAAATAAAAACATATAAAAATGATTAGGTATGCAAATTAGTCATGTCAAGTTAACCGATACATGCTGACAATACTAAATTTAGCCTGGGCATCTAGTCATCTCTGGTCATGAAAGGGATTTTGTTTTTTAGGCAGAGTCATTTTTAAATTTAGACATCCATTTTATTTTCAAAGGCAAGGCACAGGGCTCAGCAGTAAATACACTATGTTGTCAAAAGTATTGGGACGTCTGCCTTTACATGAACATGATTTTTAATGGCATCCCAGTCTTAGTCCGTAGGGTTCAATATTGAGTTGGCCCATCCTTTGCAGCTATAACAGCTTCAACTCTTCTGGGAAGGCTGTCCACAAGGTTTAGGAGTGTCTATGGGGTTTGACCATTCTTCCAGAAGCGCATTTGTGAGGTCAGGCATTGATGTAGGTTGAGAAGGCCTGGCTCACAGTCTTCGCTGTAATTCATTCCAAAGGTGTTCTATTGGACGGAGGTCAGGACTTTGTGTAGGCCAGTCAAGTTCCTCCACCCCAAACTCGCTCATCCATGTCTTTATGGACCTTGCTTTGTGTACTGGTGCGCAGTCATGTTGGAACAGGAAGGGGCCATCCCCAAACTGTTCCCACAAAGTTGGGAGCATGAAATTGTCCAAAACGTCTTGGTATGCTGATACCTTAAGAATTTCCTTCACTGGAACTAAGGGGCCAAGCCCAATCCCTGAAAAACATCCCCGCACCTTAATCATCATAATTCCCCCTCCACCAAATGCACAAAGCAAGATCCATAAAGACATGGATGAGCAAGTTTAGGGTGGAGGAATTTGACTGGCCTGCACACAGTCCTGACCTCATCCCAATAGAACACCTTTGGGATGAATTAGAATGGAGACTGTAAGCCAGGCCTTCTCATCCAACATCAGTGTCTGACCTCACAAATGTGCTTTTAGACTCTCCTAAACCTCATGGACAGCCTTTCCACAAGAGTTGAAGCTGTTATAGCTGCAAAGGGTGGGCCAACTCAATGTTGAACCCTACAGACTAAGACTGGGATGCCATTAAAGTTCATGTGCGTGTAAAAGCAGGCATCCCAATACTTTGACAATATAGTGTATATATATATATATATATATATATATATATATATATATATAAAATAAATGAAACTTCGCTACAATGTAAAGTAGTGAGTGTACAGCTTGTATAACAGTGTAAATTTGCTGTCCCCTCAAAATAACTCAACTCACAGCCATTCATTTCTAAAGTGCTGGCATCAAAAGTGATTACATCCCTACATGAAAATGTCCAAATTGGGCCAAATTAGCCATTTTCCCTCCCACTCATTAGTGTTACAAGATCTCAGGTGTGAATGGGGAGCAGGTGTGTTAAATACAGTTATGTATTCCAACATGATAACGACCCCAAGCACAACTTCAAGATGTCCACTGCCTTGCTAAAGAAGCTGAAGGTAAAGGTGATTAGCTGGCCAAGCATGTCTCCAGACCTAAACCCTATTGAGTGTCTGTGGGGCATCCTCTTTTTTTTTGTTTACCAACGTTTTTATTGGAAGGTAGCATAAAAAATCCAGGGTACATTTCTCATTACATTTGTCACATAAGGGCAAAAACAAGTATTTATATAGCTTAAACTAATACATTGGTGTTACAAAGGCATAGTGAGCATATTCAAACTTGTAAACAAACTTTTACAGGTTAGCTTGATCCCATAGGTCCCATTTATTATTGAAAATATGTTTGGAATCTCTTAAAGAGTGGTATATATTTTCTGTGTGTTTGATCGTAGACATTCTTTGGATTATTTGTTGCCATACAAGAGTGGGAGATTTCCAGTTGAATGCGATCATCCAATGGGTGGCAGTACACAAAGTGTGTGCTAAGGTATTTTGAGAATTGGTGAGGTCAGGGAATTTATTGAATAAGAGGCAGCATTGTGGTGTCAAAGCAATGTGTTTGTCAGCCATTTTATCGATAATGTGATTGACTGCGTCCCAAATTGGCTTCAATAGTGCGCAGTGCCAAAATGTATGTAACAAAGTGCCTTGACTTCCACAGCCTCTAAAACAACTAGATGGTGTACTAGGGTAGTAAGAGTGTATCTTAGATGGAGTCATATACCATCTAGTGATCAACTTCAGAGGTGTTTCTCTGAAGGCGGAAGAGCAGGTGCATTTGTTCAGATTATGGGTCATAATCGACCACTCTTTGAGTGAGAAAGAGCAGTTAAGATCTGTTTCCCATTGGGTCATGTACTTTGCCTTAGAAATAGTAATCTGTTCTATGAAGTGTTTATATATTATTGACTGTGGGGCATCCTCAAAAGGAAGGTGGAGGAGCGCAAGGTCTCCAACATCCACCAGCTCCATGATGTCATCATGGAGAAGTGGAAGTGAAGCTCTGGTGAACTCCATGCCCAAGAGGGTTAAGGCAGTGCTGGAAAATGATGGTGGCCGCACAAAATATTGACACTTTGGACCCAATTTGGATATTTTCACTTAGGGGTGTACTCACTTTTGTTGCCAGCGGTTTAGACATTAATGGCTGTGTGTTGAGTTATTTTGATGGGACAGCAAATTTTCACTGTTATACAAGCTGTACACTCACTACTTTACATTGTAGCAAAGTGTCATTTCTTCAGTGTTGTCTCATGAAAAGATAGAATAAAATATTTACAAAAATGTGAGGGGTGTACTCACTTTTGTGAGATATTGTATATACAGGTATATATGCCCCAATCAGTACAAAAAGAGTAATAAAAACAAATCAGTATCATTTACAACAGAAATGTGTCATCAGTTTTATGGAAGTGTTGCTGGAGAACTGCTGTGGGAATAAAATTAACCCTGAATTTATTATTTTGTTTTTTAGGCAGAGAGTATTTTTTTTTAATTTAGACATCAGTTTTATTTTCAAAGGCAAGGCACAGGGCTCAGTAGTAAATGTGTGAAGTGTAACATACATGGCAACTCCATCTGACCGTTCCTCCTCCCAAAGTACACTTTTACTTTCATTAGAAGCTTGTCAAGGGCCATGAGATGATTGGTAGCTTTTGCTGTAGGTATAACTGTAGATCAAAAATTCCAACAGGACCCTTTCACCAAAAATGTATGGTTTGCCTATCTTACAGCCCCCCAACCCCTGAATAAAAAAAAATGCTCAATGAAAAATATATATTAAAAAAAAGTAAAAAAAAAAAAAATGATATACTGAACTTAGGCAAGGGTGATGGCACTGGACTTTCTTGAGGAACAGAGCTGGAGCATGCTGTCCAGACATTTGAGATCCTGAGCCTCCCTGGATTCTGCAGTGAGGTCCAGTGGCAGTTTGGGACCTCCAGCACCTATGGTTTGGCGCGAGGTCTTATTGCAAGCATCGGGTGAGGCTGTGCTGCCTGTGCACTGTTTTTTTTAACCCTTTGGATCCCACACTAGCATGCATTGCACACTTCACGTCACTTGAATGGGTCATGCTTGGCAGGCTACACCTGGTAAGTGTGACAGGGTGTAGAATTCCTACTGCGGCTGTGACATGTGTACACCCCTGGCCAGTGGGTGGATGGCCAGTGGAGAGGGCCCGGGGGAGTGTTGGTGGTCGGGGGGGGGAGGTAGGTCTAAAGCTGTGCAAGGGGCCCCAAAATTTCTGATGGCTGCACGGTTTGCATTAATCACTTGCTGACCAGGCCTTTTCTGGAACTTTTTGTTCACAAGTTTAAAATAGTATTTTTTGTTAGAAAAATACTTAGAACCCCAAACATTATATATATATTTTTTTTTCTAGCAGAGACCCTAGAGAATAAAATGGTGATCAAGGCAATACTTTATGTGACACTGTATTTGCGCAGTGGTCTTTCAAACACAATTTTGTTGGAAAAAATACACTATAATTAATTAAAAAAATAAAAAAAACACAATAGTTACCCCAATTGTTTTGCATAATGTCAAAGATGATGTTATGCTGAGTAAATAGATACCCAACATGTTATGCTTTAAAATAGCACATGCTCGTGGAATGGCGACAAAAAACAGTACTTAAAAATCTCCATAGGCGACGCTTTCAACATTTTTACAGAGTTACAGAGGAGGTCTAGAACTAAAATTATTGCTCTACCTCTAACTATTGCGACGATATACTCATGCAGGCGCATCTTGCGTATGCGGTAGTTTCTGCGGGTGAGCACGGAGGGATTAGGCGCTTTACATTTTTTTTCTTATTTATTTTACTTTTTAGTTTTACCATGTCCCTTTATTTTAATTTTTAACACTTTTATTCCTATTACAGAAAAAGAAGAGCATTAAATCAGCACACCCTCTTTATTAAGAGATCTGGGGTCAGTTCCCTTGATTTTCGGAGATTTACCTTCACTTCCTGTCACATAGCCAAACAGGAAGTGAGCAGAAATCCCTGCAAATGAAGGGAATTCCTTGGGGACCCCCCAGGTCACCAGAACTAGTGTCCCCATTGGAAGATTTCTCATCTATTACTTTGGAGCGGCAGCAAGGTGAGCAGGGGTTGGAGTGGGGGGGATTAGCAGATATCACACATGGTGTACAGCGTGGGAGTGATACAACTGGAAGGCGACCCTAGTGGGGATACTACTACTGAGTGGGGGTGTGGAATGTACTACTGAGTGTGGGGGGGGGGGTTGAGGAGGCTGTAAGGAATCTACGACTGAAAAATTACCAAAATGAAAAAAAAAACACTAGATACCACACCAACACCTGACCACCCCCCAAATCTGGCAACTTTTTCATCTTCGCTTCCCGTTTGACATCACTTTTGCTTTAAAACAAACAGCAAACCAACACAGACAGGGCCACTCCAGTGGATCGCAGGTGGAGCGCATCTGGCGTCCTGTGCTTCCTTTATACTTGTTACTTGTTTGCTATAGAATTTTAACCTATTTTAAATAAAACACCACAATGGTCTTCACTATGGAAGCTTCCTTGTTTCTTCCTTTCCATCTTATGGCACATGGAGATACAGTGATTCGCGGATGCCGAGTTCCTGTTGGTCGTTGGATATTTGCATCTTTTCGTGCGCTCATGATCTCTGTTATGGGGGTCATTGGAATCTGGTGAGTAGGGTGTGTGAAAGGTGCTTGGTGGAGGAGTTCACAGTCACCCGTTTTCCCTGGATGACAAGCTATATTTGCACATATGCTGTACATGATCACCATGGATGTTGCACAATTGGACTAGATTGCACTTCTCTTCTGTACATTATAGATCTTTTGTCCAATTTTCATATGAACTCTTATTTGTGATTTGTGATTTTTGAATGGTTATACTCATTGACTGCACTTTATAAGTTATATGTGATTTTGCATGGTTTACAGTGCCCCCAGAGGCCACTTATATGTACTGCACTTTATACAACTTTTCATCAAATGGTTATTTTTACACTTTGCACTTTAATTAATGAGAACGCGGTTCATCGATTTTTACTTATTCTCTAGGGCAAGGTTTCTCAACTAGGGTCCCTCCAGGGGTTACTAGGGGTTCCTTGAGCAATGACAATTTCTGCCTTTCAGATAAATTCCCACTGACACCATTAATATTTTTAACAATCTACAAGGGGGGGAATTCCTCCCAATGACCACAAATGTAAGGAGCATTCTTCCCATTGACCATAACACTAAGGTATCATGAGTTGTAGATAAAGTCATTTTTTTAGCAGGAGTTCCCCGAGACGGGAAAGTTATTTCAAGGGTTCCTTTGTGTTGAAAAGGTTGAGAAAGGCTGCTCTAGGGTGTTTGAAAAAATATATAATGTTCGGGGGTTCTTAGTAATTTTCTAGCAAAAAAAAAAAAAAAAACTGATTTTAACTTGTAAACAACAAGTTTGAAAAATAGGCCCCGGCCCTTAAGTTGTTAATGTTGTTAAACTTTAGCAGAAGACAGTGCTGGGGATGGCTGTAATGTGACTGCATGCTTTGAGCTGGATTTAGGGAAAGTGCAGGGCCGGATTTAGGCTACTTTCACACTGGAGCGTTTTACAGACGCTATTTAGCTAAAAATAGCATCTGTAAAGCGCCTCAAAAGTCCCCCCCAATCCACCCCAATGTGAAAGCTCTGAGTGCTTTCACACTGGGGCGGTGCGCTAGCAGGATGTTACAAAAAGTCCTGCAAGCAGCATCTTTGGGGCGGTGAGGGGAGCGGTAATATACCCCTCCTCTACCGCCCCTGCCATTGAAATGAATGGCAAGCGCTGCCGAAGCGGCTGCACAGCGCCTCGGTAGCGCCGGCATTTTTAACCCCTTTTTAACCCCTTGTGGGGGGGTTAAAAGCGCGGCACTCCTGCCTGCATAGCGGAGCCCTATCGCTGGTAAAACTCCACTAAAACTAGCGGGGTTTTACCGCGACTGCGGGTACCGCTCCAGTGTGAAAGTAGCCTCACACTGCACGGGTAGCCGCGGTCGCGGTAAAATCCCACTAGTTTTAGCGGAGTTTTACCAGCGATAGGGCTCCAGTATGCGAGCGGGAGCGCCGCGCTTTTAACCCCCCACAAGGGGTTAAAAAGGGGTTAAAAGTGCCGGCGCTCAGCGCTACCGAGGTGCTGTGCAGCCGCTTCGGTAGCGCTTGCCATGCATTTCAATGGCAGGGGCGGCAGAGGAGGGGTATATTACCGCTCCCCTCACCGCCCCAAAGATGCTGCTTGCAGGACTTTTTGTAACGTCCTGCTAGCGCACTGCCCCAGTCTGAAAGCACTCAGGGCTTTCACATTGGGGTGGATTGGGGGGGACTTTTGAGGCGCTTTACAGACGCTATTTTTAGCTAAATAGCCTCTGTAAAACGCCTCAGTGTGAAAGTAGCCTAAGAGCACCATGGGCCTGGTGCTGAGGATTTTGGTGGGACTTTTTATGAAAATAAATATAATGAAAATGCAAACAATTTTTTCTTAAAATAAATGAAATCGGCCACAATTTACATATCAATCATGTGTATACTGTATACAGAGCAAGGCTGGGTAGTATTAGTGACTCACTCACACCATTGGGCTCGGCCTATCTTAAAGAAGGGGCCTGGAGCGGCAGCTCCAATAGCCCCTATGTTAATCCGGCCCTGGGAAAGTGTCTGTGACTTTGGAGACGGAGAACTCAGAAAAGTCACCAAACCGTATACCGTTGTCAAGGTTCCAAGGAAAGAAATGAAAATGGAAAATCCTGGCTAGCTGGCAGGTGAGAAGGAAAGGTAATTTTTAATAAATTGTTAGAATGGCTTGTGAGGCCCATTTATGATTTTATTCTTTATTTGTTGCAAAACTGGAATTTCACCTCAAAGGGAAAACGAAATAGATGGTGAATGCAAACGGAACAGATTTTTGTGTAATTGTTGGTAAAATATACAAGTCCCATAAGATAAAATGCTTTGATCCTGACTGCACCACGATGAGCAGTTTTACATGGAATCTTGTGATAGTAAACGTGACTCGGCGACCAGGTGATGCAAATTACAATGTACAGCACGCCCCGCAGAATCATTTTTATTCAAATAAATCTCCAACTGCAAATGCTGCATTGTGCAGGTCATTCCCTCTTGTAAGGAAGCAAACTGTTCTCCTGCACCGGCCAAGATTATGTATCCTAATTACAAGGCATTACATCAGGTACTTAAGATGTGATGGTTTAATGTTGTTACTTAATTAGGGAAGGGATTGACAGCAGCAATACAAGCCCCACTGGGGAAGGATACTGTACATTAGCTAGTAAGTAAAATCTAAATTCCCTCCCTCCTCGTACGTTACCTGGTAATGCTCCATTTGCTTATTGAAAACATGGCATTTCTGCAGTGTTATCAGATTCTTTTTTTTTTTTTCAGCCCATTGTGTTAACCACTTGCTGACCGCCGTACGCTCTGTCCCACCAATCGCCGCTTATAGTCATCATTTTAGTGCATAACGGCCAGAGGGGCCCTGAGCGGGGCCACGGGTCAGGCGGACTCAATGTCCGCCGGTGACTTGCGATGCCCTGTGACAGAGCCAGAACGGGGAACCGCTGATGTAAACACGGCGGTTTCCTGTTCGGACGGGCGGCGGAGTCTCCTGTACTCCGGATCAGTTAGATCCCTGGTGCCCCTGCCAGCCCAGCCCCCACACAGTTAGAACACGCCCAGGGAACACAGTTAACCTCTTCACTGCCCCCTGCAAGTTAACCCCTTCACTGCCAATGACATTTACACAGTAATCAGTGGATATTTACATTTCTGATCGCTGTATAAATGTCATTGGTCCCAAAAAAGTGTCAAAAATGTCCGACATGTCCGCTGCATTATCACAGTCCCAATAAAGATTGCAGATCGCTGCCATTACCAGTAAAAAAAAAAAAAAATTGTAAAAACGCCAGAAATTAATTCTCATGGTTTGTAAACACGGTAACTTTTGTGCAAACCAATCAATCGGCCAAAACCGATGAATAAATTTGTTTTTTTATTTTTTTTTAGATTTGTATTTTAGCAAAAAGTAAGAAATGTGGGTTTTTTTTCAAAATGGTCACTGTTTTTTTGTTTATAGCAGCGATCAGAAATGACACAGAGGTGATCAAATACCACCAAAAGAAAGCTCTGTTTGTGGGGAAAAAAGGACGCCGATTGTGTTTGGGCACAACGTCGCACGATCGCGCAATTGTCAGTTAAAGTGATGCAGCGCCGAATCGCAAAAAAGTGCTCTGATCCTAAGGTGCCAAATCCTTCCGGGGCTGAAGTGGTTAAAAGGCAGATTATAGTTTAAAGTCTTTTAGATGCACACTTAATAATATTATCATTATAAAATGTTTTTCATATATTAGGGTGGCCACAGATGACCTGATCATGTCTGATTGCGATACCCAAGCTTTTCAGAGCTACACTAGAGAGACAATGAAAGCAAACAAATGTGCCAAGTACTCATTATTATACAGTGAGGGGAAAGAAGTATTTGATCCCCAACTGATTTTGTATGTTTGCCCACTGACAATGAAATGATCACAGAGAGCCGGAATTCCCCGTTCTTGAGGGGGGCATGCCAGACCTACTGATCCCTGTCACTGGGATCAGTTAGATCTGTCATGCCCCTGCCAACCCCACCCCCCCCCACCCCCCACCCCACACAGTTAGAACACACCTAGGGAACACATTTAACCCCTTCCCTGCCAATGACATTCATACAGTAATCAGTGTCTATTTTTAGATCTGATTGCTGTATAAAGGTCATTGGTCCCAAAAAAGTGTCAAAAACGCCTGATCTGTCCGCCGCAATATCACAGTCCTGATAAAAATCGCAGATCACCGCCATTACCAGTAAAAAAATAAAAATAAATAAAAACGCCATAAACCAATGTCCATAGTTTGTAGGCGCTATAACTTTTGCGCAACCAAATCAATATATGCCGATTGCGATTTTTTTGTACCAAAAATATGTAGAAGAATACATATCGACCTAAACTGATGAATACATTTGTTTTTTTATTTTTGGATATTTATTATAGCAAAAAGTAAAAAATATTGTTCTTTTTTCAAAATCGTCGCTCTTTATTCATTTATAGTGCAAAAAATAAAAACCGCATAGGTGATCAAATACCACCAAAAGAAAGCTCTATTTGTGGGGAAAAAAATGACACCAATTTAGTTTGGGTACAACTTCGCACGCCCGCGCAATTGTCATTCAAAGAGTGACAGCGCTGAAAACTGAAAATTGGTCCGGGCAGGAGGGGGGTTTTAAGTGCCCAGTAAGGAAGTGGTTAAGGGGTGTATTTGTAAATAACATCTGCATAGCTATTCGTCCAGTGAAGCTGATGGTACATTTGTGCTCTCCTTCTGTTTCCCCTACAGGTCAAATGATATTCATAAAATACCACATTATGGCCACTAGATGGCTTGGGTGATCAAAGGAAATGAATATGTATCTCCTATGATCGTCAGCTCCAGCTAGCGGCCTTTAACCATTTCAGCCCCGGAAGGATTTCCCAGTTTAGGACCAAAGCACTTTTTGCGATTCGGCACTGTGTCACCTTAACTTACAATTGCGCGGTCGTGCGACGTTGTACCCAAACAAAATTTGTGTCCTTTTTTCCCCACAAATAGAGCTTTCTTTTGGTGGTATTTGGTCCCCTCTGCGTCATTTCTGATCACCGCTATAAACAAAAAAAGAGCAACAATTTTGCAAAAAAAAAAAAACAATATTTCTTACTTTTTGCTAAAATACACATCTAAAAAAAAATATAAAAAACATTTTTTTCATCGGTTTTGGCCAATTTATATTCTTCCTCATATTTCTGGTAAAAAAAAAAATCGCAATCGGTGTTTATTGATTGTATTTTTAGCGTGACTGCGATATTGCGGTGGGCATATCTGACCATTTTGACACTTTTTTTTGGACCATTGCCATTTATACAGCGATCAGTGCTATGAAGATGCATTGATTACTGTGTAAATGCCATTGGCAGTGAAGGGGTTAACCTGGAGGGGGTGCTCTAAGGGTTAACTGTGTTCCCTCAGTGTGTTCTAACTGTATGGGGGCTGGGCTGGCAGGGGGAGGGGAGTGATCACGGCCTCCATATACAGGAAGCCTGTGATGACAGCCCTTCCCCCTCTATGAGAACGGAGATCCGTGTTTACTTACACGGACCTCCGTTCTTTCACAGCGGGGGGGCCATCGCGGGTAGCCGGTGGAGACTGGGTTCGCCCTGCCCGCGCCCTGGCCCCCCCCCCGGAACACAGTGAGCATACTCACAGTGTGCGATCTCGCAGCCACTGTCAGGTGACGGCGGTTTGCAACATCGGAACCAAGTTGCCACTGTCAAGCCACGGCGGGCGGTTGGCAACTGGTTAAAGAAGTATTAAACCCAGAAGCAAACATTTATTATACTGCAGCTTACCAATTATTCTTTGTGGTGGCTGCATTGGTTTCTTTTTTAGGCTTTCCTTCTTTTACTTTTACCTGGTGATCCTGCCAGGTGTTTTTCTGGTTCTTGTTTTTCAACAGAACAAGTTGTCCTGCAGATGTAGCAGTTAAAGGGATGAGGCAAACCATTTACTACTGACACAGGGACATACAATGATCAGCTTTTATTTATTCATGTAAAACCTTTATCCTAAAAGGAACAAAACTGTTACTGTATAAAACGTGTTAGCTGGAGTTTGGCTTCAGTTTGTTAGAGTATCTAAATACAGGGTTTTTTTTCAGTGGGAATGCGGCGGGAATGCAGCTCTGGCTCCTCCAGCCCTGAATGTATGTCATGGCAAGGGGTGCTGGGGTGTCCTGGAGGATCCATTGATGCTGGCTGCTGGGGGATCTATTGTTCCTGGAGATTCATTTTTATATGGAAGTATATTGTTGTTGGGGAGGTCTATTATTGTTGCTGGTAGGGGATCTATTGTTCCTGGTAAAGGGGGAGCTTATGTTGCTGGGGGGTCAGTTAGATCTAGTGTTGAGGGGATCTATTGTTGCTGGAGGGCATCTGTTTTTGTGTGGTAGTCTATTGTTGCTGAGTAGGTCTTTTGTTGCTGGTGAGGGGTCTACTGTTGCTGGTTGGCTTTTATAGCTGGGGGGTCAATTGTTGCTGGAAGGGATCTACTGTTGAGGGAGGGGGTCTATTGTTGTTGGCTGCTGGAGAGTCTATTGATGCTGGGCTGGCTGCTGGGAAACCTGTTGTTGCTGCCAAGGTCTAACGTTGCTAGGGGAGATCTATTGATGTTGGCTGCAGGGGATCTACTTTACTGCTTTTCTTGTTGTTATTAACAAATTCTATACTTATCACCACAAAATAATACTTGGTTCTGTTTTCTCTAAAAGGGGCAGTACTGGGAGGTGGGTAGGGGGTGAAACCAAAGGATGGTGCTCGGAGGTGGGTAAGGGGCGGAACCAAGGGATGGTGCTCGGAGGTGGGTAAGGGGCGGAACCAAGGAATGATGCTCGGAGGTGGGTAAGGGGCGGAACCAAGGGATTGTGCTCTGAGATGGGTAAGAGGTTGAACCAAGGGATGGTGCTCGGAGGTGGGTAAGGGGTGGAACCAAGGGATGGTGCTCAGAGGTGGGTAAGGGGCGGAACCAAGGGATGGTGCTTGGAGGTGGGTAAGGGGCGGAACCCAGGGATGCTGCTCGGAGGTGGGTAAGGGGTGGAACCAAGGGATGGTGCTCGGAGGTGGGTAAGGGGTGGAACCAAGGGATGGTGCTCGGAGATGGGTAAGGGGTGGAACCAAGGGATGGTGCTCGGAGGTGGGTAAGGGGTGGAACCAAGGGATGGTGCTCGGAGATGGGTAGGGGGCGGAGAAGTGACTGAAGAGGCGAGTTCCTGCACCTATTCTTTAAGAAAATAAGCCCTGTATAAATCTGCTAGTAATAGCTGCAATATATTACCTTTTAAGTTTTGGGATTAATACCGCTTTAATGTTACTGGATAACATTTAACCTGTAGAGGAAACTGAAGGAGAACATTACATTTTGCCCCATTCGCACAGAACGAATGTACCAACAATTTAATTGGATAACTAGCTATGCTAAATTTTTGCTCTGTGTCAATGCAATTCTTACATTATTTTGGGAAGAGTGGAATCTTATTGAGGTTTATCCTCTAATCTCAGCAAGTGATCTGTATACGGTGCCTTGAAAAAGTATTCATACCCCTTGAAATTTTCCACATTTTGTCATGTTACAACCAAAAACGTAAATGTATTTTATTGGGATTTTATGTGATAGACCGACACAAAGTGGCACATAATTGTGAAGTGGAAGGAAAATGATAAATGGTTTTCAAAATTGTTTACAAATAAATATGTGAAAAGTGTGGGGTGCATTTGTATGGCGCCCCCTTGAGTCAATACTTTGTAGAACCGCCTTTCCCTGCAATTACAGCTGCAAGTCTTTTTGGGGAAGGCTCTACCAGCTTTGCACATCTAGAGGGAACATTTCTGCCCATTCTTCTTTGCAAAATATCTCAAGCTCTGTCAGATTGAATGAACAGCAATTTTCAAGTCTTGCCACAGATTCTCAATTGGATTTAGGTCTGGACTTTGACTGGGCCATTCTAACACATGAATATGCTTTGATCTAAACCATTCCATTGTAGCTCTGGCTGTATGTTTAGGGTCGTTGTCCTACTGGAAGGTGAACTTCCGCCCCAGTCTCAAGTCTTTTGCAGACTCTAACAGGTTTTCTTCTAAGATTGCCTTATATTTGGCTCCATCCATCCATCTTCCCATCAACTCTGACCAGCTTCCCTGTCCCTGCTGAAGAAAAGCATCCCCACAACATGATGCTGCCACCGCCATGTTTCACAGTGGGAATGGTGTGTTCAGGGTGATGTGCAGTGTTAGTTTTTCGCCACACATAGCGTTTTGCTTTTAGGCCAAAAAGTTCAAATCTTGGTCTCATCTGACCAGAGCACCTTCTTCCACACGTTTGCTGTGTCCCCACATGGCTTCTCGCAAACTGCAAACGGGACTTCTTATGGCTTTCTTCTTGCCACTCTTCCATAAAGAGCAGATTTGTGGAGTGCACGACTAATAGTTCTCCCCTGGACAGATTTTCCCACCTGAGCTGTGGATCTCTGCAGCTCCTCCAGAGTTACCATGGGCCTCTTGGCTGCTTCTCTGATAAATGCTCTCCTTGACCGGCCTGTCAGTTTAGGTGGACGGCCATGTCTTAGTAGGTTTGCAATTGTGCCATACTCTTTCCATTTTCAGATGATGGATTGAGCAGTGCTTTGTGAGATGTTCAAAGCTTGGGATATTTTTTTTATAACCTAACCCTGCTTTAAACTTCTCCACAATGTTATCCCTGACCTGTCTGGTGTGTTCCTTGGCCTTCATGATGCTGTTTGTTCACTAAGGTTCTCTAACAAACCTTTGAGGGCTTCACAGAGCAGCTGTATTTATACTGAGATTAAATTTCACACAGGTGGACTCTATTTACTAATTAGGTGACTTCTGAAGGCAATTGGTTCCATTAGATTTTAGTTAGGGGTATCAGAGTAAAGGGGGCTGAATACAAATGCACATTACACTTTTCACATATTTATTTGGAAAACATTTTGAAAACCATTTATCATTTTCCTTCCACTTCACAATTATGTGCCTCTTTGTGTTGGTCTAACACATCCCAATAAAATACATTTACTCTTTTGGTTGTAACATGACAAAATGTGGAAAATTTCAAGGGGTATGAATACTTTTTCAAGGCACTGTGTACAGCCTGATAGCTGGCAGGAGATTATACAAGTAAGGGTTAACAATGTTTTTTATAGATGGACAAATGCTGCTCATTTTGAAATGCGTTCAGCTTGTATTTGAGAACACATAGGGCCCATAGAGATCTACTGTATTGGTGTGAGTAAAAGGGGTTAGTAGTATTAAACACTTGACCTCCGGAAGATTTACCCCCCTTCCTGACCAGGCTACTTTTTGCGATACGGCACTGCGTTATTTTAACTGACAATTGCGCGGTTGTACGATGCTGTATCCAAATAACATTTATGTCCTTTTTTCCCCACAAATAGAGCTTTCTTTTGGTGGTATTTGATCACCTCTGCGGTTTTTATTTCTTGTGCTATAAACATAGAACGACTGACAATTTTGAAAACAAAAAAATATATTTTTTACTTTCTGCTATAAAACACATCCAATGTAAAAAAACGAATTCCTTCATTAGTTTAGGCCAAAATGTATTCTGCTACATATTATTACTGAAAGAGGTGGTGCTTGGATGTGGCGCTGTCTGAGTAGTGGGAGATAAATATGTTCCTGGTGCCCTGTGTACATATGTTTTAGTGGGGTATTAATCTTTGATCCCCGGTAACAAAGTGCATATATATAAATTCATAAAGTGCTGAAAGAAAATTTTTTAAAAATGTATCATAATATTTCTAGTGTGCATGTGCTAGTATCAACATGCTAGTATATGTGCAAAATTGCTAAGGATTCAAGGTATGTGGGTGTGCAGTAGAAACGTCAAAATATAAGTGTAACAAGTCCATATAAAAAGGGTGATTAAAAATTAAATTTCTGCAAGTATAAAATATAGCAACAGTATGAAAAACGTGGTAAGTAAAATGTGTATAGATCTCACAGTGCATACAGTAGTATTATTTACAAAAAAGGACATTTTTTCGGCGATCAAGTATGTATAATGTGGTAATAATCTCCTATTGGTTTCAGAACAGTTTTTCAAATAAAATCCGTGACTTCTGGTGCTTGTTCAAAGTGTGATGAATATCTTCATATGTTATTTGTGACAAGAGGTGACTTTACACTCGTGCTCCCCCTTTAGGTTCCCTCCTTACCAGAGGGCACTGCCCCTGCAGGGGCCAAGTGCCTGTCTGTTTTATCCTGAAGATCTGGTCCTATGGATGGGGTTCTCCACCACTGATCCTTTGGGGATCTCTTTATTCCAGATGTGTTTCCTCCTTCAATTGTATAGATGTCTTATGGGTCTGGTAATGTTCCGGGTTCTCCTTGGGGTATCCTTCGTTCGTTTGGGTGTCCAACTTGTGTCACAGAGCCGGCATGGGGAGGTGTGTAGTATCCGAGAGCTTTGCAGCTCACCTCGCTAAACCAGCGTGCGTTCCAGCTCCCTTCACTCACAAACCGGATGTGAGTAAGATTTAAAACTGTGTGTTCTCCTCGGTTGATCCTTCACTGTTCGACATGGTAGACACCTTTGGCATCTATAAAAGCCTTTTAGGTCTTTAAAAATCTTTATGTCCTTCGGTGGAAAAAAAAAAAAAAATATTGGCCAATTCTAACAACAGATAAAAGCCTAAAGAAAATAATCCCGAAAAAACCTAAATTAATTTACAAAAAAGCTCCAACACTAAGGAATCACCTAGTACATTAATGTCTGATAACAATACACAGAACATATGAACTATTCTGAGATTTTCTTAAAGGATTGAGGTTCAAAATACTAAAATTACTGCATCTGTATACCCTTTACCTATTATATGAACTTCCAATGTATCATTGAAGATATCTTTATTTAGCACCCAAAATATCGAGTTGTTATAACAAATGTTTTTTAACGTGCATTTCTTTTTCTATAACTGTATCTTTTATATCTATCATTTATGCATTTCTTATATCTATCATTGATACATTTTTTGTGTTTAAAATATAAGCCGTGATATTTGTAAAAAAAGACTCCACTGCGACCCGTCCACAATTTAAACTACGTTATTAATCCCATATACTAATGACCATTGTCTCCCCCCTGGTTCCCAACCATTTTGGAGAATGTTTTTTAATACTAGGTTTATGGTTAACCAATGAGATGTAAGATCGCAGTGAACTCCCCGCCTCCGGCTACAGAGATAAAATGACGCTCTTCCCCTAGCTAGGCACACCTTTGAAAACGTCTTTGACGAAACGCGTCAGTTGACCAAGCAGGAAGTCCGACGTCACATCCGGTTTGTGAGTGAAGGGAGCTGGAACGCACGCTGGTTTAGCGAGGTGAGCTGCAAAGCTCTCGGATACTACACACCTCCCCATGCCGGCTCTGTGACACAAGTTGGACACCCAAACGAACGAAGGATACCCCAAACATTTTTTAACAGTTTTCTACTTCCCTATTTCCTTGCAATATATCTTTGAACTTTTATTTTTAAGATTATATTCTTGGAATATCCCTGTTTGTTCCGTTTTTAATTGTTAGTGTATCCCAGAGACCTTTAATAAAATTAAGGATACATTTTTACAATCTACACTATGGAGTCCTTTTCTGTTTTTTTCTGAAATATGGTGGAAGGAGAACCCGGAACATTACCAGACCCATAAGACATCTATACAATTGAAGGAGGAAACACATCTGGAATAAAGAGACCCCCAAAGGATCAGTGGTGGAGAACCCCATCCATAGGACCAGATCTTCAGGATAAAACAGACAGGCACTTGGCCCCTGCAGGGGCAGTGCCCTCTGGTAAGGAGGGAACCTAAAGGGGGAGCACGAGTGTAAAGTCACCTCTTGTCACAAATAACATATGAAGATATTCATCACACTTTGAACAAGCACCAGAAGTCACGGATTTTATTTGAAAAACTGTTCTTAAACCAATAGGAGATTATTACCACATTATACATACTTGATCGCCGAAAAAATGTCCTTTTTTGTAAATAATACTACTGTATGCACTGTGAGATCTATACACATTTTACTTACCACGTTTTTCATACTGTTGCTATATTTTATACTTGCAGAAATTTAATTTTTAATCACCCTTTTTATATGGACTTGTTACACTTATATTTTGACGTTTCTACTGCACACCCACA
>BLSH010039086.1:877677-890481 GCA_018402905.1 Glandirana rugosa
ATGACCACACCGTCACTAGTCCCTACGACCTTGACTGACGTAACCAGACCACTGTGACCCTGACCACACCGTCATTAGTCTTTGTGACAATTACCGATGTGACCAGACCGTTGTGACCATACCGTCACTAGTCCCTGTTACAATGACAGCTACTCCCAAAAAGGAATGAACAGAGGATACTCATGGACACAACACCACCACTAGGAATACTTCATCTAGACCCTCCTCGGAACGAAAGACCCCTTTCTGTTCGACTAAGTGGAAGACTAGAGACACGTGGCTCAGGAACACCTCCACTGGGAACTCTTCAACTACTCGGGAGAACAACACCTTTCTACTCGGCAATATGGAAGACTAAAGACCACTCAGGGGAAGGACTCGGTGCACAGAGATCAGAAGGTGAATCAGCTTGTCTTTCCCCAGAAAGCAAGGCTCCTCCCAGATCTACTTCATAAGGATCACCACCACAACACAGGTACTCATAGGAGACAAGTAAGGAAAAACCCTCATCGACAGTAACATTGTCCCTGATCACTGCCATACCAGTGTTGCCAGACCAGTGTAGCCATTAACAGTGTTTCTGATTACTGCCACACCAGTCCCAGTGTCACCAGACCAATGCAGTCAGTTCCAGCATCCCTGATCACTGCCACACCAGTACAGTGGTGCCACACTACTGCAGACAGTAACATTGTCCCTGATCACTGCCATACCAGTGTTGCCAGACCAGTGTAGCCATTAACAGCGTTCCTGATTGCTGCCACACCAGTCCCAGTGTCATCAGACCAGTGAAAGATGGACACATTGTCCTGATCGCTGTCACCCCCGTGCCCATGTCACCAGTCCAGTGAAAAACAGCAAGTGTTCCAGATCACCGCCACACCCATGATGTGTCATGAGACACGTGTAAGCCAGCAACAATGTTCCTGATCGTGCCACATCAGTCCCAGAGTCAGCAGACCAGTGCAGCCAGCGACAGTGTTCATCAAGGCCACAGAAGCTCCAGTGTCACCAGACCAGTGTAGTTAGCAATAGTGTTCCTGATCACGGCCACAGAAGCTCCAGTGTCAATAGACCAGTGTAAGCCAGTAACAGTGTTCCTGATCACTGCCACACGAGCCTGTGTCACCAGACTAGTGTAAGCCTGCAACAATGTTCCTAAACCCTGCCACACCAGCACCCAGTGACCGTGTTCCTGATCACTGCCATATCACTCCTAGCATCACTAGACCAGTGCAGCCAGCAACAGTGTTCCTGCCCGTCGCTGCACTAGTCCCAGTGTCATCAGTGTAAGCCAGCAACAGTGTTTCTGATTGCTGTCACACCAGTACTAGTCTGGCCAGTGACCCTGGCGTGTTTATTGAGCATGTTTCTTACTGCTGCCCTGCCTTATCCTTTGCCTGTTTATTGACCCCTGTCTCTGCCTGCTACCTGAACTGAGCCACCTGCACATCCCACTGCCTATGTTCCAGCAAGACACCAGTCTAAGCCATCCCATGGGCAACTGCACTCCTGAACCTCTTTTGTTCACCCTTTTGTACCTCCTGGCAGAATGTGTTCTGCGGTGAAATTATAAGTATGCCCATGCTGTGTGAAAAATGTCTTATTAACCACTTGCGGACCGCCTGCAATGTACCGTGAATGGGCAGCGACAGCGGTGTGACTGTATAATGCTGCCTGCTTCCAGGTTTAGGGCACCCTGCTGATACCCTCAAGGATTCATGGCAAGGATCTGCTGATTGGCTGTGGGCAATCACAGCCCAGAGCCCTGTGTTGACAAATACAGGGCTCTGTACAGAGGGAACCATCTCTGCTTCTTATTCCTACAAAGCAGGGATAAAAAACAAAGATCTTTAGTGAAAAGCAGCACACATTGTTATGCACACATTTAAGCCCTTAATCACCGCAGATGTTAACCCCTTTTCAGCCAGCGCCATTAGTACAGTAATAGTTGTGGAAGGTTAGCTCAATGGGGATCACTTTCCCTGGGAAAAGGCAGTCCAATAGGGCAGGTTTGCTTAAAATCTGGCTTGTAGCCAGGTTTATTTAAAAGGTTGCATGTAGAAATCAAATAAAGAAAAAACAGAAAATAAATCCTCGCCACCCAGGCACTAACTAAACATTTCAGTTTTTCCTAACTGATCGGTGCAGGGCTTCTCCCAGACACCCACAAAACATAGACAGTAGTCTAGTGCAAACCTTTTTGTCTCAGTCCATAAGCAAACTTCCCTGTGTCAGCTCTCTCAGGCTGATGGCTCCTGAGTTCCAGGCCAGAGCAAAACTCTGCTCTCCTCCTGATTATTTAAACCACCTGATGGTGGACTCCAGTGGACCACAAAATCTGGTCCGGAAACCAACCCTGACAAGGTGGCTGGTAAAACCCGGACCGGATTCCACCTTAGTCCACTGTAAATGAACGCATGCGAGGCGACACGTATTGTCCATCGATTGCCTCGTATAACATTACACAGTATATAGTATTATCACTGCCAGTTAGTGTCAGATTGGCTGCCGCACTATCGCAGTTTCATTTTAAGCTGCTGATCACTGCCAGTAGTATTAAAAATTTTAAAAAAATTCCTATATACAGTTGTGCTCATAAGTTTACATGTCCTGGCAGAAGTTATGATTTCTTGGCCATTTTTCAGAGAATATGAATGATAACACAAAATCATTTCTTTCACTCATGGTTAGTGTTTGGCTGAAGCCATTTATTATCAATCAACTGTTTACTCTTTTTAAATCATAATGGCAACAGAACTACCCAAATGACCCTGATCAAAAGTTTACATACCCCAGTAAGTAACACCGTGTATTGCCCCCTTTAACATCAATGACAGCTTGGAAGTCTTTTGTGGTATTTGTGGATGAGGCTCTTTATCTTCTCAGATGGTAAAGCTGCCTATTCCTCTTGGCAAAAAGCCTGTAATTTCTTGGGGTTTCTTGCATGAACTGCACGTTTGAGAGCTCCCCAGAGTGGCTCAATGATATTGAGGTCAGCAGACTGAGATGGCCACTCCAGAACCTTCAATTTATTCTGCTGTAGCCAATGACAGGTCGACTTGGCCTTGTGTTTTGGATCATTGTCATGTTGGAATGTCCAAGTACATCCCATGCACAGCTTCCTGGCCGATGAATGCAAATGTTCCTCCAGTATTTTTTGATAACATACTGCATTCATCTTGCCATCAATTTTAACCAAATTTCCTGTGCCTTTGTAGCTCACACATCCCCAAAACATCAGTGATCCACCTCTGTGTTTCACAGGCCTTGTTAACTCCTCTCCAAATATAGCGTTTACGGTTGTGGCCAAAAAGCTCAATTTTGGTCTCATCACTCCATATGACTTTGTGCCAGAAGGTTTGAGGCTTGTCTCTGTGCTGTTTGGCATATTGTAAGCGGGATACTTTGTGGCATTTGCGTAGTAATGGCTTTCTTCTGGCGACTCGACCATGCAGCCCATCTTTCTTCAAGTGCCTCCTTATTGTGCATCTTGAAACAGCCACACCACATGTTTTCAGAGAGTCCTGAAGTTATTTGTGGGTTTTTCTTTGCATCCCGAACAATTTTCCAGGCAGTTGTGGATGAAATTGTAGTTGCTCTACCTGACCGTGGTTTGGTTTCAACAGAACCCCTCATTTTCCACTTCTTGATTAGAGTTTGAACACCGCTGATTGGCATTCTCAATTCTTTGGATACGTTTTATATCCCTTTCCTGTTCTATACAGTTAATCAACCTTTTCCTGCAGATCCTTTGACAATTATTTTGCTTTCCCCATGACTCAGAATCCAGAAACGTCAGTGCAGCACTGGATGAAAGATGCAAGGGTCTGTCAGGAGTCCAGAAAGTCATTGACCTTTTAAACACACACTAATTACAAGCAAACAGATCACAGGTGAGGATGGCTACCTTTAATAGCCATTCAACCCCCTTTGTGTGAACTTGTGTGCATGTTATCAGGCCAAAATCACCAGGGTATGAAAACTTTTGATCAGGGTCATTTGGGTAGTTTCTGTTGTCATTATAATTTTAAAAAAGATTAAACACAATTGATTGATAATAAATGGCTTCAGCCAAACACTAACCATGAGTGAAAGAAATGTTTTTGTGTTCTCATTCATATTTTCTGAAAAACGGCCAATAAATCATAAATTCTGCTAGGCTATGTGAACTTATGAGCACAACTGTACACACACACACCATAGTTTGTAGATGCTATAACATTCACACAGATCAATGTACACTTATTAGGATTTTGTTTTATCAAAGACATGTATCAGAATGCATTTTGGCCAGAATTTTTAAAGATTTTTTTATTTATTGGATGTTTTATAGCAAACATTTTAAAAAATTGTGATTTTTTTAAAAATTGTTTGTCTTTTTTCGTTTATGTACTAAAAAACCCAGTGGTGATCAAATACCACCAAAAGAAAGCTCTATTTGTGAAAAAAAAAATATATATATATATCAATTTCGAGTGGGTACAGTGCACAACCACTAGTTAAAGTAGTGCAATGCTAAATAGCAAAAAAATGGTCTGGTCATGAAGGGGGTAAAACCTTCAGAGCTGAATTGATTACTTTACAGCCATGTGTAAAATGCTTTTTTTTTTTCTGTTTTCTTTCTGCATTTGCCTAAAACGTATACAATCTTCAAAAGACTCATCAAGCCTCTTAAAAACAAGCCTGGTGTTTACTCTCCAAAACGTGGTCATGTTGTGGGTTTTTCTACTGTCCTGGTGTTCCATGGCTTCCTCAAATGTGATAGGTAATCAGGAAATTAGATGCATAATTTATGCCCCTTGAAAGCTTGAAATTGCTCTTTGAATTTTGAGCCCCTCTATGCAGTTAGGTTGGAGGGCCTACTTTGCAAAATGTGGTAATTGTGTGGGTGTTTCTCCTGTCCTGGCATTTCAGAAGCTCAAGGCATGAGATCAGAGGAAATCAGATGCAAAATGTGTGCCCCCTGAAAGCCTGAAGGTGCTCACTGGATTTGGGCCCCTCTATACATCGAGGCAGAAAGAAAAAAATCTCATGTGGCATCCTTATGCTGGAGAGAAGCAGAAAATGTTTTGAGGTGTGATTTTAAGCACTCCTATGCTGTGTGCAGGGGGGGTTGTCCAATAGCAGGGCTATGGCCTTTGTGTAGCTTGGTTATTCATTCAGGAAGCAACTTACATAACCTTCCACCAACTAAATTCTTTTTGGCTGTAGGAATGTCTGAAAGCAGTAACCATTGATGGGTGGGCAACAAGAAGCAAAACGCGCAACCCATTAAAACACGCAGGAGAGGAACAAGAAACCTCAAACTGGCACCTGCAAAACCAAGTGACCAAAACACGCATCCAAAAGATGCCAAAACTAACCTTGTAACAGACAGATATAAGTACAGCCTGTACCAGACCCAAAGAGCATAGCACAATTTCCTAAGGGTATCAAGTGCGCAGACAAAAGACATAGAAGAACTATGTCCTCATTCAGAAAATCAGGCACCACCTTCAGCAAAAAGGAGGGATGCGGATGAAAAACAACCTTATTCTTTCTGCAAGACCAAAGAAGTGGATTTATAAGACAAAGCCGCCAGCTTTGGCAGACCATGAAGAGAGGTGATAGCCACCAAACAGACAACCTTTTGGGAAAGTGTCACCAAAGGAAGATACCAAATATTCTCAAAGGAAAGATTCTGTAGGACTGACTGGAACCAAGTTCAAAGTTCACAGAGAATGCACTGGGGGAGTCCCATGTCTAACCCCTTGAATGAAAGTAGGAAGCAAAGAATGTGTAGCCAGAGGACATTAAAAGAAAACCACAAGGGCTAAAACTTGGCCCTTAATGGTAGTCAAGGCAAGCTTCTGATCAATGTCTCGTTGGAGAAAATCCAAATATCCTAGTCACTGAAAAGAAATATAGGCCTTCCAGGTACAATGGTAGATCTTCAGAGAAGAGAATTTAAATGCATTCAATGGTAGGAATAACCAAAGCCGACAACCCCCCCACCTCTCAGAACTTGGCATTGAAGAGCCAGCAATTGTAAAGCAGGATGGATGAGAAGTCCTTGGAACAGAAGATAGTTTGGCACAGTAATGCGCCAAGGACCCTCTGCGACCAGTCGCACGTCACGGCAGGGTCGACAAGGGCAATCCAGAGCTCCCAGGATGACTGGAAACCTTTTAGTCTCTATCCTTCACAACAGGCATGGGAGAAGCTTGAGAGGCGGAAAGGTATAAATGAGATTGTAATGGCTACAGGGTGCCACCAGAGCATCTGTACAAGGATTCCTCGTTCTTGCCACAATTCTTGACACCTTCCTGTGAACACGAGATGCATGTCCAGGGTACCCCACTGTAGACATTTCTGGAGGAAAACTTCCAGATGTAGGGACCACTCTGCTTGGTCCAGAATTTGAGGACTGAGGCAATCTGCCAACCAGTTTTCCACTCCCAGAATGTAAACCATGGAGAGAGCAGGAACTTGAAGCTCCGCACACCAGAGAATGTATGAGACCTCTAGCACCAACGTCAAACTCCTCATGACTGACATAGCCCTGGTTGCTGACATAGGCCATCAGCATTGTATTATCTGATTGGATACTGACTGGTCTTCCCCAAAGATGCTCCATCCAATGGACTAGACAAAGCCTAATTGTATGTAGCTCCAGGAAATCAATAGGAAGCAGAGATTCTTCCTCTATCCAAAGGCCCCGTGCCAACTTCCGAAGTACGTGTTTGCGAAGCTTGTCCGGCAGGAAAAAGGGATTTTATTAAGAACTTACCGTAAAATCCTTTTCTCTGAGTTCACTGACAGACGCAGCCCTTCATTGACAAGTGGGGTTTATGCACATCCTACTAGGAGTAGACTAGGCAAATAGAAAAAAAGCAAGCTGACCCCTCCCAGGGGGTTGTCCTTACTCCAGCATATAACCCCCCAGCTCTGTATAGCATATCAGTTTGTAACAAGCCGTACAAACGCAACACAGAGGGGTGGGTGCTGCATCTGTCAGTGAACTCAGAGAAAAGGATTTTACGGTAAGTTCTTAATAAAATCCCTTTTTCTCTTACGTTCACTGACAGACGCAGCCCTTCATTGACAAGTGGGGATGTCCCAAAGCAGTGTCATTCAAGAGGGGTGGGTAAACAACAACAACTGTACCCAACAGAATCCTCTCAGGAGGCGTCAGCCGTGCCTGTAAAACTTTACGGCCAAAAGCAGCATCCGCAGATGCTGACTCATCAACCGTAAAACTTAGCAAAAGTGTGCACCGAGGCCCAAGTAGCCGCCTTGCACACCTGGGACACCGAAGCTTGGTTTCTGAAAGCCCAGGAAGTACTAACTGCCCTGGTGGAATGAGCCGTGACTGGAAAAGGAGGGACTTTGCCCCGAACAGAATACGCATGAGTCACGGTCTGCCTGAACCAACCGGAAACAGTAGCCGACGAGGCCGCCAACCCTTTGCGCGGTCCTTCTGTCAGCACAAACAACGCATCAGACTTCCGAAAATAAGCTGTAGTCACCAAACACACCCGCAATGCCCTGACGACATCCAAAGAATGTAACTCAAATTCCTTGGGATGCGACGGGTGCGGACATAATGAAGGGAGAACAATATCTTTATTAATGTGAAAAGAGGAGACCACCTTCGGTAGAAACGAAGGGGAAGGTCGCAAGACCGCCTTGTCCTTATGAAGGACCAAGTAAGGAGACTTACAGGACAACGCTGCCAACTCAGACATCCGCCTAGCGGATGTAATGGCCACCAAGAAAGCCACTTTTTGCGACAGCAATTGTAGGGGAATATCCCTGATTTTCTCATATGGTGGTTTCTGCAGTACAGAAAGTACCAAATTCAAATCCCACGGCGCCAAAGGCGACTGTATCTGAGGAGCCACATGGCGTACACCCTGTACAAATGTACGTATCAACGAATGTGACGCCAAAGGCCATTGAAAGAGAATCGCCAGAGCCGAAATCTGACCCTTGAGAGTACTCAATGCCAACTTGTTATCCAGGCCCTGCTGCAAAAAAGCCAGCACCCGGGACACAACGTAAGACCGGGGGTACCAACCCCCCGCCTCGCACCAGGCAATATAGGCCTTCCAGGTGCGATGATAAATCTTGCGCGAAGTACACTTGCGTGCCTTAAGCATGGTAGGGATCACGGAGTCAGAGACACCCCTATCCCTCAGCACCTGGGACTCAATAGCCAAGCCATCAAAGCCAGCGAGGGTAAAGCAGGGTGCAGGATGGGTCCCTGTGACAGCAGATCTTCTCGCAGCGGCAGACGCCAGGGAACATCTGTCACCATCCGCACCACGTCGGTGTACCAAGGGCGCCGAGGCCAATCTGGAGCTACCAGGATTGTTGGGATTCCCTCCGCTTCTACCCTGCGCAGTAACCATGGTAGAAGCTTGATGGGAGGGAAGGCGTACAGGAGCCGATACTGACCCCAAGGCGCTACCAACGCGTCCGTGGCGGCCGCCAACGGGTCCCTTGTTCTTCACACGAAGGTCTGCACCTTGTGATTAAACCTGGATGCCATGAGGTCCACGTCTGGCGTGCCCCACTTGTGGCAAATCTGGCGGAACACCTCTGGATGTAGGGACCATTCCCCCTGATCCAGCGTCGGGCGACTGAGAAAGTCCGCCTGCCAATTTTCTACGCCTGGAATGTAAATGGCGGAGATTGCCGGCACGTGAAGTTCTGCCCATCACAGAATGAGAACAACTTCCGCAGCCGCTGCCAAGCTCCTCGTTCCGCCCTGATGGTTCACGTACGCCACAGATGTGGCGTTGCCCGACTGAACCCGAACCGGGAGGCCGCGCAGCCTTACCGTCCAGTGGGAGAGGCAGAGCCTGATTGCCCTCAGCTCCAGCACATTTATCGGAAGGCGGGATTCCTGCGGCGGCCAACGGCCCTGAGCAGACAGCTGCCCCAGGACCCTCCCCCAGCCCAATAGGTTGGCATCCGTCGTGACTATCGACCAATTCAGGGGGAGGAAAGACTTGCCCAATGTTAGAGCCGGGGCTCAAAGCCACCAGGTCAACGATCCTCTGGTCTGATGATCCAATCTGATCAGCTGGTCCAGCAACAGCGGAGACTTGTCCCACTGTGACAGAATCGCTTGCTGCAGGAGCCGAGTGTGACTCTGGGCGTAAGGTATCGTCTCGAAGGCTGAGACCATGAGCCCCAACACCCGCATACAGAACCATAAGGATTCGCACCGCTGCTTGCAGTGTTAGTAACTTGGCCGGAGGTAAGAACACCTTCGCCTGCTCTGTGTCCAGAATCAGACCCAGATATTCCAGTCGACAGGATGGGGTCAACGTCGACTTCTGCAGGTTGATCAGCCAGCCGAAGTCTTTCAACGAGGCCATAGTGATAGCCACATTCTCCTCCAGGGCGGAAGCAGACTCTGCTCGCAGGAGTAAGTCGTAGAGGTATGCTACTACGGCAATGCCTCTCTGCCTCAATAGCGCCAGCACCGGAGCCACCAGCTTGGTGAACACCCGAGGAGCCGAGGCCAGACCGAAGGGAAGTGCCACAAATTGATAATGTAGATCCCCCACTGCAAAGTGCAGAAATCGCTGATATCCAGAGACGCCATGAAGTCCCCTTGGTACAGGGTGGCCACGACCGATCGGACAGATTCCATCCTGAATTTTCGTGCCCTCACAAAGCGGTTTAGCGCTTTTAGGTCCAGAACTGGCCTGACCCCATCCTTTTTGGGCACCACAAAGAGGTTTGAATAGAAGCCGCGGAACCTTTCCAGCGGAGGTACCGGCACAATCACCCCTTGTTCGGAGAGCGTCTGAACAGCCCCTAGGAGAGCCTCTCGATGCCCCTGAGGGAGTCTCAAGTTCGATGGGAAGAACCTGTCTGGGGGTAGAGTGCTGAACTCTATCCTGTATCCGGAGGACACCACTTCCTGCACCCATCGGTCGGAAATGCGGGCAGTCCACCTGTCTGCGAACCCCAGAAGTCGGCCCCCCACCCAAGAATCGTGTGGGGGCAACCCATCATGCGGAGGAGGACTTATCCTCCCCCTTTTCACTCTTGCGCTGCCAGGGCCATTTACCGGATCCCGAGGCAGATTTGCCGGGCCTTGAGCCCTTGCCCGCTGCACCGGGCACACGAAAAAACCTCTTCTGACCCGAAGAAGCAGGACCCTGCTTACGGCGGAACTCCCACCACCTGGGCTCCGGGAGAAGAGTACTCTTCCCTCCGGTGAAATCTTTAATGATTTCATCCAATTGTGCCCCAAAGGGCCGACCGCCCTAAATGGGGAGATCCATGAGGCTCTTCTTAGACGCGTGGTCACCCAACCAACAGCGTAACCACAGCACCCGTGTGATAATGACCATGAAAACAGACATCTTAGACAGCATGGGAAGCAAGTCCAAAGCTGCATCACACAGGTACCGAAGACCCTGTATCAGATGATCTGCTCGCTGTGACGCCTCAAGCGAGCTCCCGCGGCTCAACTCATTGTGCAACTCAGTCGCACACTCGGTAAGGGATTGCGCCACCATGGCCGACACCAGGGCCGGTCTCATGGCCAACCCCGCCAACAAGAACAGTGCCTTGGATACCGCCTCCGTCCGCCTATCGGCCGGATCCTTAAAAGAAAGGGTCTCCAAGGGGATGGTTGTTGCCTTATTCAGGCGAGCCACCGGAGGGTCCACTGCGGGGGATGCCCACTTCTTCACGAAACTATCCTCAAAAGGATAGCGTACAGCGAAACGTTTGGGCAAGGCAAAGGAATTCTGCGGACGTTGCCATTCCTTATAGACCAGCTGGTCAAAGAATTGATCATAGAGATAAGCTCTAGGGGACCTAGGTGGCTTAAAAGACCCACAAACGTATGCAGTCTCCTGTGACTGGCTTGGTCCAGTCACAAGGACGTACGGATATTGGCGATCAGGGAGGCCACCAGCGCCCTCTCGCGCGCTACCGATGCCCCCTGGTCTTCCTCACCATCCGGGGGCTCCAGTTCACCATCTGAGAGCTCCATGGGGTCCCCGTGACCACTGAGGCCCCTTCCGGTTCAGAATCCTCCCCCGATGAAGGAGGGGGGTGGACGCTTTTTAGTCACCCCCGTAGCACGGCACCTCCCGGGGAAAAAATTCCCCCCAATACGGATCTTAGCTGATCCAGGGGAACCAGAGGCCCCAGCGCAGGTTGCGCTTCAACTGACTCCTCCTTGGAAGGACCCGCAGGTTCAGCCGCCATTGCGCCACCAGACACTGACAGGCCAAAAGGCCCTGACACCCCCACAATGCAGCCCCACCACTGCCCCACAGATCAACTGGGAGACACCCAGGAGGATTGCACCCACCGCTACCAGCACCCCAGGGAGAGCCCAGCTATACTTGCTGTGTGCGATTGCCCCTTAAGCGCTGCGTCCCAGTAGGAGTGCTTGCCACCAGTCAGGAGCCTGCGCCGCCCTGTGCCATCCACGCTGTCCCAGAGTGATAGAGGAAGAAGCGGCGTCAGCCGCACGTTTTCATCCACAGGCACATCAAACATGGCCGCCGAGCGGTCACAAAAGGCCAAAGCCTGTTACAGGCCGCGACTACGGCAAAATGGCCACCGATCCGTCACTAGAGGCCAAAACAGCCCACAAAATGGCCTCGGCTACGGCAAAATGGTGGCGATCCACCGCATGGCGGCTTTTAAAGCGCGGGGTGCGGTGCGGGGGAAGGGGGGGTGTAGGAGGGGGCGATCCCGAGCAAAGACACCCACGGTGACCTGTAGCCCTAGGAACCCTCCACTGGCCAGGCTAGTCCGCTAAAAAACGCCCAGCCCCCCCTCCACACCCCTAGGGGGGAGAGAGGGGGCCACTCACCAATCCGACGGGCGTAGCAGGTAGCCACCCGGTTGCAGACCTTCCTCCCATCTGGTGGAGAGGGATGCTGCAGGCCAAGCGCCCCTGGATGTGAGCAGAGCCCGGTCATTGGGCGCAAGTGGGGGTCACCCACTGGCCTCCCGCACGGAACGGGTACGATGCGGTGGACCCCGCCAGGGCTAAGGGTAGCTCGCATCGGTCGGCCGCGCTGGGGAGAGTTCAGGATTTGGGATATCCTCTATGCCCCAGCCGGCTACTTGATAGCAGTCTTCTATCATATAGCTTGAAAAGCCCAAAGAAGAGACAATCTGTGGAACCGCAGGTCCCAGGTCTAACTCCTTGCACTAGGCATAATAAAACTGATATGCTATACAGAGCAGGGGGGTTATATGCTGGAGTGAAGATGGCCCCCTGGGAGGAGTCAGCTTGCTTTTTTTCTATTTGCTTAGTCTACTCCTAGTAGGATGTGCATAAACCCCACTTGTCAATGAAGGGCTGCGTCTGTCAGTGAACGTAAGATAAAAATACCTTGGCCTCTGCAGTATCTACAGGGTGGGTCATTTATATGGATACACCTTAATAAAATGGGAATGGTTGGTGATATTAACTTCCTGTTTGTGGCACATTAGTATATGTGAGGGGGGAAACTTTTCAAGATGGGTGGTGACCATGGCGGCCATTTTGAAGTCGGCCATTTTGAATCCAACTTTTGTTTTTTCAATAGGAAGAGGGTCATGTGACACATCAAACTTATTGGGAATTTTTACAAGAAAAACAATGGTGTGCTTGGTTTTAACGTAACTTTATTCTTTCATGAGTTATTTACAAGTTTCTGACCACTTATAAAATGTGTTCAATGTGCTGCCCATTGTGTTGGATTGTCAATGCAACCCTCTTCTCCCACTCTTCACACACTGATAGCAACACCACAGGAGAAATGCTAGCACAGGCTTCCAGTATCC
>BLSH010039086.1:901912-913803 GCA_018402905.1 Glandirana rugosa
TTTTTTTTTTCCCCCCCCGCACTTACCCCATCCAGCAGGCAGGATTCTTGTTGCAGAGATTCGGCATGCGAGAGCGTGCTGGGTGTGCAGAGTTCGGCACACGGAGAGCGGCTGTCCCCCCCTCGTCGGTCCCCGGGCGGTCATGGTCTCTGTGGGAGCGGAAGTCACCTCCGCTGCCACAGTGACCCGCCCCCGGCCACGCATCCAATCACCCTGAGCTGAGGCTCAGGGCAGCCAATCAAGCTATGAGTGTGCGCCTGCTCAGCGCACACTCAGCTTTTAATGGCCAACCAATAGGCTCACTACTTGGCTGTCTTGTGACAGCCAAGAAGCCGAAAAAAAAAAAAAAGAGAAATCAATGTATCGGCGCCACCTGCAGCTGGGCGGGGTTGACTTTTTTTTTTTTCCTCTTTTGCCAGCGGGGAGCCGGCGCCCCAGCGCCCCTCCCACACCAGCCGCCGCTGCTAGGTTTGCTACCACCGCAATGCCTCTCTGCCTCAGTAGCGCCAGCACCGGGGCCACCAGCTTGGTGAACACCCGAGGAGCCGAGGCCAGACCGAAGGGAAGTGCCACGAATTGGTAGTGAAGATCTCCCACCGCAAAGCGCAGGAAGCGCTGGTGCCGGAGACAAATGGGAACATCGAGGCAGGCGTCCCTGATATCCAGGGACACCATGAAATCCCCTCGGTGCAGGGCGGCCACGACCGAACGAACAGATTCCATCCGGAATTTTCACGCTCTCACAAAGTGTTTTAGCGCCTTTAGGTCCAGAACTGGCCTGACCCCCCCCCCCTTCCTTTTTTGGGGACCACGAATAGGTTGGAGTAGAAACCATGAAACCTTTCCAACAGAGGTACTGGCACGATCACCCCCTGGTCAGAGAGTGCCTGAACAGCCCTTAGGAGGGCCTCCCGACGCCCCTGAAGGAGTCTCAAGTTTGATGGGAAGAACCTGTCTGGGGGTAGAGTGCTGAACTCTATCCTGTACCTGGAGGACACCACTTCCTGCACCCACCAGTCAGAAATGCGGGCAGTCCACCTGTCTGCGAACCCCAGAAGACGTCCCCCCACCCGAAGTTCGGGTGGGGGCAACCCATCATGCAGAGGAGGACTTCTCTCTTTGTCTCTTTTCGTTCTTGCGTTGCCAAGGTCGTTTACCGGCCCCTGCGGCAGGCTTGTCGGGCCTCGACCCAGCCAGGGGCACGAAAAAACCTCTTCTGACCCGAAGAGGCAGGACCCTGCTTGCAGCGGAACTCCCACCACCTAGGCTCCGGAAGAAAAGTACTCTTCCCTCCAGTGAAATCCTTGATGATTTCATCCAACTGTGGTCCAAAGAGACGACCACCCTGAAAGGGAAGATCCGCAAGACCCTTCTTGGACGCGTGGTCACCCGACCATGAACGTATCCAGAGTACTCGCCTGATAATGACTGCAAAAAAGACATTTTTGACATGGCGAGCAGGTCCAGAGCTGCGTTACACAGGTACCGAAGACCCTGAAACAAATGGTCTTCTCTCTGCGACGCCTCAAGCGTCCTGCCACATTCCAAATCATTCTGCAGCTCCGTCATACACTCAGACAGATATTGTGCCGCCATGGCCGACGCCAGGGCCGGCCTCATGGCTGATCCTGCCAACAGGAAAAGTGCCTTTGACACTGCCTCCGTCCGTCTATCGGCTGGGTCCTTAAACGAGGGAGACCCTTCCAAAGGAATGGTCGTTGCCTTGTTCAGGCGAGCCACCGGAGGGTCCACTGCGGGATATACCCGCTTCTTCACAAAACTATCCTCAAAGGGATAGCGTATAGCGAAGCGTTTAGGTAGGGCGAAGGAATTCTGCGGACGCTGCCATTCCTGATAGACCAGGTGGTCAAAAAATTGATCATAAGGATAAGCCTTAGGTGACCTGGGTGGCCTAGCAGACCCGCAAACGTATGTGGACACCTGCGACTCCCCTGCTTGGTCCAGTCGCAAGGACGCACGGATATTAGTAATCAGTGCAGCCACCAGAGCCTTTTCGCGCGCAACCGAGGCCCCCTGGTTTTAAATGTGGCAAATGTGATATGTGTCCCTGGGTGAACCAGGGCACCAAATTCCGGCTACCTAGCGGCCAAATCTTTTACCCTCGCTTCTATGTAGACTGCGACACACAAGGTGTCATATACCTCATGAATTGTAGATGGTCACCCCAGTAAGTCGCCACTTGGACCTTTATCATGGCTTCGATGTAAGATGGGTCTCATTTATGGTGCTAGAAGTAGTCCCACAGGACCCAAAGGGGGGGAATTGGGATAAAAAAAATACTGCAGAGAGAAACCCTATGGATAGAACGTTTAGATGCTACCCATCCCCCAGGTCTGAATGAGATATGCTCATATAAACCATTTTTATGAACCTCATATGTAATCTATAGTTGGCTTATGGTGGTTAGTGCCAAGATTGCACAATGTGATCTGTTAACACAATTGCAAACAAATTGTAAATATGTTATGTAAGCCAATTGCATCTTAAGATATATGTCACTGTTAAACTCTGAGTTGCAAATTGACGCTGTGTGGGTACAGTCCAAATCCGCTCATGTTCTTGGTCCTCCACTAGATGGCATGGTTCCTCGTAATCCCTCCCATATTGTTTCCTACTAGGGACAAGGGAGATAGGTTAGAGGACTGGCAGATGTGCGGCAGAAAGCGCCGTCCATGATCGGTCCTCATCGCCCCCCTTGGGCCAGGTTGGTACTTGACATGGGCGGTGCCCCCGGAGCACACCGGGGGGGGGTTCTCCCCTTGTAGGGCTCCGGGGTTTTGCTCTTCCCCTAGCTTGCGCCGCCCCCCAGCGGCGCATGCGCAGTTGGCAGGGCTAATTGCCGGGCCGATTGGCGTCATTAGGGAGTGGGAGGTTCTCACGCTTTTGACGTCACGGTTGGGACGTACATCTAGGTGGCGCCAACAGCCGAACGGTGCACATGCGCGTGTCGGACGGACACCCGTAGTGACTACAGACGCTGTAAGTGTTTGGGGCTTGCAAGGGACACGTGGATGGGGGTTGTGTGGTTAGGTCTTAGGTCTTGCCAGGGTGCTTTCTCTCTCTCTGTTATGCTGTTTTGAAATGGATGGGAAGTGAAGCTCTGCTTTCTATTTACATTACAGGTGAATCAGTAAAACTTTACTTGCACACCGTGCGTTTGAATGATATAGTCCTTACAGCAAGTAATCTACCATTGGACTTATATGAGATATCTCCAATTGTGTGAGCCCACATCCTAAAACTATAAGTTTCAGGTAAAATATTAATAGGACCACATAATGTCTGTATGGCTAATATCACATCTGTATACTAAATATCCGGGCTGACCCCTATTGGGGAACACTTATATTGCACTTGGTATTTTTATTCATATTTAGTATCAGTACGGCCTTTGTTATTATAGAATATGGTCTATGGATAGTACGTCCCCGCATCTGCGGTTAGATGGTGGACCCTAGGGCCGACGAATATGTGGAGGTGTGGTACTCTGCCTATGCAGTGTCAATTAACCACTTCAGCCCCGGAAGGATTTGCCCCCTTCCTGACCAGAGCCCTTTTTGCGATTCGGCACTGCGTCGCTTTAACTGACAATTGCGCGGTCGTGCGACGTTGTACCCAAACTAAATTTGCGTCCTTTTTTTCCCACAAATAGAGCTTTCTTTTGGTGGTATTTGATCACCGCTGCGTCATTTCTGATCGCCGATATAAACAAAAGAAGAGCGACAATTTTGCAAAAAAACCCAAATTTCTTACTTTTTTCTAAAATACAAATCCAAAAAAAATTATAAAAAAACATTTTTTTCATCGGTTTTGGCCGATTTATATTCTTCCTCATATTTGTGATAAAAAAAAATCGCAATCGGCGTTTATTGATTGGTTTGCGCAAAAGTTGGCGCGTTTACGGATGGTGAGAATTTATTTCAGGGTTTTTATTTTTTACTAGTAATGGCGGCGATCTGCAATTTTTAGCGGTACTGCGATATTGCAACGGACATGTCGGAACATTTTGACACTTTTTTGGGACCATTGGCATTTATACAGCGATCAGTGCTATAAAAATGCACTGATTACTATGTAAATGCCATTGGCAGTGAAGGGGTTAACCTGCAGGGGGCGCTCTAAGGGTTAACTGTGTTCCCTGGGCGTGTTCTAACTGTCTTAGTGTTTGACTGGCAGGGGGAGGGGAGTGATCACAGTTTCCATATAGAGGAAGGCTGTGATCACTCCCTTCCCCCTCTAACAGAACGGAGATCCGTGTTTACTTACACGGACCTCCGTTCTTTCACTCCGGGGGTAGGGGGGCATCGCAGGTAGCCGTCGGAGATCGAGTCCGCCGCACCCGCTCCCTGGCCCTCCCCAGACACAGTGAGCGCGCCTCCGGCGGCGCACGCTCACAGTGCGCTATCTGGCAGCCGCCGTTATATGACGGCGGTTTGCCCAGGAGAGCCATCTTGTTGCCGTCAACCTGCGGTTCACGGTCGGCAAGTGGTTAAGTGAGTTTTTATTACAGAATTGTATTGAATAGTAAAACTAAGGTTATTACGTAAACTTTTAAATTGTGACTGTTTGTAATTACAGACTCTACTTTATATTGAAGACCACGTATCTATACCCCTCTATCTTCTGAGGAAGCATTGATGTGTATAACGCGAAACATGTTAAGAATGAGCCTCGCTGCATGTTCAGCTATTTAACTATACCAACTAGTTGCCTAATGTGGATAACGTAGTACACCATTAATTATATAATTTTCTCTTTCGTTCATTGACGGACGCAGCCTCTTATTCTTGACATGTGGGGATGTCCCAAAGCAGTGTCACAACGAGGGGTGGGCAACAACAATAGAACCCAACAGAAGAGTTCTCCGGGAGGTGCCAGACACGCCTCACACCACCGCCTGCAAAACTGCAGCAAAAAGCAGCATCTGAGGACGCTGCAACAGCAACTCTATAAAACTTTTAAAAAGTGTGCACCGAGGTCCAAGTGGCTGCCTTGCACACCAGAGAAACTGACGCCTGATGTCGGAAAGCCCAGGAAGTACTAATGACCCTGACAGAGTGAGCCGTGACCGGAAAGGGGGGCTCCTGGCCCAACAGCATACGCACGGGTCACCATCTGACAGAATCAACGGGAAATACTATCCGACAAGGCCGCCATCCCCTTGCGCGGACCATCCACCGCGACAAAAAGCACATCCGACCTCCGAAAAGAGGCTGTGGCCCCCAGATACACCCGCAGAGCCCTAACCACATCCAGGGAGTGCAAAGCAACCTCCTTAGGATGAGACGGGCACGGACACAGCGAAGGGAGGACAATGTCCTCATTGATGTGAAAAGCAGAGACCACCTTCGGTAAGAAGGAAGGTGAAGGAAGGTGAAGGAAGCAAAACCGCCTTGTCCCTATGTATGACCAAGTATGGGGACCTACAGGACAGAGCCGCCAGCTCAGACACCCGCATAGCAGATGTAATCGCCACCAGGAAGACCACTTTCTGCGAAAGCAGCTGCAGGGGAGATTTTCCTGATATTTTCGAAAGGCGGCTTCTGAAGCACTGAAAGGACCAGATTAAGGTCCCAAAGGCGCCCGTACCTGGGGAGCGACATGACAAACCCCCTGGACAAAGGTACGTATCAATGAATGCGTCGCCAAGGGACGCTGAAAAAGAAATCTGCCCCTTAAGCGTGCTCAATGACAACTTGTGATCTAGGCCTTGCTGAAGGAAGGCCAGCACCCGAGCCACTGAGAAAGAACAGGGGTTCCATCCCCCCGCCTCGCACCAGGCAATGTAAGCCTTCCAGGTGCGGTGATAGATCTTACGCGAAGGGGCTTTACGTGCCTTGAGCATAGTGGGAATTACAGACTCAGAGAGTCCCCTATCTTTTAACACCTGGGACTCAACAGCCAGGCCGTTAAAGCGAGCGAGGGTAAAGCAGGGTGCAAGATGGGTCCTTGTGAAAGTAGGTCCTCGCGAAGCGGGAGCCGCCAAGGAACACCGACCACCATCCGCACCACGTCGGCGTACCAAGGACGCCAAGGCTAATCTGGCGCTACCAGAATGGTTGGGATCCCTTCCGCCTCTATCCTGCGCAGTAGGCGTGGGAGTAGCGGAAGCGGAGGGAAGGCATAGAGCAGTCGGTACCGAGACCACGGAGCCACGAGGGCATCCGCCGCATCTGCCAACGGATCCCTTGTTCTGCTCACGAAGTCCTGCACCTTCCGATTGAGCCGGGACGCCAGTAGGTCCACGTCTGGCGTGCCCCACTTTTGACAAATCTCGCGGAACACCTCCGGGTGCAGGGACCACTCTCCCTGTTCCAGCCTCTGGCGACTGAGGTAGTCCGCCTGCCAATTTTCGACGCCCGGAATGTGAACAGCGGAGATTGCCGTCACGTGAAGCTCTGCCCACCTCAGAATGCGGGCTACTTCTGACGCCGCTGCCGCACTCCTTGTTCCGCCCTGATGATTCACGTAAGCCACAGCCGTGGCGTTGTCTGACTGGACCCGAACAGGACGACCGTGCAACCTCCTCAACCAGTGGGAGAGGCAAAGCCTGATCGCTCGAAGTTCCAGCACATTGATCCAGTGACCTTGGGTCCGGTGATCCAACCTGATCAACCAATCCAGGGATGATGGAAACTTGTCCCACCACAGCAGAATTGCCCGCTGCAGGGACCGTGTGTGACTCTGGGCATAGGGCACTGCCTCAAAGGTGGAGACCATCAGCCCCAACACCCTCATGCAAAATCTGAGAGAGGACCACTGCTGGGACAGCAGGGCCCCCACTGCAACTTGGAGTGTCAACACCTTGGCAGCAGGTAGAAACACCTTCGCCCGCTCCGTGTCCAGGACCAAACCCAGATATTCCAACCGGCGCGACGGAGTCAGTACCGACTTCAGAAGGTTGATCACCCAGCCGAAGTCCCGCAGGAAACCGAGGGTGATGTCCACACTGTCCCTCAAGGCTGAGGCCGACTCCGCCCGCAGGAGGAGGAGGTCGTCGAGATATGCCACCACTGCTATGCCACTCTGCCGCAACAGAGCCAGCACTGGGGCTAGGAGCTTGGTGAAGACCCGCGGGGCTGAGGCCAGACTGAATGGAAGGGCCACAAACTGGTAGTGGAGATCCCCTACCGCAAAGCGCTGGTGGTGCGCACATATGGGCACGTGCAGATGCGCGTCCTTGAGAGCCTTCAGGTCCAAGACAGGCCTGACCCCATCTTTTTTCGGAACCACAAAAAGATTTGAATAAAAACCGCGGAAACGTTCCGCAGAGGGGACCGGAACAATCACCCCGATAGGGCCTGCCGTCGCCCCGGGGGAAGCCTCAGATTGGAGGCGAAGAACCTGTCCGGGGGCTGAGTACGGAACTCAATCTTGTGCCCGGACGAAACCACCTCGCGCACCCAGATATCCAAGATGCGAGAGGTCCACCGGTCCGCGAATCGCAAGAGCCATCCCCCCACCCGAACAACGGGCGGGGGCGACCCATCATGCGGAGGAGGACTTCTCCGCATTATGCTGCCAGGGACGCTTCTGGCCCCCCGCGGAGGCCTTAGCGGGCTGAGAGACCTTGTTCGAGGCGCACGAAAAAACCTCTTTTGAGTAGGGAAGGAAGGGCCTGCCCTACGCCGTGGCTCCTTGCCCCTTCTAGGCTCCGGGAGGAATGTACTCTTCCCCCCAGTGTAATCCTTGATGATCTCATCCAGGGAGGCCCCAAAAAGATGACCACCCTCAAACGCCTGGTCCCCCGACCAGCATCTAAGCCACAGCAGACGTCAAATGATGACTGCGAACATGGACAGTTTCGACAGCATGGGAGCCATGTCGGGGGCCGCACCACAGAGGTACTTAAGACCCTGAATCAGCTGGTCCACCATCTGCACAGGTTTCAGAGGGGCCTGGCGCACAATGGCTGCCCATTCCGTAAGTGCCTGTGCCACCAGCGCCGAAGCCAGCGCCGGCCTCATGCCGATCCTGCGACCAGGAACATTGCCTTGGATACCGCCTCAATCCTCCTATCGGCCGGATCCTTAAAGGATGGAGAGCCCTCCATCGGAATAGTGGTCGCCTTGTTCAAACGGGCCACAGGCGGGTCCACCTTCGAAGACTTCCACTTCTGCAACAGGGATCCCTTCTCAAAGAGATAACGCACAGAAAAACGTTTAGGCATGGCGAATGAACCCTGAGGTCGTGGCCACTCCTTGTAAACAAACTGATCAAAGTACGACAAATAAGGGAATACCTTAGGTGTCCAAGCCGGCCTATGCGACCCAAAAGCATACTGTGTCACAGCCAGGCCCAGCTTCAGCGTCTCACGGACGGCTGAGACCAAGGAGCCCACCAGAGCCTGCTCACGAGCCGCGGTGGCCCCCGAAGGCTCATCTCGTCATCAGAGGGGTCCCCGAGCTCGCCCTCCGACAACTCCAAGGGGGTCCCCGACACAGCGGAGCCCCCCTCAGGCTCCGAGTCCTCACCAGAGAATGGGGGAGGGGTGGCCGGTTCCTCGCCACCCCACAGTCACGGATCGGCTCCACCCAGGAGAAGAATTCTTCCAGGATGGCTGTCAATTTGTCCAGCGGAACCACAGGTCCCAGCGCTCCCTGATCCCCACCGGAGACTTCTGGCTGGGAAGCACCTGCTTCAGCCGCCATTGCACCGCACCCCGGAAGACACCCACCGGCCAGACCGGACCATGCGTCCCACACCACCCCTCAAGCTGCCGCACTAGGGCCTCAGAGGCTTCCAGGAGGATTCATCCTACCGACCCCGGGTGCTGCTGTAGCTGCCTGTAACCACCCTGCTGCTGCTGCTCCATGTCCCCCACATGTAGGAAGGCTCTTCCGGCCCCAAGAGATCCAGTACCGCCCATCCAGCCAGCAAATCTGAGGCCAGGACGCGGCATACCACGCAGATGGCCGCCGTGTGCACTAGAGGCAAAACAAGCGGCCGGTTACTGCAAAATGGCGGCCGCGATACTACGTAGTATCGCGGCCGGCTACAGGAAAATGGCGGCCGTGATCCACGCGCAGCCAGCAACAGGAAAATGGTGGCCCGGTACTGACATACCAAACACCCGCAGCCCACCCAGGGGAAGCGCAGCCAGGCAAGGGGAGACCAGGGGGGGCAATAGTAAGGTATAGGAAGAAGGATCAAGCCCACCTATGCCCGAAGAAGGGGGACACCACCCGCCTGCCCCCCGGGGGGGGGGGACCATCTTTCTGCAGGTGTGCCCATGGCCCCCTTCTCATTTTCCATAGTTTGAACAAATAGCTAACATATGACTGAAGATACACTGGCCATCCACAAGGCAGCGCGATTCATGCATGCGCAGTGCGCGCCCGGCTTTGAAGCCAAAGCCAGATGCCCACACTTGAGATTCCAGAAGGGAGAAGAGTGAGCCCTCAGGCGACCACATTGCTGGAGCGTGGGACAGGCGAGTGTCCGATTGTTAAAAGTCAGCAGCTACACTTTTAACTGGGTGGAACTCCTCTTTAAGGATGGGCTGTAGATCCACCAGGTTGAGGAATTCCTTGGCTGGACAGGAGCACAAATAGGTAAACAGTGAGGATAAGAGGAGAGATGCTATGTCCTCAGTAGCAGGGAAGGCCTCAGGCGGCATACCTCTATAGGTGTACTCTAGGTATATACTCTTGCCCCAGTCTTAACCAAGGTATACAAATAAACTTAACATCATTTTCTTCCCCCCATCAATGTATGCAGCCAGTTATTTTATTACTCAAATCAGACAAGGACCCGTTTGATTGTGCCGCAAATAGGCCAATACCTCTATTGAATATAGAATAAAATCCTGGCTAAAGTTTTTGCCCTTAGACTTAATGAAGTAATTCTATTCATAATCCACTCAGATCAAACTCAATTCATGCCGGGTAAATCCACCTCCATCAAGATCCAGAAGACAGAGATTATAGCAGAACTAACTGCCTTTCTGCTGGAGACGAGTGCCTTAGCATCTCTTAATACCGCTAAGGCATTTGACTCCATTGAGTGGCTCTTTTTTGCAGGCAGCACTGGAGATTTGGTTTTGGAGAGACATTTAGGCGTTGGGTTTCCATTTTATATGCTTACCCCACATCCCATTTATTAGTAAATGGTACATTATCTCCTTTGTTGAATCTATATCAGGGTACAAGACAGGGTTGCCCGTTGTCCCCACTTTAATTTGCTATTGTAATGGAACCCTTGGCCTAACAATTTAGACAATCCCCCCCTATTACAAGGTATCATAGGTAATACCACGCATAAGCTTGGATGATATTCTTTACATGCCAGATATTACTTCATTAGAGGCTGCTATGCACATTATTGAATGTTACGGCACCTTCTCTGGTTTACAATTTAACTGACAGAAGTCAGCGTTAATGCCACTCCATCCCCAAATAACAGGTTCTGAAAGCCCAGCATCTACACTTAAAGTGGAGTTCCACCCATTTAAAAAGGCAGCAGCTTCAAAAAGTGTAGCTGCTGACTTAGAATAATCAGACACTCACCTGTCCCACACTCCAGCGATGCGGCCACCCGACACTTCGCTCCTCTCCCCCTCCCGTCCGTGGTGCCGGCGTCACAAGTGTGGGGGTCCGGCTGTGGCTTCAGACAGGCACAAACTGCTCATGTTTGATTAAGATGGTGCTCTTGCCCAAGCATGCATGTGTGTATGTATATATATATATATACACATACACACACACACGCACTCACTCACCAGTCATTGTCCCCAAGACATTTTTCAAACCACTGAATTCCCTTGTTTACTACGTTTATTTGGGCAAACCTCCAGATGGAAGGTAAAATTGTCCACTTTAGAGACCTAAGACTGATGCAGGTATGTCTTTGCCTGATATGTATTTTTGTGTGTATTCAGACATGGAACACCAACCCGGCCCCACCCTATCTCTCCCAATTGGCTGGCTGACAGCCGCAGGAGCCAATGGCACCACTGTCTCAGCTAATCAGGAGTGTCCCCAGACTTAGACATTCATGGACATCACTGGCTAGAGATGGGGTTTAGGTAAGTAATTAGGGAGGGGGCGTGACCGGATGGTGAACTGAGCAGACGTGCTTGAGAGGAGCTCCTGACATCCTGACTCTAATCCTGTGCAAAGCTGCTGCATCCGACTTTTCTACCCTTCCATCGGGGTGTTATGTGCCCCCGGCTGACGGCCTGAACTTGAGGGACCATCTATTGGTGAGAGGGAGCAGCCGGCAGGACATACCGCGGCTTGGGCCTAGTCCCGGGTAGCGGCGGCCATCTTGCTACACCCGCGCGGCGCTCGCACCGAGTCTCCTGTCTGCCTGGGCTCTGGGTGAGTGAGGTGTCGTCGCCTGGGATAGGGACTACAGACCCCGGCCATGCCCACTGTGAGCCAGAAAGCCGCAAAGAAAGGGCTCCAGGAGCCGCGCCAGACCCGCTCGGTGCAAGGCCTGGGCCAGGGCCCCTCCTCCGCCATCTTGCTAGCAGAGCAGAAGGGGAAGCGTGTCGCAGACACACAGGTGGTGTCTAGGGCGATGGAGGCTGCTGAGGAGGGGGAGATGTGTAGTCCAGGTGCATCCACTACCCTAGTCCTGTCTCTTACTAATTCCCCAGAGCTGGAGTCGCCGCAAGAATCCATTACTAGGCCCATCCTGGAGGCCATTAATGCCAGCAGCGCCGCAGTCATGGTCCGCATAGACCACTTAGCTGCAGAATGTAACCTCATCCGCCATGACATGGATAAGATCAGGGGCAGGCTCACTACAGCTGAGGAGCGGATCTCGGAGGTGGAGGACACCTCTCATACCTATGGAGCACAACTTGCAGAACTTCAAGGCCTGGTCAAGTCGCTGCAGAGGAGAGCTGAGGACGCAGAGGACAG
>BLSH010039086.1:929053-948813 GCA_018402905.1 Glandirana rugosa
TCAAAAAAAAAAAAAAAAAAAAAAAAAATTACAGCAGTTGGCAAAGAATCCCAAACCACCACTTCACCTATAGCTGCCATTAAAAACACACAAGATACACACCTGCCAATTGTTCTGGTGATTTTACAGGTAAAAGTCTGTCCTCGGTGCGCACTCACTTACCATACTATACCATTGTCATCCAGAACCACGCTTCTTACCTGACCACATAACAGAAGGAGGAGGTGTTCTGCAGTGCAGAGGTCAATGGGGTAATGGCACCGCTTAGGGATCAAGTGCAGCATTAGCAGCTCACTACCAAAAAAGCTAGATGCTCACTGGATTTATAGGCATTTTCCCTAGTTCTTGTGTCATTAAAGCGTAGTTCCAGCCAAAATTTTAATTTTGTTTTTTTTTTTAAGACACCCGAGATGTTCATCTAGCCCAATATTACAAATGGTCAATAAATGACAGGATGCTGTATTATAGCATTTTTCTGAAAAAAATTAACCTTTATATTCTATCTGCAGCACGCTCCCATCTTAGTTGTGGGCATGTGAAGTCCACATGTGTTCTCTTCCTGGAATCGGTGCCGTTGGTTACCCAGCACGCACCTCCACATATTGCGCGTGCACATAAGACTAGCAACAAGGTACACAGAGCTAGAAAAAAAAAAAAGGTTCAACTTGCAGAAGTGTAGCCATTGAAGCAAAGGTGAAATTATGGGTGGAACGCCGCTTTAAGAGACAAGATATGCGCATGTATAGGAGAGATCGCCTGAATGATGAACTTTAATCACACACATATACCTCTAGATTAGAATCTCACACACTTTAAGGAATGGATCTACACCCATATTACTTTACTACAATACATCTAAACACATACATATACACACACCTCATTTGCAAACTTCTACCACTTAAACACAAAGGCTTCCATCAAGCACCACCTCTTCGCACTGAGCATACTGGTGCAATAAAAAAATCTGGACACACTTACCTCCAGCAGCTGTAGGCGGCTCATTTTGCACAGCTTTTCTTCCTCTGCCTCTTCGTGGTGGAGCAGGCGACTGGACAGATGTGGTGTTCGACTCCACTGGCTGAGACACATCTGCCGCTTGTGGTAGCTCTTCAACATTCTCTTTATGGTTTTTAGCAGTCTGGCGGTGGACCACTCTTTTAACTGTTTTGGCCATAACCTTTGCATCATCCAGCGTTTCTGAAATGTCTGTCTTTTCTACAGGCAACAATGAGAAGGGAAAACAAATCATCATGTCAGTTCAATGCAAAACTCAAGCCATCAGATGGAACAAATGCTACAGGACTATCCCTCAGATCATGGTCAGTGCTACAAGTTTCAATTCCCCAAGTTTTTCCTGATGAACAATCAACTCCTGTTCAGACAATTGTTTTAAATGAACTTGTTTGCTTTAGGCCCCTTTCACGCGGGGCAGATCCGTTTTGACGGACTCCGCTGATGCCCCCGCTGAAAGGCCATCTCCGCTCACTGTGCTGAAATGGACCTCTGTCAGAGCCCCACTCTCCTCTATGGGGAGATCGGGTACCAAAAAAAAAAAAAAAAAAAAAAAAAAAAAAAAAAACCTGACTGCCTGCCCATTTTCATCCGATTCCATCAAACCTGCTGGACAGCTGGCAAACGTATTGCCATATGTCTGTTTTCAGCAGATCTGGTCAGATCGGATGGCAGGCATCAGCGCTGACATCCACCTCCCCATAGAAGTCAATGGGTGGCCTGATCGGATCTGCCTGAAAAGCAGGCCGATTGTGTGAAAGGGGCCTTGGAAGTGAAAACAACTCACTTAAAAAAAACTGGAGGAAAAAAATAAAATGTATGGGGCAGCAGGATTTTCTTGGTACTGTCAAAGGACAACACATTATATGCTTGATTATCCTTTGACAGTACCAAGAAAATCCTACTGCCCCATACCTTTTTCCAATTTTCCATATTGACTTGATGTGGATAAGGGTACCATCATCCTATGTTTTTCTGAGCAGCCATTTCTAATTCTATATAGCAAAATGCTAAATACATTAAAGTCACTGTTCTAACAAACATGGAAAATATAGTAGCTCTCCACAAAGGGATGGGGAATTGTGGTGCTCTGCGATAGGATCTTATGCCCCCATCTCAATACATTGTGCAGTAGTAACGTGGGGATCAGCTGGAGCACCACAGCGAACAGCAGAGAAACAAGAAATGAACACTACCCAAAGTGCTGGTTTCTGCAGATTCTTGCTCAGGAGAGCATAAGTAGTCTTTCAGGCACGAGGTCAGTTAAATTTACATGTTTATTTTAGCGCTAAAGATCTAAAAACTATGCTGCCCATAGCAAGTAAGATCTGTTCCTATCCACCAGAAATTAACCAGAACAGTTAGTTTATTAAAGATTAAGTGAAAAGAAAAAGGCTTACTTTCTGTAGACCTAGCAGATCTTCCTCTAAGTTTAGGCGATGGGACCTCAGCGGTAAGTGGAAGCGATTCTTTGCTTGCCTCGCTGTTTTGGAGTCTTCCGCTGCGTGAAGGAGACATTGCCGCACTGTCTGGAACAGGTTTTTCAGGTATGCCTGTAGTTTTAGGTCTTCCTCTGCGTGTAGGTAAGCTTACATCACTTGTTGCCGGGACAGGCTCTTTAGGTTTCTCTGAAAGCTTTGTTCTTCCTCTGCGGGTGGGGGAGGTTGCATCACCAGCTGCTGGCAGAGGCTCTGGAGGAATATCTGTAGTTTTAGGTCTTCCTCTGCGTATAGGAGGGACTACATCACTTGCTGCTGGAACAGGCTCTTTAGGTTGCTCTGAAGGCTTTGTCCTTCCTCTGCGGGTGGGGGAGGTTGCATCACTTGCTGCTGGCAGAGGCTCTTGAGGAATATCTGTAGTTTTAGGTCTTCCTCTGCGTATAGGAGGGACTACATCACTTGCTGCTGGAACAGGCTCTTTAGGTTGCTCTGAAGGCTTTGTCCTTCCTCTGCGGGTGGGGGAGGTTGCATCACTTGCTGCTGGCAGAGGCTCTTGAGGAATATCTGTAGTTTTAGGTCTTCCTCTGCGTGTAGGGGAGGCTACATCACTTGCTGCTGGAACAGGCTCCTTTTGCTCCTCTGCAACCTTTGTTCTTCCTCTGCGGGTAGGAGAGGTTACATCACCTGCTGCTTGAACAGGCTCTTGAGGAATATCTGTAGTTTTAGGTCTTCCTCTGCGTGTAGGGGAGGCTACATCACTTGCTGCTGGAACAGGCTCCTTTTGCTCCTCTGCAACCTTTGTTCTTCCTCTGCGGGTAGGAGAGGTTACATCACCTGCTGCTTGAACAGGCTCTTGAGGAATATCTTTAGTTTTAGGTCTTCCTCTGTGTGTAGGGGAGGTTACATCACTTGTTGCTGGAACAGGCTCTTTAGGTTGCTCTGAAAGCTTTGCTCTTCCTCTGCGTGTAGGGGAGGTTACATCACTTGCTGCTGAAACAGTCTCTCTAGGTTGCTCTGAAAGCTTTGCTCTTCTGCGTGTAGAAGTTACATCACTTGCTGCTGGAGCAGGCTCCTTTTGCTCCTCTGCAACTTTTGTTCTTCCCCGGCGTACAGGAGAGGATACATCACTTTTTTCCTTTGGACCAGGCTCTGTAAGCAATGCTGCAGCTTTAGCTCTTCCTCTACGTGCTGGGGAGGTTACATCACTTGCTGCTTGAACAGGCTCCTTAGGTTGCTCTGAAAACTTTGTTCCTCTTCGGGTGGGAGAAGTCACATCACTTGCTGCTGCTGGCAGAGGCTCTTTAGGAATATCTGTAGTTTTAGGTCTTCCTCTGCGTGTAGGAGAGCTGACTTCATTTGCTGTTGGAACAGACTCTTTATGTTCCTCTACAACCTTTGTTCTTCCTCTGCGTGCAGGGGAAGTTAAATCACCGCTCTCCTCTGGAACAGGGTCTTTAATCAGTGACGCAGCTTTAGGTCTTCCCCTGCGTGTAGATGTTAGGTCTTCACTTGCAGAAGGAGCAGGCTCTTCAGGAAGATCGGTTTTTGCCTTAGTCCTTCCTCTACGTGCCTGAGATACATCTGTAACTTGTTCAGGAACATCTGCAGGGATTTTTGCTCTTCCTCTGCGAGTCGTAGGTGCTTCTTCAGTTACTATTGCAGACTCTTTGGATAATTCTGTAGAGGCTTTAGGCCTTCCTCTACGGGATGAAGTAACCTCAGAGACTGGTTCCTTAGTAGCATCCTTGGGAATATCTACAGGGTCTCTAGATCTTCCTCTACGGCTCTGTAGGGATGCTGCTGCAACAGATGCAGATTCCTTTGAAAGATCTTCTGTCAGGGGTCTCCCTCTGGTATTCTTAACTTTTTCATTTGTAGCCAAGTCCAATTCCTTGAGTATAGTTTCTGCGATCTGGACTCTTACTCTGCGTGTTGGTGAAGTCACTTCATTAGCAACTGGCACAGATTCCTTTGCTGCTTCTACAGACCTTCTTCTGCGTGATGGTGATATTACTTTGGCATCAGAAACTGCATGAAATTCCTTAGGTTCCTCAGGCGTGCCCTTTGATTTTTTACTACTGGACGGAGAAACCACCTTTACAGCAGCGATTTTATCAGATTCCTTGGTAGCTTCTGTAGTGGAACTTGGTCTTCCCCTTCGCGCAGGTGAAGTAATCTTCTCAGGAGCAGCTTGAAGAGGGTCTTTTGCTTCTCCTGTAGTTGTACTAGATCTTCCTCTACGAGAAGGTGAAGTCAGCATCTCATTTGGAACGGACTCACTAGGGGCCTCAGTTGCACTAGGTCTTCCCCTACGTTTAGGTGAAATGATCTTATCAGAAGAATCCAGATGTGGTTCTTTTGCAACTTCAAAAGTTGTGCTAGATCTTCCTCTACGAGAAGGTGAAATCGGCGTCTCATTTGGAACTGGCTCACTAGGGGCCTCAGTTGCGCTAGGTCTTCCCCTACGTTTAGGTGAAATGATCTTATCAGAAGAATCCAGATGTGGTTCTTTTGGAACTGAGGTTGTGCTAGGTCTACCTCTACGAGAAGGTGAAGTAATCTCCAAAGCAGGAGCTAGATCTTTTGTTACTGCGACAGTTTGGCTAGACCTTCCTCTACGTGAAGGTGATGTAATCTCCTGAGAATCTGGATGAGATCCTTCTGCTGCTTTCAAACTAGCGCTACGTCTTCCTCCACGTGTAGGTGAAGATATTTCCTCAGTAGGAAGGCTCTCTTTTGCTACAGTTGTACTAGCTCTTCCTCTTCGTGAAGGCGATGTCACTTCAGTAACCGATTCCTGAGGAGCTGAAGCAGCACTTCTTGGTCTTCCCCTACGTGAAGCTGACATTACCACATCAGAAACAGATTCAGATGGTATTTGTGAAATGGCTCCCTCATCTGCTTGTAAAGTTACACTGTCAGCTACAGGAGATAGAACGGTGCTTCTAGGTCTTCCTCTACGCACAGGTGAGGTCACATCAGAAGCTTGAGGCTCCTTTGGTACTTCAGGGGTGGTTCTAGGTTTTCCTCTTAGAGAAGGCGAGGTTGCTTCAAGAATTGCAGCAGATTCTTTAGGCATTTCTGTAATATTAAACATTCAATTTTCAGTCTCAAATTCACAACACAATTAGAAATCTGACAGTACTCAAACGTTACATTTAATACACTTCTTTAATGGCATTATGAGACAAAAACACACACACACCCACCCCAATTTAACCAGGTAAGAATTAAAAAGGTTGTAAAAGCATTTGTTTACATAACCTGTAATAGATACCTGCTTTGTGCAATAGTACTGCACAGAACAGCCCCAAACCCCCTCTTCTAGGGTCCCCCACCAGCACTTTGTTCCTCTGCATGAGCCACCAAGCCGTTTCCTATAGGGGCACATGTGTGGGCTTGCTCTCGAGCCAGGCCGTGTCAGTCTCCTCCCCCCCCCACACAAAGCGAGGCTCAGCCTCACACGACTTGACAGCAGCAAGAGCCTATGACTGGAGGGAGGATATTGCGACCACGGGAAAAAAAAAAAAAAAAAAAAAAAAGCACACACCACGACACTGCACCTGCAAAGCAATGTCGTAATGTGCATCACACACTAACACGTTATGAGAGACTTGCCTTAAAACTAAGCCCTCCAGTGACACGCCGTGATTCCATCTTTACCTAGTCTTCCTTCTGGGTTTGTGGCCTCCGGCTACATGAGTGCATGAAGACTGAAAATCTCCTAACAGTGCAAATTTAGGAAATTCACACTACATACATGAAAGCCTTATTATAGTGGTAAAACTGAGTTTACTACCACTATAAAAAGGAGTAAACCCTTTTGGCCATCCCTCTCCTCAGGGTCACAGGAGTCCTTAATTTTGCATTCCGATGACCAGATTCAGGAGACAGCAGGCCAAAGCCACAGTCGGCTAACATCACTCAGCCAGTCAAGGCATTGGAGGGATCCGACTTCAATGTTGGGATCACCTCAGGTGCCTGAAAGGCAGCTGACTCAGCCTCTCAGGTGGTACAGAGCAGAGCCAGTGATTGCTAGTCATCCACAAACTGAAGACTGAGCGTTCAGTTGTCTTTGATCACTTGGAGGTGGTAAGGAATGGACGCTGCATCCACTTTAGGTATGTTGATTACTCCTTTTCACGTCTTACAGGCTCTTATTTTGAGCAAGTCGAGAAACAATGCATTTATGATTAACTCACCAGATGTTGGTGGGGCTGGCAAAGTCTTGGATGGTCTGCCTTTCTTCTTGTGAGCAGATTTAATAACCTCACTGATATTTTGCACACCAGATTCCTGTGCAATCTCAGACTCTGCCACTGCCATCGTTTTCTGTACTTCATTCACTGTATGAAAATACACAGATTAGTGGAAGATAATAAAATACATACCATTAAGTTAAAGCAATTTTTGTAAAAATCTAAGCTTTTCGGGTTTGTTTCCAAATTCCTTGCATGTTAGTGATGGGAAAGGTGCCGTTTAAGGAAATGCATTTTGAAAGAGGATTTACCGAAAAAAGAGAGACTTCAATTCACAGATCAATGAAACCTTCTTTCAGGGAAATATAGAAGCTGCTAGAACTGATATTTATATCTACTATAACATTAAGAGAAGATATCAGATCAAGTGGGAAATACTACATTTAGCATTAGGTTCTACTGCAACACAAAGTGCCGTCAGTCTAACATTACACATCAGACGCTTAAGGGCCCTTTCACACAGGCGGATCATTCGGGTCCGCCTGTCAGGTTTCCAGGTGGACCCGAACGGAGGCTCCATTGCTCTCTATGGAGCGACGGATGTCAGTGGTGACATGTCCGCTGACACCCGATCCGCCAAAAATCAGACGGATGGAAACCCTATTTTCCATCCGTCTGGCGGATCAGATGAACACTGACAGACGGTCCGTGTTCATCCGATTCTCCATAGAGGAGAATGGAGCTGTGACAGGTCAGTCTCTGCACGGAGTGCAAACTGTCCTGTTATCCACCGGCTCAGCGGGGATCAGCGGATGGATCCCCGCTGAGCAGCGGATCCCGTCAAAATGGGCTTCGCTAGTGTAAAAGAGCACTAAGGGGGAATTCGGGAGGGGAGGCTACGACTTGGAAAGTGTAAAAGCTCTTCCATAACTGAATAAGTTTGTGACACAAAGCTTGAAACCATGTGGTCAACCAAAATCACAAGCCAGTCCGCTTTCAAATATTTTGCCAGATAAAACAATTTACTTGTACTTCAACTGTGTATTTATCAAGAGTTCGACTATCTGTATAAACCAAAAGGATAACCATTTGTTACTTCTCCAGGAATGGAATTCTCTCACAGTGGGAAATTTGGTGCAAGTCTAACAATTTCTTGCACTACAGTTACTAATCTCCATTTAACATCTACATTTCAATATCAGGCCTGAATAAAGTGCACTGAAAAATGACTTTGCCACACGGACACAAAAAAAACAAAAAAAAACAGGACAATTATTTTTAATCACCCTTTGCCATTTAAAATTGGCATGCTTTCCTGGATTTAAATGGTTTCAATGTATGGAATAATCATCTCACAGGAAATAAAATACATTAGCCAGGTGCCATACCTGCAGTATCAGTTTCAGCTGGAAGGGAAAGGCGCTTGGAAGGTCTTCCTCTCTTTGCAGGGGTATTAGAGCTTGCTCCAGCAGCTAAGTAAAAAAAAAAAAATTAAAAACACAACACAATTAAGGTTAGTAAGAGGAACACATGACAATTTCCTTTAAGATGGGTTCACACCATTGGGCTGCAGTAACATGCACAGATAAGTTGGTGCCATTCAATCTTAATAGCACCCCAGCGCACCTTGCCAAGTCACACGTATAGCAGTGCATTACAATGCAATACTATGCACTTCCTTACAAACACCAGGTTTTAAGCAGCCCATTCAAATAATAATCTGTCTTTATCAACACTTATCCGACCAACACTCCCTTAGCACTCGTGCCTTCATTTGATAAAAAAAAAAAAAAAAAAATAATGTGTTTTCCCTCCTATTACTAATGTGTGGGTCTAGAAGCAGATTGTTAGTACCATCATGTGATGGAGAATATGATGTCATCACTGCTCCTAACTTCTAACACTATAGATTTCTTTATCGGCTGTGGCCTACAGTATAGTACGTCTCAAGTTCTATTGTTAGCCAAACTTCAAAAATTGTGAGCAGGGTTGCCAACCGCCAGTAAATTTACTGACAGTCGTAAAAATCAGTGATTTTTACAACTGTCTATAAATATCAGGGTCTGATAATTTGTCATGCTGTGCTGACTTTTTAAGTGTAAACCAGGCAAACTACTTGATATGGGTATTGTCAGCATTTCCATGTTGTGTTTAAATATCAATTGACTTAGTTTTTAATAGGAGTTCTGCTATTTTTGGGTAGTCAGTAAAAAAAAAAAAAGTGCCGCCAGTAAATTTTCCATGTTTTGCCAGTAAAAAACACTGCAGGAGGTTGGCAACACTGGCAGTGAGCCATACTTGACAAAAGCCCTCAGAACCAATAAGCAGTCCTGTCAAATGAGTCTCCAGCTATATTTTGCCGCATGGCTCTCCAAGAAAGACAAACCTCTGGGTTGTAACAGCTACCAGTTACATAACTAAACACCTAGGCCCCCTTCACACATGTGGACCCCATCAGGTCTGCCTGTCTGATTTCACCTCTCTGGAGCAACGGAAGTCAGCAGTGACATTTCCGTTGACATCTGCTGCTATTCGATCCGGTCCACTAAATCCAGACGGATTGGAACCCTATTTTCCATGCATCTGGCGGATCGGATGAAAAACAGACAGGCGGATTCGTTTTCCCATAGAGGACAGCGGGGCTCTGACAGATCCGTCTCAGCACAGTGAGCGGAGACGGACCTGGCATCTGCCGGCTCAGCAGGGAATCAGCGGATCGATCCTTGCTGAACAAGCGGAATACGTCAAAATGGACAACCCTGTGTGAAAAGGGGCCCTAAGGCCGGGGGGGGGTTTGATGTTTGCATCAGCTGGGCTAATATCTTTTCTTATATGGGCTATTCTCTTAACATCTAGTCAGAAGGCCAGCTAGTACGTGATTCTAAAGTTGTGCTTTCTACAGTGAAATTATCTTTCAGACATGGTTACATTTTCCTGCAGCAGGATGCAGAGCTGGCAGGGAAAGTCTTAAGGAAAAATTTGTCCATCATTCAAAGCTGCCCAACTCAGAAGTCAAAATGTAGAAGCTAGCTATAATAAACCCATTACTATAGAATATTTTCCCTGAGTAGGCCAACTGTCAAAAAACACTCAAATTCTTTATCAAGCTAAAGTATAACTTACATTTTAAAACTTCACTGGCATTCCTGGAATCGAACGTAAAAGCCTAGAAACAAGGAAAAAATAAAAAATAATAGTCATTTGATGCTCAACCAGCTGTGGCAAAACACTAATTGTTTGTAAACAGGGAGAATCAAACATCTCAATGAGACTGGCAGATAGTCATTATTCCATAAAACGTTGAATAGTTCACATAAACAGACTTAAAGCTGTAGTCTAGGGAGGGGTGTCTCCCTGCCCAAGTTCCTGTCCATTTTGGAGCTTCCACGTGGCTCGATTTATAAATGTATTCTAAATCCAAGTCAGAGTGAGCACCTCAAAAAGATCTTGGATTATGGGTGGTTGATTTCTCTATAAGGGTTCACAGGAGATGCAAGAAACGACTAACCAGAGTCATTAGACAATACTGACAACTGTATGAGTTAGCAGTAATAAATGCTTTCTGACACTGAACCTACAAAGAACCTTGTCAAATTAGCAAATTTTCTTTTAGCATTTAAAACAAAACTCACTCTGCAATTACTTACATCTGTACCAACAATAAAAAACATCCTTTGTCAACATCTCCCTGGCTTATGCACATCTTTTGCGGTCTTGATGGCCAACAAAAGATGTAACTCACAGGAGTTCATTCATTTCGTTGTGTTGGTGTGCCGAGAATACATACTGCGCTGCTAAAGTTCAGCTTAGTGTACAATATACATGAGATTGAAAACAGACTGGTAAGCTTGTTTCACTGCAGAGACATTGGGGTTGATTCACCAAAACTGGAAAGAGCAAAATCTGGTGCAGTTCTGCGAAGAAAACAATCAGATTCCAGGTTCTGTCAAAGCTTAACTGAACAAGTTAGAAGCCGATTGGCTACCATGCACAGCTGGCACCAGATTTCGCACTCTTGTTTTAGTAAATAAAGCCCACACATGCAATAAAGAGCCAGCCTAAAACAGTTTGCACTTTCATCCCCGCTTTAATAAGAGATTGTCAATTTTGCAAAATGCCAACAAAAATTACCTGTTCAGCTGCAGATTTCTTTGGGGGCGTTTTCACAAGGTTTTTTATGCCAAATATCTCCTCTATAGGACGGGTATTTTCAGCTGACTGGGTGCTTTCAACAGGTGAACTCATTAAGCGACTTAGGTCAATGTCCTCAAGCGGTTGCCCTCTCACTTTGGGTGTCCTCATTATGCGCTTTATTCCAACCATATCCTCTACAGGTTGCCCTCTTTCTTTGGGAGTTCTCATTATCCGCTTTATTCCAATCATGTCTTCCACCGCCTCTGCCTTCTCCTTTGGTGTCCGCATAAGACGTTTTATTCCAACCAGATCTTCCACTGGCTGTCCTCGCTCTCTAGGTGTCCGCATGACGCGCTTGATACCAGTATAATCTTCCACAGGTTCTCCTTTTTGTCTTGGTGTCTTCATAATGCGTTTTACTCCTGCCATGTCTTCCACAGGTTCTCCCCTCTGTTTGGGGGTTTTCATGAGCTGTGCAATGCCAAGCACTTCAAGTTTAGATGATCTACGGGTGTATGTTTGAGTGGATTCGGCTTCTTTTGGCGTTTTCAACAACTTCCTCAGTGCATGGGGGTCTGTAATGGGTTTTCCCTTTTGTTTTGGGGTTCTCATAATGCGCTTCACCCCTGTAAGCCCGACTGATTTACGTTTTTTGCTAGTAGACTTTGAGGCTTCTTGCTCAACCTTTTCAGATACGGTACTGTTAACATTACTGGATTCTGGGGACAGTGAAACTTCCAGAAGCCTAGAAACAGCATCTCTGCCATATCGCTTTCGTTGAGTTGTAGGACGACTGTTTAATGGCGAAACCACCATTTCATCTATAGGAAAAAAAAAAAAAAAAAAAGCAAATCAGTATTTATTAACCACTTCAGCCCCAGAAGGAATTTCCACTTTCGGACCAGAGCACTTTTTGCTATTCGGCACTGCTTCGCTTTAACTGACAATTGCGCTGTCGTGCGACGTTGTACCCAAACAAAATTTGCGTCTTTTTGCCCCACAAATAGAGTTTTGGTGGTATTTGATCACCTCTGCGTCATTTCTGATCACCGCTATAAACCAAAGAAGAGCGACAATTTTGCAAAAAAAAAAAAAAAAAACAGTTTATTGGTTTGCACAAAATTTGCCGCGTTTACAAACCATGAGAATTTCTGGCATTTTTACAATTCTTTTTTTACTAGTAATGGTGGTGATCTGCAATTTTTATTGGGACTGACATTGTGGCGGACATTTTTTGGGACCAATGACATACACCGTGATCAGAAATTTAAATTTGCCACAGATTACTGTATAAATGCCATTGGCAGGGATGGGCGGCACAGTGGTTAGCTCTTTCGCCTGGCAACAAAAGGGTCGCTGGTTTGAATCCCAACCACGACACTACCTGCCTGGAGTTTGCATGTTCTCCCTGTGCCTGCGCGAGTTGCCTCTGGGTACTCCGGCTTCCTTCCACATGCCAAAGACATGCTGGTAGGTAAATTAGATCCGGTCTAAATTGTCCCTTGTACATGTATGAATGTGAGTTAGGGATCTTAGATTTTAAGCTCCTTGAGAGTAGGGACTGATGTTAATATACTATACAAATATACAATATTAATAGTAAAGCGCTGCGTAAATTGACAGCTGTACAAGTATTTGAAATAAAAAAAAAAATGGCTAAACCTGCAGGGGCAGCGAAGAGGTTAAATGTGTTCCCTATGTGTGTTCTAATGGTATGGGGGCTGGCAGGGGCACCAGAGATCCAAATGATCCCAAGTACAGGGATCAGTAGATCTAACATGCCGCCTGTCAGAACGGGGAACCGCCGTGTTTACATCGGCAGTTGCCCGTTCTGGCTCTGTCACAGGCAATTGCAGGTCACCGGCGGACAGTCTGCCTGACCCGCAGCCCCGCTCAAGGGGCGAGCACAGACTAAGTTGCAATGTGCGGGACAGCCAACGACAATAGTCGCAAGGCAGTTGGCAAGTGGTTAAAGCAGTAGTAAAGTCCGCTTTTGATTTATACCTACAGGAGAGCCTACAATTAGGCTTATCTGTAGGTACAGTAAATATCTCCTAAACATGCACCATTTAGGAAATATTTACGTCACTAGCAGCCGGTATCATTGGTGCGTGCGCACTGGGATCTGAATGTACACTGCCATTCATTGAGTGTTGTACCGCAGCCATGACGTCACCACAGCCAAATGGCTGAACCCCGTGAATCCGAAAAGGAAGACCGGGTTAAGTTGGAAGCTCTGGCAGTGCGCTGCTTGAGAGGTTTTAAAAGGAAAGTGTCATAATATGCGGTGGACCATTTTTTTTGCTATTTTTTACAGCATTAATCCATTGCTTTAAAGAAAAAAAGAAAAAAAAAAAAAAACACACACATTTTGCTGTGATCTTGCACAGCCAGTTGAGCAATTTCACCTGGGTGAGGCGGTCACCTAGTACAGAGAATACAATGTTCATTTACTCTATCTGGCGCAGCAGTATGGTTGCCCAAGACCAGGGATCTTCAAACTACACCCCTCCAGCTGTTGCAAAACTACACGTTCAATCAGGCATTGCAAAACTGACATTCACACATGATGGGAATTGTAGTTCCTGAACTACTGGAGGGCCATAGTTTGGAAACCCCTGCCCTGGACAAACATGTTTTATAACCACAGAACCCCCTCTACTCTAATCCATAACATGGAAAGAAGGTGTTTAGTTGTCCACAGATAGGATCAATGCTAACTGATAACAGTAAAGCTCAGATAACAGGATGTTATCGGCTCCCCAATTTCTGGCAGGATCAAAAAAACTCCAGCCTGCTCAAATAATTTGTAATAAATTCTGAAGCTTCCCTCCAACCACTATAGATATATACATACACATATACTGTGCCTATGTACTTGCCAAATATGCTGCAGAGATCCCCTTTCCACTGAGTCTGGCTGCAGCAGTTTTAACTGTGGGCCACTGCAGTTGTTGCCTGTTCACTTCAGGATTTTACAAACACATCAAGCTATGCAGCTCTCATTGGCCCTCCCTATGACTCATCCCCTCTCCCTTCCTAGCAAACTCATGAGAGAGAGCTGTGCATGAGGTCATAAGCCTAGGCAAATGATCAGAGGAAGTGGGCTGTATAAGGTATTTATTTACTGGCAGATAAAAATCTTTTACTATCCAAAGTAAAAACAAGGGCAGAATATTTAATAGATGGAAAGTTGAATAATAAAAAAAATTACTGAAGAGCAGATTTCATTGTTTGGGTGTATATGTCCTTCAGATTGAATATTGTGGGTTCACAAATGTGAGGTTCAAGCCTCAGAGATGGTGACAAAAACAGACTAGACCAATGTGCTTGTTAATCAGGTATAACGCAAAAAAATTGCGCAAGAGCAAAACCGGTTCCAGTCAGATCAGTAGGACTATGCCAGTTCTAACTCACCTGCCTCCTCTGGTGTCTGCATAACAGACATTTCAACTGTTGACTTTGGTGTGCCTGCTTTAGACCCATCAAATCTGCTACTTCTCCGCTGTTTTGCATTCACAGGTGTGCTGAATAACTCAGCCATGCCTAAAATGGAAGCAGACCTTGTTATAGACGATGTTGAAATCAATGTGCTTACATAATATCATTACTACTATTACAGTTTCAATTCAATCTGTAAAGAATGCACAACAGCAGTTTCCAAAAAGATAAACCACTATTTACAGCCCATGTCTCCCTTGCCTGGGTCTAATCTTACAACAAAAATGAGGAAGCTAGTTCAGTGTATACCATATTTCAAACATTAGGTAAAACTCAGTCACGAGGACTGGGGCACCAGTGTTTGGTGTTAATCTTTAAATGGACTATAACCAACAAGAATGACAGATGTTAGAAGCTTATAGTGGAGTGCACCCCCTGCGGTATATAGATCAAATAAAGTCAGGTTATGAAGTGACATCTTAAAAACAAGCAATGAAGACTAAGGTCTATCACGCAGCTCACATGGCCCATTTCAACCGAAGTATTTATTGCCTTCAAAAGAATTACATTTTTAGGGCCCCAGGAGTTGCACCTCACCAAGGCAGAATTGACTGCTGCCTTTATTAAGGAGTTCCTGTGAGATCAGAAAACTTTGCATTTCCTTAACCACTTCAGCCCCGGAAAGATTTCCCACTTTAGGACCAGAGCACTTTTTGCAATTCAGCACTGCGTCGCTTTTACTGACAATTGCCTGGTCGTGCGACGTTGTACCCAAGCGAAATTGGTGTCCCCCCCCCCCCCCACAAATAGAGCTTTCTTTTGGTGGTATTTGATCACCTCACGTCATTTCTGATCGCTTCTAAACAAAAATAGCGACAATTTTGAATTAAAAAAAAAAAAAAAAATTTTTTTTTTTTTACTTTTTGCTAGAATACATGTCCAAAAAAATTTATATATATATATAAAAATCAGTTTTGGCCAAAACGCAAATCACCGTTTAGAACGAGCCACACTGCCGCTGCAAAAGTATGCGACGCAAACTGCAAGTGGTTAACTGACAAAACTTTAGTTGGAAATTGACCCAGTGTGCTTGGTGACATCCCCGACTATTCATGCGCCTTCACCACAGCACCCTTGGATAAAGGAGAGCATTAACTATAGTAGATGGCACTGGACTTCAAATAACCATCCAAGGCCAACAACATTGCCGGCTGGAAGACATTTACTTACCAGTAAAGCTTTCATTGTGGGCAGGGATCACTTTCGCTGCCTGATTCCTGATCACCTTTGGTACATATCCAGTTAAGGTCAATCGTCGTGTATGAGCTCTTCCAACAAGGATAGTTGCAGGAGACTCTGCATGGCCTGTGCTGGCCACATCCTTTACTCGTTTAGCTGGAGTCTAGAAGCACAAAAAAAAAAAGCAAAGCGTGAGCTACACAAAAAACTAAACCCAGTCACTAATAAAAGAAGGCAAACTAGTACCTTCGGCTTGGGTTTCTTCTTTGTAATCTTCTTAGTAACCACTGCTGTCTTCTGGGATGATTTATCAATTTTCTTTTGAGGTTTTGCAACACCAATTTTTACCACATCAGCCCATGATTTAGCCACTGCAAAGAAAAAAATAAAATAAAAAAAGAGTCAACATTGCACAAGTTTTTAACGGTTACACTTTTTCCCTAGTTACTGTGCCCCTATCCAGACCTTTACTTGCTTCTCAATCCAGTGAGGCACCACCAACCACGCTGCAGAGCCACATGTCAAAAATGTTTTAGCTGGGCCCACACATGCACTGAAGTTGCCATTCATTTCTATGGAGAGCTTGTACTCTGGGGGCTGCAGCAAAAACCCAACAGTGCTTCTCAGCACTTACAACTCAAAAAGAACAAAAAAAAAAAAAAAAAAAAAAAAGCAGCTTGCTGTATTATACACTTTAACCCTTTCACTGTCCCTCTTACGGACCTGACAGCCATGTATAAATCAGGCTCTGTTTGCCCATCTGCGGGCCCAGGACCAACGTGCTGCCGGGTAGGGACAGACTTGCGCTCTCCTCCCCCTTCTTGTTACTGACATCTGATGTCGCTTCCCGGTCCACCTCTCCGTGTCCCCGGAAAGAATGCATTGCATTACATTCAGTGGAGCACAGGGGACACATCCACTATTTTTTAAAGAGGATCCACCACCAAAAAAAAAAAAAAAAAATTCTTTAAAATTATAAAAAAAAAAAAAAAAGCGCTACACACAAGCAAATAAAACCCCTCCCCCAAAAGATTGAGGGCCCCACCTCCATAAATACACAAGCACAAATGTAAGCGCATGAGTCAGGACATGTACACATGAAAAGGTTTGTGGTAAACGTTACTCACACCAGAGTGAGCAATATTTTTGGCACCAGACGACCTCCTAATGCTAAATTGATGACCTATAGGGGGATTTAAAAAAAGAGTTTCCTATTGAAAATATAGGGTACTGAAATTGGTCGTCATTTCATGGGTGCATGCAAATTTAAGGTTTGACATGTTGGGTATTTTGCTCAGAGCAACCTCATTTTTTATATTCTACCAAATAATGTGTGTCATTTATAACTGAAATTTTGTGGCAATATATCGCGTGGCATAAAAAATAGGAACTGCTGCCATTTTATTTTCTAGGGTTTCTGGTTTCAGAAAATATAAGTTTGGAGGGTTTTATGCAATTGTCAGGCCTAAAATGTTTTAAGCACGAGTCCACAAACTGTTCTGGCAGTGAAAGGATAAAAAAAAAAAAACAGTATAGCAAAGAGGCAAGGTTAGCGGTCAACATAATGACAAATAGGTTGCCAACCTGACTGTACTGTCTATCTAACTCTCAGGAGTGCGTGGACAAACTTAAAAATTGTAAAAAGTGGACCACATACACATCAGTTGTAGTCAAAGTTTGTCTTGAGCTTAGGTTTAAAAGCTGACATGCCAGCCCTATCCAATTTGATTTGTATTAAAACCCATCGCCCACTAAAGAGAAAAAAAAATAAATTACCAAGCAAGTTAGCTTCTGAGGCACCACTGCGCCGTCTGGCACGAATAACTTCAAAGGCATAGAGTTTTCTGCTTCTACGGAGTGGTGTTTTCGTTGATGTCGAGGACCTCCGAGTCTGCTTTGGTGTCTTTGATGCAAAAACATTCTGCACTAAATGGGGTGGTGTACCCACACGAGAAATCGAGAATCGCCCCTTGGTATATGGAGTTGCTGGAGAGGTCTTAACCGATGCTGGAGACTTCTTAGGGGTTGTGGATGGAGATTTTCCTGGAGATCTCTTGCTTGGGGTTAATTTAGCAGGAGACTTCTTAGCTGTAGTTGTGGATGGAGGTCGCCCTGGTGACCTTTTGACTGGGGTGGAAATTTTAGGAGACTTTTTCGCTGGAGTAGTGGATGAAGGTCGTCCAGGTGACCTCTTGCCTGGGGTTGAAAACTTAGACTTCTTGGCTGGAGTTGCGGATGGGGATTTTGCTGGTGATCTTTTGCCTGGGGTGGACAGCTTAGCAGATTTTCCTGGTGACCTCTTGCCTGGGGTGGCCAACTTGGCAGGAGTTTTGGATGGAGATTTTCCTGGTGACCTCTTGCCTGGGGTGGCCAACTTGGCAGGAGTTTTGGATGGAGATTTTCCAGGTGACCTCTTGCCTGGGGTGGCCAACTTGGCAGGAGTTTTGGATGGAGATTTCCCTGGTGACCTCTTGCCTGGGGTGGCCAACTTGGCAGGAGTTTTGGATGGAGATTTCCCTGGTGACCTTTTGCCTGGGGTTTCCAACTTGGCAGTTTTGGATGGATGTTTTCCTGGTGACCTTTTGCCTGGGGTAGTCAACTTGGGAGATTTCTTGGCTGGAGTTGTGGATGGGGATTTTGCTGGTGATCTTTTGCCTGGGGTGGACAGCTTCGCAGGAGTTTTGGATGGAGATCTTCCTGGTGACCTCTTGCCTGGGGTGGACAATTCAGTAGATGCTTTAGCTGGAGTTGAGGATGGAGGTCTTCCTGGTGACCTCTTGCCTGGGGTAGTCAACTTAGGAGATTTCTTGGCTGGAGTTGTGGATGGGGATTTTGCTGGTGATCTTTTGCCTGGGGTGGACAGCTTCGCAGGAGTTTTGGATGGAGATTTTCCTGGTGACTTCTGGCCTGGGGTGGACAATTTAACAGGAGATTTTTTAGCTGAAGTTGCAGATGGAGGTCTTCCTGGTGATCGCTTGCCTGGGGTGGATGATTTAGCAGGTGTAGTGGCTTCAGATTTTATTGGTGACTTTTTCAGTGGGGTGGGAGATCTGGAAGGAGATCTGGTTGAAGGAGTTTTTTTAGCTGGAGTTGCAGATGAAGGTCTTCCTGGTGACGTCGTGCCTGGGGACCTTGCAGGTGACCTTTTGCCTGGGGTGGACAGCTTAGCAGGAGTTTTGGGTGGAGATTTTCCAGGCGACTTCTTGCCTTGGGTGGACGCTTTAGCAGGTGTAGAGGCTTCAGAATTTATTGGCGATTCCCTCACTGGGATGGGAGATCTAGAAGGAGATCTCTTAGCCGGTGTTGTGGATATAACTGAAGATTTTCCAACAGTGGTGGGAGGCAAAGATTTTACTGGTGACTTTTTGTCCGAATCTGGCAATTTTGAGACAGAGGACCTCTTGGCAGAACTTGTGAACTCAGATATTTCAGGAGTCTTGGATGGAGAAATGACTCGTGACCTAGTGGACGGAGAGGTTCTAAGTGGTGTAAGGGTCAGAGCCTTGGATGGAGATCTTTTTTTTGGCGATTGTTTAACAGGTGTTATGGCTTTAGAGGGTGAAGATTTACTTGGTGACTTTTTATTCACAGCTGAGGATCTCCTTTTTGGAGAGGACACCAAGCTCTCTGCTGTGACTGCACCAGATGATACATTCTGTGCTGCTCCAGAGGCTGAAGTTCTCCTAGTTGGTGTTGTGGATCTAACTAATGGAGAGCTTGAAAGCCGAGTAGCAGCCACTTCAAAAACTTCCTAAAGTGGGAAAAAAAAAAAAAAACAAAAAAAAAAAAAAAACACTTTCAATGAGAAATGTTAGTGATTAACAAGTTTAAATACTTTGTAATATATATATAGCTGTGTTTACCCTAATCACGGTCTGCTTTAAACCAAAACTCTTTCGAATAACAGCACGTGGGGAGTTGAGCGACAAGCTTCGTCTAGCAGGAGTTGCTCCCTTCTTAAGGGGAGAATTTGGAGGAAGCCTTTTATCAAAAAGCTCTGGGCTCAAATGACCACCAAAAGAGACTCTCTTCCTTTTAAGGGGTGGTTCAGTCAGGCCAAGTTCATCACTTCGTCGTTTTTTTGGAGATTTTGTTGCAAGTCCTTAGGAAAAAAAACATTGAAATTGTGGATAAAACAATTCAAAGTAACATGAAAAATAGTCAATGCTGTATTCCAACTATGTGAAACTCAAAAGCTGCAATCACTAGTTTATTCCCTTTTGCAAAGTCACTGACAAACATCTAATTTTTAGATCTCGCATTCAAAAATTAAAGGTGGTTACAAAAGGGATCT
>BLSH010039086.1:998214-1021492 GCA_018402905.1 Glandirana rugosa
GGTGCTGTTTGGCTTAACCAGCGCTTGGTTCCGTTTAAAAGGGTATCCCAAGTCACATTTAGTCCAATTAGGCAAGACTTGAAAAAAAAAAAACAAAATATATATTTTAATACTTTACATACATGTTTTTTTCCTAAAATTTGTAAATCCGAGGTACGGGTGACATAGAGTTTTTGCTGGCAAAAACCAGTAAAACCGCAAAAAAAAAAATTGTCGGGTTTTTGCGGTGAAATAAAATAGGATACACAGGTACGTGTGTACCAGCAAATAACAGAAAATAGTCGTCACCGCAAAAACCCGACAATAGACTTGCGGGACTTAACCGCAAGTTGGTAAGATCTCTGTCCAGGATAATACTGGTTTCAGCCTCAATGGTGGGGAAGGGAACCCGGTCCAGATAGGTTCTGAGGTCTAAGGCACTATAATCTACTCTGGATGAATACAGGAGTCTATAGTAGTGCAGGAATCTATTGCTAGGAGAACGACTTTTGAACGCCAATTCAGGGCGTTCAGATAACAGCCCAAAAACGCCACTGCTGATAAAAGACAATAAACGACCATGTGTGCATGGACACATAGGATAAAATAAAGTGGCGTTTTTGGGCTGTTAAAAAAAAAAACGCCAAAATGACCAAAAACGGTCGTTTTTGAGATACAGTGGGCATGGAGCCTAAATGTTTAAAATCCTTTTTTTGTACATACATTTCATAATTTTATATATAAAACAAAAAAAAAAAAGTTCAGAACGGATTAACCTGATTTACACTGAACCCTATGGGAAAATTTGCCTTGGTTCGCGACCAATTCGGTTTGTCGTGGAGTCGTGGAACGAATTAAGTTTGTGAACCGAGGTATCACTGTACAGATACAGATGGCCCTCTGCTTGTAGTTACACAAGTAAATTATGTTGTGTAGACTGTACATTTTACTAACAAAAAAGCAGGTGCACAGGAAATTCGATTTACAGAAGCAACAGCTACAAGCGCAGTTCCGGAAAAGGTATGCATTAAGAAAAACATCCTTGCCTTCTGCTATTGTAGCTTGCAAGACCAGATATGCAGAGGGAGGATTACTATAGTGAGTGGACTGAGAAACATTATAGCCCTTATCTATGCATAGAAGTACAGACCTATACATATACAGGATTTCCAGCTACGCTTTCATTACTGTGCAGTTTATATCATTCTACCAACATACAGAACTTTCTGAACATTTGAGAGAGATCAGATCTTCTAAAGAGCCCTCTTCCTTAACATTTAGAATTATTAAATGTCATTGGAGTTCTTAGGAAACAATTTCCAGCAGTTCTGTCTGCGGTGAAGTTAGATCATAATGTTTTTAGATCTTCAGCAAACGTCATAGAAGTCAGCATTTTAAAGTGATATTAAACTGCGGCATTTAAAAAAAAAATCCCCTGCAAGGCAATGGCATAATGTGCTAGTATTCATCACATACTAGCACATTATGAAATACTTACCCTAGAACAAAGCTCTCCAGTGGTGCACTGCACTGACAGGGCTTCCATCTTCACCCAGTCTTCCTTCCATGTTTGTGGGCTTTGGGCAGCTTAAATGGCCGAGCCACGATGACATCACTGGCTGCCAAAAGAGCAAATATCTCCTAAATGGTGCACGTTTAGAAGTTATTAATTTTACCTAAAGATAAGCTTTATTATAAGCTTACCTGTAGGTAAAAATCACAAAGCAGACTTTACTACGGCTTTAACTGCAGAGTTTTTTTTACGGCGTATGGGTGCCAGTCTTGTTAAGCCTACCACATCCCTTATATGGCAGAGGACCAAAGAGAAGAGAGTAACCACATGGGACTTTTGATGTATAAAACTCATACTTATATATCAGCCTTATTCCTGTTACAACGTGTTTAATTTTATTTTTCAATCTTTCATTAGAAAGTTTCCAAGTAGAAAATAATACATAGGTTAAGTAGTCAGGTAACACATATTTTGCACATAGACATTACAGTCATGTACAGTAGATGGCGATTGACACGGTAACAGTAGTATCATGGGATGCAACCGTAGTGAAAGAAGCAACCAAAAAACAGTGGAGAAGAGTGGCTTAGGAAGAAAAGTTGTAAATAGAGAAGAAGGAAGGATTTATAGAGGGTAGGGAAGAGACTAGGTATGTAAGCAGGTGCAGTCTAGTTTCTCCACTGCAGGTGGCACTCAACCCGCTGTGGCACTGCAGTGGGAGAGGAAGTCAAGAGGAACTTAGCTCCTCTATGATTTCCTGGGTCACAAAAGTAGCTATCCAATTGGGTGCTGGCACTAGGGTTGTCACATCATCCCTTTAATCCAGGACACATATGAATTACACAGGTTCTGAGGCTAATTTAATGCAGGTAAGGCAGCAAATGAATTTAATTACCACCTTAATCAGCTGCAGAACCTGTGTAATTAATATCTGTCCTGGATTAAAGGGATGATGTGGCAGCCCTAGCTGGCACCCCATGTGACTTTGGCGACCAACTTGGTTCAGGCAGGCAGTCTACTTAAAGTGGATGTGAACCCTCACATATACCCAGTGATGTGAACAGCCTCAGATGATACACAGGGATGAAACAAATCTCCCTACATAAGTTTTACATGCATATCTGCTGCCTTTATATATTCTTTAGAAAGTTCAGATCAGATCATGTTAGAGATTTTCTCATCCTGTTCACCACTGGGAGTGAAGTCTGGGCATACAGCCAAGACAGCTGATTGGAGGAAAGACACCCCCCCCCCCCTCCACATAGGCAGGGACTCTCAGAACTGTTCTGTGAATAGTTTAGCTCTGTGCTAATCTATTTCTAGCAACCCCCCACACAAATTTCAGGCTGGTTTTATCTCCTGTGATGGAGAACTTGTCAGAAGTTATCATGCTGATAACAGAGGAACAGAGCAGGAGAAAGCCACGGGACTTAGTGCTTTGAAGAGAATTAAGAAAACACTGCATATATATGTGCCCAGCTGAAATTTCATGAATCAGGTTTACATCCACATTAAGACCCTGGCTCCTGAGCTTGGTGTGCATTTTACATGTGGCTAGAGTCAGAGACAGTGCTTAGCATCAGGGAATGGTTCCAGAGAAGTAGAGAAAATGCAGGGACATGTCATCCTTCCTGGAAGCTTCCCCATTTAGGTACATACTGGCCAGGCTGTACCCTCCAAACAGACGCTGTCGGCACATCTGGGACCTACTGCTCTTATACTCCACTGTTCCATCCTGTGAGTGCCTCCGGTTGGGTTGCCTTCCAACCGGGCTTGTTGATTTGCCAAACTTTATTGCAATATACAGTATATACCTGTTACTCGTAACTGGACTCTGAGTGTTTTCTACTACCGCACCACACTGCACCCACCCATACTTGGCAGCAGTCAGCAGGATATATGTTCCTTCTTGCAGTGGGTGTGGAAGGAGGAGTGGGGACCATCATGGCATCATTGGGATCAGCCTTGGCTCTGGTGCCTAGGTTTATCGGCTTCAATATTCCCCTTGCGGAGTCGGAGGAGAGATTGGAGAGTGCTGCAGGCCTGTGCCAGGTTCCAAACTGGCTGATCACGGAGCTAGCTATCAACTCCCTGGAGAATGACTCCCGCCAAGCAGTGATGACGCTACCGGAAGAGGACCGGGCCAGCCTGAAACACATTATAGTACACCTGGAGGGCATGTTCAGAGAGAACGTGAGAGTTCCTGAGTTAAGGTGGAGGTTCTTTGTCTGGAGGTAGCAGGTGAGCTAAAACCTCATGCACTTCGCGGTAGCACTTCAGAATCTTTGGAAATGCCTGGAGAAGAGGGATATACACGGTTGTGCAGATATATCCGCCCAGACCATCTACTGTAACTGAGGGATCAGTTTGTGGTATGAAGAACTGGGCCAGTCAGGAGGGCTATACAAGAGTGAAACAAAGCACAATCCACCCTTATGTTCAATGATACTGTAGTGGACACGGTTGGGTGGGAACAGGATGATTAAGAAACAACTATGGTGGAGAAGAAAAGGCATGAACTGTAACAACTGAAGGAGGAGGCCTTAGCTCCATTCCCCCTGTTGGCCATACAGGCAGCTTTAAGGGAACTCGCCCATGACGTGGCTTCCTTGAAACAAAGGACGTTGTGGAGGGACACGGAGCAGGACCGGAAGTGCTGGTGGTGTGGCTGCTTTTTTAGACATGTAGCCAGGAACTGTGGCTGGCCTGAATCCTAAAGTACCTGCAGACCACTAGTGGCTCCCGGGGCAGAGGGATGACTCCCAGGACCATCAGCACAAGGTTCCATAAAATCAGAGGCCATGTTCTCACCAAGTCTTGTAGTGAATCCCCTCGTCAATGGCCAAGAGGTCCCAGGCCTGATCGAGACAGGCTCTGAGGTCATTGTCATGGAATATGACTTCTACGGCTGTAAAGTGTTTGTTTGATGGCTGCAGCGTGCATGAGGTCTTACTGTGAAATAAAACTATTACTTGTCTTTTATGGAAGTGCTCAGCCTGGTGGCTTGTGTTTATATATAATCATAGTTCTTCTCCATTACCTCTAATATCACCGTATTTCATTGTAGAGGTATATTATTACCATAACATCTTAACTTGGTCTACTTTTTGTTGAATGCTGTTTTCTAGTTTTAGGAACTGTATCTCCACCTTTTTATTGACTGACATTTTAAATAAATATTTATTATATTTCATTATATTAAATAAATATTTAATCTATAATACTATATTTATTTCCCTTTGCATTTTAAAGCTATACCATGCTGTAATTTATATTTGTAAGATTTTCTTCACTTTTTAAATTGGTTCTAAAGTTAAACTTAACTCGCAAAAAGGGAGTTCGTTCTGCTTCAACACTCCCCCTTGCCCCCCTTCCCAAGCAGAACTACAAGAATTTTTTTCCTGTTTTATACTTTTCTTTAATTTTTAGCCCGCCCCATGCCACCATTCCAGCCTAGACCAGAATGAGGTGTATCTGGTCCAGCAGCCTCCTGGGACCTCTGGGATCAGCAAAGAGAGCAGCCGGAGCTGCACCTGTACCTGGAAGAGGCAGCAAACTGAAGGGGACTGAGATGACGGCATGGGACTCACTTTGTTGCACAGGAACAGTACAGCCGTGGCCAAAAGTTTTGAGAATGACACAAATATTAATGTTCACGAAGTCTGCTGCCTCCGTTGTTATGATGGCAATTTGCATATACCCCAGGATGTTATGAAGAGTGATCAGATAAATTACAATTAGTTGCAAAGTCCCTCTTTGGCATAAAAATGAATTTAATCCCATAAAAAACATATCCACTGCATTTGTGAAGAAGGCTTCAGGGTGCCCAAGAAAGTCCAGCAAGCACTAGGACAGTTGATTCAGCTGTGGGATCGGGGCACTACCAGTGCAGAGCTCAGGAATGGCAGCAGGCAGGTGTGAGGGCATCGGCACGCACAGTGAGGAGAAGACTTTTGGAGGATGGCCTGGTGTCAAGAAGGGCAGCAAAAAAGCCACTTCTCTCCAGGGAAAACATTGGGGACAGAATGATATTCTGCAAAAGGTACAGGGATTGGCCTGCTGAAGACTGGGGTAAAGTAATTTTCTCTGATGAATCCCCTTTCCAATTGTTTGGGGCATCCGGAAAAAACCTTGTCTGGAGAAGAAAAGGTGAGCACTATCATCAGTCCTCAATTAATGAATCCCCTGTGTTTACTGTGTATTAAGTGCCCCTTAGTAGTGTTCATGCTTCTTTGTAGAAACATACCGCAGTGCCTCTCTCAGGACTCATGTGACCACCTGGCCCTCCTCTCTTGTCTCCGGCTGACTTCATTGGTGGATTCTCAGCCCTGCCTGCTGACTGTAGCTGACAGATCAGAAGAGAGGCGGGCGGGGCTGAGAATCCACCACTGAAGTCAGCCGGAGACGAGAGAGGAGGGCCGGGCGGTTACATGAGTGCCGAGAGAGGCACTGCGGTATGTTGCTATAAAGATGCAAGTACACTACTAAGGGCAAATTAATACACAATAAACACAGAGGATTCAAGGCTGCAGGTCCGACTTGCAGGGCGACTCGCCCACTCAAGGCGACTTCAGCGCGGCTTGCAGGCGACTTCTGTAATAGAAGTCAATGCAAGTCGCCTGAAGTCGCCTCAAAAGTAGTACAGGAACCTCTTTCAAAGTCAGAGCGACTTACGTCGCTCCTATTTAGAACGGTTCCCTTGCAATGCATGGAGGCGACTTGTCGGGCAACTCAAGTCGCCTGACAAGTTGCCTATGGGCAAGTCGGATGACATCACCCAGGAATCGATTATGGCCAATCACCGCATCGGGGGACGGCCAAATCGTGATGCATCAATGAATTTCTGCACCCCTAGTCAATACTGCAAATATTGACTCTTTCCATAAACTTATTGTAATTGTCAATAAAAGCCTTTTACACTTATGGAATGCTTGTAATTATACGTCAGTATACCATAGTAACATCTGACAAAAAGATCTAAAAACACTGAAGCAGCAGACTTTGTGAAAACGAATATTTGTGTCATTTTTAAAACGTTTGGCCATGGCTGTAGATTACAGTGGGGCAATGCTGGGTTCGCTGTGTGATAGAGTATGTTCTGTGAAGTGCATTACAGCACTACAGGTAAATGAGAAAAATACATGGGAAGAGGTGGGGAGCGTTGAAAGCCATATTAATGCTATTTTCAAGGTTTCTGTAGCAAAGTAATTAAGAAGAAAAAAATGCCTAAAATGGGTTAAAATAAACTGAAATAACTAATGTTTAACTTAATTGCCTGATTTTTTCCTCCATATTCTTATTTATGAAAATTGGTTTTAGAAAGGATTATAATTGTGCAGGTTTTTCGGGACATCAAGGAATTCATTTGTCGCTTTAAGTAAAGTAGAACGACGCCACATGCTGCGCTGGTCAGATACCCGCGTGTCAGCGCTTTGCACATACCTTCTTCTTGTCACACCCTGTCTGTTTTTGTTGTGCCCCTATTGAATATTGTTTGTTTTGTCTTTTAAATACAATGAAGCCAGCATTGCTAACAGGCTCAGTTCACGAAAGTTCAAGCCAGCTGAAATCCAAAAACAAGAATGTACTACATTGGAGCTTACCAGTCCTTAGATGTGGTGCTTGCATTAGTTTACTTTTGCATTTCTTTTCTAAAAATCCTGCAGATAACCACTTCCTGTCCCTGGGTGGCCACACTTACTACTCCACTGTATTTATGGAAGAAGCCATGGTTATCACCCAGGCTAAACTAAGTGTCCATCTTCATTACATAGTAGTTAATAGATAAAATATTAGTTGATAACTTACACATAAAAGATAAAATAGTTTTTGCTTTCAGACCATCTCACTGGAAGAGACAAGGACAGCGCATTTCTGGTAGATCAACTGGTATTTCTTTTACATTCACAGCCTCTCTAAATTCTTAAAGCAGAACTCCTTGACGCTGATCTCCTACCTTCACCAACTATGCCATCCATCTTCTGCTGAGCTCTGCAGTTCCTCTGCAATAGCTTGCTGACCTGGCTGAAAAACCGTTATTGCCCAGTGTTTTCCTGTTTGTAAGACCGCTGGCTGATATTTCTCCTGTATACCCCAGCCAGCGATCTTGTAACTGCCCACTTGTAGTTCTCGAGCAGGAACTCTTATTTCCACCTGCTCGGCTGTAGTGGGCAGAGGGGGTCTCACAGTCCCCGGTTTGTGCTGCCCATAGAGGTGGTTTCCTCCTCCCTCCTCCTCCCTGTCAGCACCCCCCCCCGCCCACCCATCATCAATGAGAGAGCTGAGACCTCGGCTATGACAGGTAGTCTTTGTATGCCTGGCATGCCTGCTATGTGAAAATACCGCTCGCTGTAACTTCCCTCCTCCTCCCAGACCCGCATTGGAACAGTGCGCTCTGTGCTGTCTATCACAATGCAGGTCTGGGAGGAGCAGGGAAGTTACAGTGAGCGGGGGCGGTTGATCTGTAATCGATGCCCACTCTGTACTGGTGGGCACTGGTGAGACCGCACTGATCAGCGGCACTGGTGAGACCACACTGATGGCCACCAATATGCAGCACTGGTGGGCACTGGTGAGACCACACTGATGGGCACTGATAAGTGGCACAGGTGAGACCGCACTGATAAGCGGCACTGGTGTGACTGCACAGATAGGCACTGATAAGCGGCATTGGTGGGCACTAATGTGACCGCACTGATGAGCACTGATAAACGGCACTGGTGTGACCACACTGATAGGCACTGATAAGCGGCACTGGTGAGAACGCACTGATGCGCACTAATAAGAGGCACTGGTGGGCATTGGTGTGACCGCACTGATGGGCACTGATAAGCGGCACTGGTGAGACCGGACTGAAGGGCACTGATAAGCTGCACTAGTGTGACTGCACAGATAAGCCGCACTGGTGAGACCACACTGATGGGCACTGATAAGCTGCACTGGTGAGCACAGATGAGAAAGCACTTATGAGCACTGATAAACTGAATTGAGGTGGCACTGATGAGGCTGCACTGATAAACTGCACTTATGGGCACTAATAAACTGCACTGAGGCGGCACTGATGAGGCTGCACGAATGGGCACTAAGGCTGCACTTATGGGCACTCATATGCTGCACTGATGAGGCTACACTAATAAGCTGCTCTGATAGGCTGCACTGATAAGCAGTGGACACCGTCCATTGCTTTAGTGACACCCTACATTGCCAAATATCGGTAGCAGGGGTTTTCTCCATCCCTACAAAGTTTGCAGTCATTTTTATGTCTTATTTTTATTGTGATGTGTATTATAGGTGATGTTATATATCACAGAGACCGGTATTGTGGTAAGTGGTTCATTGAGATTTCCATACATTACAGTAGAAGGTTCCACCATTATTGTGTTATTGATTAGTAAGTTAACGCTGCACTTTTTTGTTTTTTTCCCATGCTGACATTTACTTGTGCCACATGCTGATGTAAAACATCATGGCCTGGCTCTTTCTGTGGTGCGGCTGGTGATGTTCTCATACACCATACCAGCACTGATTGTTGTTATAAAGATCTAAATTATAGCAGAGTACAGTGTGTATAATATATCATTATGGGATGTGTGTACAATTCAGTAATGATTACAGGAAGCATGTAAGGACAATATGTTTATCTCCTGTTGTGTCTGTTGGGGTAGAGAACACATGTTTTGCATTTATAAGGCTGTAACCTATCTATTATACTGTGTGTTACTGAGTAGTGGGCCTGGCTGCAGAATGAGGGGTATGATTTATGTTAAAGTAAACTTGTTCACATTTACAGTGTACCTCCCACATTCACTGCAATATGCAATGCATGATGGGAGATGTAGTTTGCGGATAGTGTAAAGCAGTGGTTCTCAACTCCAGTCCTCAGGACCCACCAACAGGCCAGATTTTAAGTATTACCTTGGGGAGATGCAGACTAGAATACTGCAATCACTGAGCAGCAAATGATATCACCTGTGATGTATTTCAGTTATCCTGCAAACCTGGCCTGTTAGTGGGTCCTGAGGATAGGAGTTGAGAACCACTGGTGTAAAGAGAGAGAAGAGGATATGATGCAATCACTGTCCTAACAGAGCCTCCCTGGCAGAATACATAATGCATTTTTCGAACTGCAGAGCTCACTTCCTGAAAATTCAAATAATATTTTCTCTTAAATCGTAAGTAATTTCACAAATGTAATAACTATTTAGTGTTTAGTGTGTGTGTGTGTGGGGGGGGGGGTACTAATGGGGAGTTTTTTGCCGATACCGGAGTTCTGCTTTAACTATTGGGTTTATGCCAACATCTACAGGAGTAGGTAGCGCTATAAACCCAGTGGTCAAGAATGAAGAGAGGCTGTGTCTTTTAACCACTTAAGGACCGGAAGGATTTCCAGCTTTAGGACCGGAGCCCTTTTTGCGATGCGGCGCTGCGTCGCTTTAACTGACAATTGCGCGGTCGTGCGACCTTGTACCCAAACGAAATTTGCGTCCTTTTTTTCCCACAAATAGAGCTTTCTTTTGGTGGTATTTGATCACCGCTGCGTCATTTCTGATCGCCACTATAAACAAAAGAAGAGCGACAATTTTGCAAAAAAAAACAAATTTCTTACTTTTTGCTAAAATACAAATCCAAAAAAAATATATAAAAAAACATTTTTTTCACAGTTTTTGGCCGATTTATATTCTTCATCATATTTGCGATTAAAAAAATAGCAATCGGCATTTATTGATTGGTTTGCGCAAAAGTGGTCGCGTTTACAGATGATGAGAATTCATTTTTGGGGTTTTTTTTTTTTTTAATTTTTTACTAATAATGGCGGCGATCTGCGATTTTTAGCGGTACTGCGATATTTCAGCGGACATGTCGGAACAATTTGACACTTTTTTGGGACCATTGGCATTTATACAGTGATCAGTGCTATAAAAATGCACTGATTACTGTGTAAATGCCATTGGCAGTGAAGGGGTTAACCTGCAGGGGGCGCTCTAAGGGTTAACTATGTTCCCTGGGCGTGTTCTAACTGTATGGGGGCTGCCCTAGCTGGGGAAGGGAAGTGGTCACAGCCTTCACGTACAGGAAGGCTGTGATCACAGCCCTTCCCCCTCACACAGAGCGGAGGTCCGTGTTTACTTACACGGACCTCCGTTCCTTCACTCCGGGGGGGGGCATCGCGGGTGGCCGGCAGCAATCGAAGCCGCCGAACCCACTCCCTGGCCCTCCCCGGACACAGTGAGCGTGCGGGCGCGCCTCCGGCGGCGCGTGCGCGCTCACTGTGCGCGATCTGGCGGCCGCCGTCATATGACGGCGATTCGCCTTACAGCGCCACTTTGCCGCCGTCAATTGCCGATTGACGGTCGGCAAGTGGTTAATGAGCTCAGAGAAAGGGATTTTAAGGTAGCCAAAAAAATAAATCCTGTTTTTCTGTTCTTGTTGAAATGTTTTTGTCCTCAAAAAGAAAACAAATTCAGCCTCTACATTTAGGGACTGGTATGCTGCAATATATTACATGTTTGGGTTAGGGTATAGTTAACTTTGAACTCTATGGGACCTGAGAACATGCAAAAACGGTCTGGAAACAAACTGCGTTCTGTCCAAAAATACAACTTTAAAAGATCTCCTTTAACAAGTTTTCCATAGTGGGCTTTCTCGACCAGGAAATGTCACCCTTTTATGAATTGGTTAATTAGACTAAATAGTTTTTGGCCTCTGAGTAGTGTGACGTTATGAGAGGCGCGATAATGGACGGGCGATATTTGTCGCCTCGCATACGGTCACTTGGATTCATAAGAGAGTCCGAACCGGGTTTTGCCAGCCACCGTGGCAGAGCTGGTTCCGGCCCAGAGTTTCTGGTCCACTCAAATCTCTCTTCAGCTGCTTTAAATGACCAGGAGGAGAACTCAGTGTTGCTCTGGCCTGGGACTCAGTATGCCTACACTGAGAGAGCTACACCTTGAGAGTTGGTTGCTCTAGTGACTGCAAGAGCAAAGATTTGCATTTGTTTTGTTTGAAGGTGTCAGGGACAAGCCCGACATCGTATAGAGAGGTATCCTGCCTTGTAGTAGTTTAGCGCGGGACAGCAAGGTTTTGTTTTGCTAACATGTTTGTTTTATGGATTGAGACCTTCTACCAAATAAAACTGGCAACCCGCCAGATTTTTAAGAAAGTTTGCCTTCAAGCTGCCTTCTTCCCAGGAAAGGTGATCCACACAAGCTAATCTTCCACAGTAGTTATCGGAGAAGTCTACACTCTTTAGGATCAAGGTCATTTCAACAAATAATGATTTGGGAGATTATATTGGTTCTGCATGAAACAGTCATGTGGATGAAGTAAAAAATACACTTTTATAGGGCACCATCCTTCCATAAAGTACATGAGAAAATGAAATAGTTCCCTCCTGACCACACCACAAAGGAGTGGAGAGTGAGACAAGGAACTTTAAATGCGCCTTAATCCAAAAGTCAAAAATTTCCCAGATGGTTGTGATAAAGTATATGTCCAGGTGAGGCCATGGGGGGGACTTTAAACAGAAGGGTAACAATAAAAGCGAACACACAGGTAAAGGGGGGGGGGTCAAATCAACCTCCTCCTATGGAAGTATGGACGGTAGATGCTAATGGCCAAGGAGGCCAGTGGCATCATGTTCCACCCAAAGGTAGGTAGAAGCAAGGTCCATGCCCCCTTTTTCACCTAATCAGTTCTTTCCAAATCCGGAATTACTGTTTACTCCCAGGAATAGTTTTTTTGGAGATAATTAACAAGATGATCAAAATTACTATATATTCCCACCCAAAATAGATTTGAACCTTTGGGAAATGAGAGATCCTCTTTTCCACGGGTTAAACTGGGCCATGATCAAAATAAGAACCCAGGCAACAACATGGGAAATAGGGTACACCATTCTAATGATTATCTGGACCATCATCATTTAGGGAGGAACAGGCCCCAATGCCCTCACAATGGGGGGATAATTATTCGACCAGAAATTATCATATCTCAAACTTCGGTCCTTCCACTGGTCCTAATCTGCGGGGCCCTGGTTGGAGACCGACACATGGGAACTTTGGAGATAGATCGTCCAACTATCCCTATAACCCAACTTCCTTCAATAGGTCCCGTATGAGGGTTTTCCCCAACAGGGCTTTCACCCCAGGGAAATGTCAGGCCCAAGAGAGGGACCAGAGGGGGGGAGGGTTTAAAAGAAAAGGAAGAGAGAACAGTAGGAAAGGGTATTTTTAATTTAAGTTCTAAAACATTGACAAATCAAGAAAAAATGTTATTAGACAAGGACCTTAAGTTTGCACCTCCCAGAAAGCTGGATAAATTTCAAACCTTTATGGACGTACAGGAGTACGTCCGTAGTATTACTATTAAAAGGGATATTGCTTCTAACCCCATTAAGGAGGACAAGCTTATTTCTACAGGGATTCAGCACTCCAGGGACAGCCCATAGTGAGTGGGATAGGATCAGTTACTTCCCAAGTGAGCAAATATATTGACTGTAATTAAGCTAATTAGTGAATGCCCTTTTCAGTTAGATCTTTATATACCATAATTTCTCATGATTTGGCTATATCTGCAGTCACCCATTACTCAGAGGAATCAGATCTGTTACCTATTCAGAGGGAGTTTATTATTGATATATTGAAGTTTGCAGCAATGCATAATTATTTTTGCTTTAAAGGAAAATATTATTTGCAAAGTAGGGGAGTTGCAATGGGGGCTAAGCATGCCCCCCAGCATGCCCCCCAGTGTTGCTAATTTATTTATAACCAAATAAGAGGAGAATGTCGTCTATGCCCAACAGAGACCTGTGTTGGTTCTCTGGGAAAGGTACATTGACAATATCCTCCTTTTATGGAGGGGTGACTCTAATTCATTAACCATTAAGGACCAAGTCTCTTTTTGAGATTCAGTGTTTACAAGTTAAAATCATTTTCTTTTGCTATAAAATTACTTAGAACCCCCAAACATTTTATATATATATATATATATATATATATATATATATATATATATATATTTTTTTTTTTTTTTTTTATAATACCCATGAGAATAAAATGGCGGCCATTGCAATACTTTATGTCACACTGTATTTGCGCAGCAGTCTTACAAGCGTGATTTTTTTTTAAATAATTCACTTTTTTGAATTAAAAAATAAGAAAACCCTAAAGTTAGGCAATTTTTTTCTATATTGTGAAAGATAATGTTACAGCGAGTAAATTGATACCCAACATGTCATGCTTCAAAATTGCGCCCACTTGTTGAATGGCGACAAACTTTGGCACTTAAAAATCTCTATTAGCGATGTTTAAAAATTTTTACAGGTTACCAGTTTTGAGTTACAGAGGAGGTCTAGTGCTAACATTATTGCTCTCGTGATACCGCATATGTGTGGTTTGAACACCTTTTTCATATGTGGGTGCGACTTCCGTATGCGTTCACTTCTGCGCGCAGGACGGGACGCTTTAAAAACATTTTTTTTTTTATTTATTTTACTTTTTTATTTTTATATTTAAAAAAAAAAATGGGGTCACTTTTATTCCTATTACAAGGAATGTAAACATTCCTTGTAAATAGAAAAAAAGCCCGCCAGGACCTTTTAAATATGAGATCTTGGCATATTTACACTAAAATGCAAAAAAATGTAAATGTCGTTTGCAAATAAAAAAAAAATTCTCTTTTAAGACCTTTGGGTGGAAGTGATGTTTGACGTCTCTTCTGCCCTTCAATGCTATAGAGCCGAGTGGGCGCCATCTTCCGCTCACTCGGCATCCAGGCATTGTGGCAAGAGGACCCGATCGCCTCCGCCGCTATCGGCGGGTCTGGTAAGCAGAGGAGGCGAAGCGAGGCGACGGAAAAGTGGTGGGAAGGAGGGGGGCACCTCTCCCGCCCCCGATAAAAGTGATCTTGTGAGGAATCCGCCAAAGAGACCTCTTTTATCTGAAAGCGGGCCGCCCGCTGTTTAAAAAAATAAGGGGGTCATGGTAGCTATCTAATTAGTTGAGTTTTTGGAATTTTTTAATCAAAACAATAGGGATATTGAACTTAATTATGAAATGAGACATTTTTTGGATCTTATATTACAGTAGAAGGAGGTAAACTAAATACTGCCACATTTTTTAAACCTACTGACCGAAATGTCTACATCTCTAGGCACAGTTGTCACTATAAAGCATGGATAGATGGGATCCCCAAAGGACAGTTTCTCTGTATAAGGAGAAATTACAACAGGGTGGAGGAATTTGATAAACAAAGCACTGTTTTAGTTCAGAGATTTGTAGAGAAGGGTTATGATATAAATGGTTTGATTAATATCGGGGACCAGGTGAGAAATGTGGATAAAGATGGACTCTTGGAGGATAGACAGGATTTAAGGGAAGTGGAGGAATTTGCTTCAACTTTCATTACTACCTACTCTACTCAACATTATGCCATTAAACGGATTATTAACAAACATTGGCATATTTTGCTGAATGATAACTTATTGGCACCTTTGCTACCAACGAGACCTCGGGTCATCTATAGGGGAGCACCTTCAATTAGGAAAAGAGTAGTACATGTTATTGATCCACCCCTGAAACCTTCTTTCTTCCATAATTTAGTAGGATATTTTAAATGTGGCAAATGTCAAGTTTGTGAATTAAATAAACATAGAACGAAGAAAATTTTAGATTTTCCATCCAGTACTACTGGGAGGTCTTAAGCGATTAAACTTTTTACTACATACAGTACATCTTTAGCAATGTCCATGTGGGAAGCAATATGTGGGCCGGACCACTAGGGCTCTTAATGTGAGATTAAAAGAGCATATTGCCAATATAAAAAAAGGTTTCCTGAATCACAGTGTCTCAAGACATTATGATCTGGTTCACAATAGGGATCCCCATGTAGGTATAGACCATTTTGTTCCCCATTGGAGGGGTGACCTCAAGGTGAGGGAACTCTCCAAGATGGAGACCAGATGGATATACATTCTAAAGAGTTTAGGTAGTACATGGCTTAAATGTAGACTGGGATGTCAACTGCTTTATTAATAATGCTTAGTATTAATTTTTCCTAATTATAGTATTAACTGTGAATTATTAACATTATGTAGCCTAGACCTGCTTTTTTTATATGCTCTTATTATTAAAATTATATACTTTGTATTATGTATATAGCTAATGGCCCCCTTAGGGGGGCTGAGTGTTGTGGTTCACCTGCTCACACTGCCCTCAATCGCATCCATACCGCTTCAGAGTCACAGAACAGGCCTGTACTTTGGTTTGTTTTGTTTTATTAGGTGAATTGAACTTGGATGGGAATGGGGATGTTGTGGGATGCCCAAAGAATTAATTCAATGCACATAGGACCATCTATATACACTTCCCGTATATACAACACATCTCTTCCTCCAGCACATTACTTGCTTCTACAGACTCCGGCTCCTCTCTCCTGCACACTTCTTAAAGTGGTAGTAAACCCATCCATTTAACAGTTTACAAACCAGTTACATTTCTGGCACGTGCGGGAAATGTAACACTCCCATTGATTGTGCTCTAAACCAAACTGTCAAACCATCCAATGGCTGGTGTCATAGCTGATCACATGTGCAGCATCATGGCAGTTGTAGATTAAACAGAGGCCAAGATGGCAGCTTACTTGGCTGAAAATGATAGGAGGGTTTACTACCACATTATTTCCACTGGTGAGGCCTGGAAGGAAATTTACCAGCCTCCAATTTGCATGGCCTAGCTAGCACATGTGAGACCTGATGTCGATTTATCAGGCCTCCGGACTACCCTTTGCGGGTTTAGGGGTTAAGGCTCCCCTTTGAATAGCAGAGTCACTTTAGCTGGTGCTAGCTAGCCATGCAATGGAGCGATGGTCTACTGCTTCCAGCCCATCCTCTTGCGCCAGGCCTTGCCAGCCACTCTAGCTGTGATGGCCTTCACCACTACCTTGACGCCAAGGTAACGTGACACCACAGTTCATTACTGACTTCTGCATCCTTTCAGATTGCCACACTCTTTCCCCAATCTGCTCCGGCATGCCTCTACAGCTTTCCAGGGTCTGTGTCACTCACCGACCACCGGTCGACTCTTTTCTGAGCTTCTCCCGAAGCACTGTCTGTTCCTCTCCTGCTCCCTTGTGCCTCTCCTCCAGGATCTCACTATCCTCCTGGATGCACCTGAGCCCCATGCCTCAAGGTCACCCCCCCCCCAGACTGGGGGCTCCCGATGGGGCCTCCACAACCTTAGCTTCATTCCAGCTCTTCCACTCAAACTCACTCCTCCCCCGACTGGGCTAACCCTGGGTCAGTGGCGGCTGGTGAAGTTTTAAGATGGTGGGGCGCCAGACCCCGCCCTTCCTTTTTGGCCCCTGCCTCTTCTCAGAAGCTACACCCCTTATAGACTGCACCCACTCTGTACACAATGTATAGTATAACTCAGCTGTCAGTCCTAATTCTCAATAAATTATTGCTGGCTCATTCATCCATTAAATCCCAAAGGTAAAGAACTACATTAGCTGTGAGGTCTGCACAGGAAGCCAGCACAGACTGGTATTATGTGGGTTTTCATGTATGTGGTATTTATATGGTATGCCATCAAGCTCCATCCAAATCCTTATTTTATAGTAGGTGAGCCATAGAAATGTCCCCGGTTTTTGGGACTGACCAGCTTCACTAACATAAATCTTCATTATCTGTCAAAAAAAGTTCAAAATGCAATTATAAAATCAGGCGATTTAAGATGGCATTCATTGAAAAGCAGTTATTGTAGAGAAATTGTCATGAGTAGACATTCCTCTTGTTCTGTTGTTTGATGCTGAGGTGCACAGAGGCTGAGCAAGGCCCATGAAAACCGGCAGCTTCAACCAACACAGCAACAACTCCACTCCTGGTGACTTATTGGTCCCTGCATTGTAAGTCATGAATCATTATTTACAATGCACCAAATGCAGGGTGAAGAAGTCGCCAGGAGTGGAGTTGTTGCTGTGTTGGTTGAAGCTGCCTGTTAAACAGTAAAGCATGAAGAGATGAGAGTGTGCGGTGCTGCTGAGCTCTGTGGTCCCCCAATGTCAGCAGACTAATTGCAGATCAATTACTGCCTGTGTATCCCTGAGAACTCCCTTTGATTTACATGCTGGCTCAGAGTTCTTATCCTACTGCTGAGCTTTGCAAGGGACCTGTTCAGCCTTATCTGTTATCTATGGATGCAGACTAATCACTGCCTGTGTATTGCTGGGAGCTCCCTGTCATTTAGGCCTCATGCACACAGGATGGTTTTTGACTGTTTTACAGCAGCTGTTTTTAGCTGCAGACATTTTTTTCTACATTCAATAAACCCTCCATCATGTTATCCTATGTGTTCATGCACACATAGGCTGTTATCAACTGTTTTTAGCAGTGATGTTTTTTAGCTATAAAAAAAACCCCAAGACCAGAGGGTTCTGAGAGACGGTTTTCAGCTGTAAAAACATTAAAATGCTCAAAAACGCGGCTGAACGTCGATCCCCAATGTTTTTGGACGTTTTAGATCAATTGAGGAAAAAAAAGCGCTGGCCCTTTAAAAACATGAAAAAACTTGCAAAAACACCGGTAATATAACGCTAATAACAGCTGATAAAAATAATTACTGATAAGCTACTGACATTTTTTGGATTTTTTTTAACGTCCTGTGTGCATGAAGCCTAAGGACTTTAAAAAAAACAGCCCAAAAATGTCAGTAGCTTATCAGGGATGTTTTCAGCTTTTACCAGCGTTATATTACCACCGTTTTTAAAGGGCCAGCCTTTTTTTTGTTTTTGTTTTGTTCCAATTGGTCTAAAACGTCCAAAAACGTTGGGGATTGATGTTTTTGAGTGTTTTGAGCGTTTTTGGGCATTTTTGGATGTTTTTAAGCATTTGAACGATTTACAGCTGAAAAACGTCTGAAAAAACTCAGCTCTTGGGGGTTTTTTTACAGCTCAAAAAGTCACTGCTAAAAACTGCTATGTGCGTGAACACATAGGATAACATGATGGAGAGTTTATTGACTGTAGAAAAAAAAGCCTGCAGCTGAAAACAGCTGCTGAAAAACAGTCAAAAAAGTTCCTGTGTGCATGAGGCCTTATGGTCAGAGATCTTACCGTGCAGACCCTGCTGTGCTTTGCAAGAGACCCGTTCAGCATTATCTGTAGATACATTTTTTTGGCAGATAATAATGTCAGTTCCAAAAACCAGGGACATCACATTTCTATGGCTCTCCATGTGTCAGGGGTTAGTGTAGGATTTCCTGCCAGTGCCAGTGTGCCTGAAGATGATCTGAGTGTCCCAGGCTGAACTCCTTCCCTCCAGCTGAACTCACCCATGATGACCCATCCAGGTAGGAGCTGTGTTGCTCCCTCTCCTCTCCTCCATTGTACTGATCACACTCATGTCCTCCTCCTCTGCTCTGTACAAGGTGGTGGGCGGGGGAAGGGTCCCTGGTGGAGAGTGGAAACACTGCTGGAGAGGTAGAAACCAAGTGTCGGAGTGCGACTTGTGGAGGGGGGGACATGGCTGGGCAGCAGGTCAGGATATGCAACTGCAGGCAGAGAAGATCTTGGCTCCCCCCATGGAGGGACCAAAAACTAGGCAGGTCAAGGTGTGTATTTTCAGACACCCCAGCAGGCTGCTATTCTCAGAATAGAATGTTGAATAGAAAGCAGCCAATGAGGGTGGACAATTCATTTTACTGTGTTCTAGATAGAACTTTTTAATGAAATTTTGGATGGCCGCCCTGTTGCTAGGCAGATTACACTTCTATTTATTTTCTAATCTATCTAGCAAAAGCAGCACAGCTAGAGAGAAACTCCAAAGAATGTTTTTTCTTTGGAGTTTCTCTCTAGCTGTGTTGCTGTTGGTTAATAATTATAGTTCATTTTTATTTTTATTTGTTTACTTATTTTTTTTGGTGGGGCATTGCCCCAGGAGCCCTTATGGACGAACCTCCACTGCCCTGGGTATTTAAGGATGCCTGCCCCCTGCCAATCCAGATTGGGGATTGGTCAAGGCTCCTTAGAATACCCCAGATGGATACACTTCCCTCCCAGCTCCCTGTCCAGAACATTCCACCAACTTCTGGATAGAAGTGGGAGGTCCTGGTGACCTCATCTGTGAATCACCCAGTCCTACCTGAGCCATTCCCAGCCCAGAAACAAATCAGGCCTGCACTCAGTTAGGCCTGACTAAATTTTCCTCACCTTACCAAAAATCCTCTCTAGCTCTAATTTAGGAATTAATTGAGACGTGTATTATAACTATGTTAATTTTATTATATTCAGGTTTTTTTTATTATATTTATGTATTTACCATATGAGGGTAATTGGAATATATTCCATTCATGAATGGTCCGATTAGTTCAATTTAAAACTTTATTCTCAAACCCGCTTTTGTATTTATTGAATTATATGAGGATGGACACGGCGCTGTGATTACCTAATTTCCGGTAGTGAGATGTTATTATCCTTTCATTAGGTGATCACGTTAGTGAATCACTAGGTGTGGCTGAAAGTGAGGCTTGGTCAGGTTGCTGTGCGCCGAGAATTAGGAAAACAAAATTGAGAGTTGGAGTGTTAGACTGTATTTTAACTGCGGTGACAGGAAGTGCTCCCCATGTGTTAGGAAAAATAAGCTTGTTGCCAGCATTCTGGCCGTTTCTGCTGTGGTGTGCGCGCTCCCGTGCGCGTTCGCACGCGCCGGAAACTGCGCCAAACGGCGCCTATTTAAACCCAGGGACTCCTGCATTTAATTGCTGCTCGTTCTACAGCGTCCGCGACCTGTGAGCCACAGCTCCCGCCACCTGTTCCTGTGTTCGTCTGCTTCCTGTTTAACCCGGCTTGCTTTGACCTGTTGTCCGCTACCTGCACCGACCCCGGCTATCCACGACCATCCGCTTGTCTACTCCTCCGTACCTCTGCCGCCCGCCCGTTAACGAACCTTTGCCTGAACTTGACCACCCGCCTGCCTGATCCTTTGTACCTCTTTGCCTGCCCGTTGCCGACCCTGCCTGCACGACCACTCTTCTATCTGCACGACTTCCTGGAACCTCACTACATCATCTGTGACCATCCAGCCCTCGTGCCATCCCGCACTCTCGGGCCTCTGTCTAAACTACCAGGGGTCCTTGAATCGGGTGCGCAAGAGCGGTTGTTCCCTGCACAAGACAGACTCCGTCAGGTACGTAACAGAAACGAGCAGCCATGACTGAGTCTGCGCAGGGAACACGCTCGGCTATGGACGACTTATGCGCCCATCTGGCTGGCCTCACTCAGGCCGTCAAAATCTCCAAGAGGGATACACCCGGTTGGAAGAGCGAGTGCAGGAACTATCTACCGCCCCGACCTCCGGTTCCGCAGCTGCACGTACCATAGTGGCCCTACCTTCAGAGCCCAAGGTCCCACTGCCGGAAAAATTCTCCGGAGACCGGCGCAAGTTTCGGGTCTTCCGGAGTGCCTGCGACCTATATCTGGGTCTCCAGGCACGGACATTCTCTCTTGAGAGCACCAAGGTCGGATTTGTGATCTCCCTGTTGCAGGGTGAACCCCAAGCCTGGGCCCTCCGACTGTGGGAGCAGAATGCCCCCGAAGTTGCTTCCGCTGCAGCCTTCTTCCTGGCCATGGCGCAGCTTTATGATGACCCCCATCTTGCCGCCACTGCGGAAGCCACCCTGTACAACCTCCAGCAGGGCCACCGCCCTGTGGAAGATTACGCCGCCGAATTCCGGCGCTGGAGTTCAGACACCGCATGGGGCAGTTCGGCACTCATGTTCCAGTTTCACATGGGGCTGTTGGACTCCGTAAAGGATGAGCTGGCCCGAGTGGGACTTCCTAAAACCCTGGAAGAGCTGGTCACCTTGGCCATTTCCATAGACCGGCGCATCAGAGAACGGCGCGCTGAGAGGTCCTCCGGACAACTGCATCCCACTTGGATGCTCCCTCGGGTGCCCAGTTACCCGACTCCGCCGGCCTTCCTGCCAACGACCTCCTCCTCCTCTCCTCCAGACTGCTCGGAGCCCATGCAACTTGGGGTGCTTCGACCATCACTCTCCAGCGAGGAAAGACAGCGTCGGTTTCAGTTGAGTCTTTGCCTCTATTGTGGAGAACCTGGTCATATGGTTTGGACATGCCCCGCAAAGCGCGGTAAGTGCTTATCTTCTGCATCTGATGTACCAAGTAACTCCCGTGCCCATCTCACCATCCTTTTGTCTCTGCAGCTTCTCGGAGGGATTATCACGGTGCCGGCAATCCTTGATTCCGGCGCCTGCAGCTGTTTCGTTGATCTGGATTTTGCGGCACAACACCACATCCCCCTGCTACCCAAAGCTCACAAATTAGTGATCCGCCTGGCCGATGGATCACACATCAAATCCGGAACCGTTACGCACGAGACGGCCCCTCTGCTTTCCTGCACCCTGGATGGTCACAAGGAGCATCTGCGACTGGATGCTATTGCCTCTCCACTCTGCCCTATCATCCTGGGACTGCCCTGGTTCCAGGCTCACAACCCCAGCATAGACTGGACCAAGGGAACCGTCCGTTTCTTATCCTCCTATTGCCGTCAGCATTGCCTGGGTCCTAAAGACGGGCCTGTCCCAGCACTCCTCAGCCTGGAGGCCGACACCGAACCAGATGTTCGGGCCCTTGTTCCACCGGCCTACCATGCATTTATCAATGTGTTCAGTAAGAAGGGAGCAGACAAACTTCCGCCGCACAGGCCCTACGACTGCCCTATCGAACTACTGCCTGTGGCTGAGGTGCCTTTTGGGAGGATCTATCCTCTTTCCGAACCCGAATTGGCAGCTCTTAAATCCTACCTTGAGGAAAACACTAAGAAGGGATTCATTAGACCTTCTACGTCCCCGGCCGGAGCCGGCATCTTTTTCGTGGAGAAAAAAGATCACTCACTCCGGCCGTGTATAGATTATAGGGAGCTCAACCGGGTAACCATTAAAAACCGGTACCCGCTACCCTTGGTTCCAGAACTTTTTCAATGGCTGGGGTCAGCAGTTGTCTTTACTAAACTCGACTTGTGGGGGGCATATAATCTTATCCGGATCAGAGAAGGAGACGAGTGGAAAACCGCATTCCGTACTCGGTTTGGGCATTACGAGTACTTGGTGATGCCATTCGGCCTGTGTAATGCCCCCGCTACTTTTCAACACTTTGTCAACGATGTGTTCCGAGACTTCCTGGATCTCTTTGTCATAGTATGTCTAGACGACATCCTGATCTTTTCCACTTCCTTGGAGGAACACCGCAGGCACGTCTCAAAGGTTCTTGGGCGTCTACGGCAGCATGGCTTATACGCTAAAGCGGAAAAATGTTCTTTTGAACAGCCCAACATGCATTTCTTGGTGCTGATCATTTCCACAACTGGCATCCATATGGATCCCCAGAAGGTTTCCACGATCCTGGAATGGCCTGCACCTACTGACCGAAAAGGGGTACAAAGATTTGTGGGCTTCGCGAATTTCTATAGGAAATTTATTAAGGGATTTTCTGCCATCGTGGAGCCCATCACTCGTCTGACGAAACAAAATACTTGATTCCAGTGGTCCCCTGAAGCTCAAACCGCTTTTCAGGAACTCAAGTCCCTCTTCACGTCAGCCCCCATCCTGAAGCACCCGGATCCAGCTTTACCTTACGTCCTGGAGGTGGACGCATCGGAAACTGCTGTGGGGGCTATCCTGTCTCAGCGCCAGGGTGTCAAGGCCCTGCTCCATCCGGTGGCTTTCTTTTTCAGGAAACTGACCGCACTGGAGCGGAATTACGACGTGGGAAATCGGG